>CM077666.1:466502616-467010116 GCA_039707655.1 Elymus sibiricus | reverse complement strand
CTCCAAGAACATCGAGGAGAACATGGTATTGAAGATCAAAGAGAGAGAAGAAGCCATCTAGCTACTAGCTATGGACCCGTAGGTCTGTGGTAAACTACTCACACATCATCGGAAGGGCAGCAAGGTTGATGAAGAAGCCCTTCGTGATCGATTCCCCCTACGGGAGAGTACCGGAAAAGGCCTCCAGATGGGATCACGGAAGAACAGAGGCTTGCGGTGGCGGAAAGGTTTTCTCTTCTGTCTCTCTGGTATATTGGGAATATTTGGGAATTTATAGCGCTAGAATTAGGTCAGGAGGGGCAACGAGGGGCCCACAAGCCTGGGGGGCGTGCCCTACCCCCATGGGCGCACCCTCCAGGCTTGTCGCCTCCTCGTGGCTCTTCTGGTCTTCTCCCAAAGCTTCGTGGGTCTCTTCTAGTCCAAAAAAAATTAATCCAAAGGTTTTTTCTCGTTTGGACACTTTTTGATAATAATTTTCTGAAAAGGCAAAAACAAGCAGAAAACAACAACTGGCACTGGGCACTGGGTTAATAGGTTAGTCCCAAAAAATGATATATAATGGCATATAATTGCATATAAAACATCCAAGATTGATACTATAATAGCATGGAACAATCAAAAATTATAGATACGTTGGAGACGTATCATGCCGCTGCATCGCCCATTCGGACCGTAGCACCGCGACGCGTGGTCCCTGCCGCCGCCACAAGGCCATCCCGTGGTGGCACCAAACCGCGCGCGACCGCTGCGTTGCCCCTTCGGGCTATAGCGCCGTGGCGTGCACTCCACGCCACCGCCTCGAGGCCGTCCCCGTGGTTGCACCGACCCGCGAATTGCCGCTATGTCACCTATTCAGGTTGTAGCGCCGCGGCGCGCGATCCACGCCGCCGTACCGAGACCGTCTTGGTAGTTGCACTGACCCACGCGCTGCCGCTGCATCGCCCCTTTGGACCGTTGCGCCGTGGCCGTAGTCCACGTCGTCGCCTCGAAGACATCCCCGTCATCGCCCCAACCCCCGCGCTACTGCTGCGTCGCCCCTTCAGGCCATAGTACCGCGGCACGCGGTCCAGTCCGCCGTCCCCGTGCATCGACTTTTATGTGGTATGCGCCGCGCCGCCTCCCTAGGCGCAGGAACGCCACCGTCTGCACATGGTCTTCGTCACGCCATCGGGTTCTTCTTCGCCTACTTCAAGCACAGCTGTCGCGCTCCTACCGGCGACCGACGTGGCCCGAATGGGCTGCCTCTGGTTCCGCCGCCTACTTCATCGTCCATCTCTTCGTCTTCGTCCTGCACCAGCTCATCGCCAGCGTCGATGTTATCTTCCCCGACAACTTAATCTACTGTGACAACCGCGGTTGACATGGCACCTTCTACCCCACGTCGACTGGCGCCGCAACCGTCATCGAGTCCTCCTCTACTGGCCCATCCAACCTGGCGTACTGCATGTGCAGGTCCCCGTCTATGCATGTCTGGTGCTGGCAACACCAACGCATGCCTTCGTCCACGACGTGTCCCCGGGCTTGGCAAGCCTGGTGCGGTGCCTCATCAACATAGCCTTCGTCCGTCTACGCATGCCCGGTGCTGGCAACACTGACCCGTGCCTTCGTCCACGATGTGTCCCCAGGATTGGCAAACCCGGCGCGATGCCTCGTCAACACCTTCTTCTTCCTGGTGCACCACTACGCACATGAATAACTCGACGCCTCCACGGCGACTACCTCGACACTGGCCACCCCGACTCGACATCAACCACGGCGTCCCTCGCACGGCTACCTCGACCACGGCTACACCACCCTACGCTCTTGGATACCTCAACATCGACACAAAGGGCTGCCGCCTTGCTTGAGCAAACTCGTCGGTTTCCACTCCAGCCATGACTTCCGCGATGCATCGACCGTTACGACTGCGGGGGGGATATCTGTTGGCTTACCTTCGGATTGTTCTCTAGTCTCACCATCTGCGTCGATACCGTTGTGATTGCAGGGAATGTTGAGTATCATGATTATTTAGGAAACATAGTATAGACTAGGATTTGTTCTAGCTTGTGTTGTACTCCAAGATGGTCATGTATTCCTATATATATGCCCACGAGGCTCAAGCAATAAACAATGATTCCGCCAATCCCCTCTCTATTCCTTCTACAATATATACCCTCTCTTAGACGCCAAAGTATTTAGAAGCCATGATCATGTTAGGAAGAAAATAACACTCTTAAGATTGTCGGAGCACATGACATGTTTTTGTTCTACCAAATATCGTGCAATTTACACAATAATTAAAATTTGAAATTTCTAAATTAAAATGTCATATAGAGAGAGAAACAAGACCACTAATAACCAAGAGATCATAGGTATGTCGGCAATACTGCATACTGAACAGAGATGTTCTAATCAATAATTGTTTGACTTGTCTATGGGGACTAAATGTATTTGTACCTAGTAAGACATACTTTTCAAGTATTAACTAAATTCTCAAATCGACATATAAGATTGGATGTTTATGATTGAGCGCACCAAATCCTAACTCATACTATGGATGTGGTTGCACTTAATAACAAAAAGAATTGGATAGCAACTATGACATGCATTTAAAAAAATATTGTTGGATGTGGATGAGCTCACATAATGATGCATTAATGAGCCTAAATAAGGATATGAATTAATGTACATGCGTATGATATATTTGGCCAACAATTAATGGTGGGCATAAGTTAGGCATTTGTTAATTATACATTTATTGCTCATTAAAGACTTGACACGGTTTGGATCTACTCAAATAGAAAGGAATGTAACTTTGGATCCTAATTAATTTGAATGTGTGGATAAGGATGTACACCAACTTCTGATGTAAACCGTGAATTGTATAGAACATAGACAAGCTTCATGTTTCTTCTATATAAGGGGGGGGGGTTCACCTCCTCGTATCTCCAAGTAAACTGACATTAGCCAACAACAACCGGAAAGATATATCTTTTGGTAGATACTTGTAGCTTGCCATCTATAGTAGTAAGTCCTTCAGTTATCCATTTGAGTATGCAGAGGCAGGAGGTCCATTCGGGTGTCTGTCGCATCGAAAATGACAGAAAACGCAATGCCACGTTCACCAAGCGGCGTGCTAATTTGTTCAAAAGTGCCAGTAACCTCTCCGCCCTTACAGGCATGAGGGTTGCTGTCATCCTAGAGAAGGAATCGGGAAAGATGCATGGCTTTGGGACGCCGTTAGTGCAACCCATTGTTGATTCTTTCCTGTCAGGAGATCCACTTATCGAGCCGCTTGTCGATGAACAAGCGAAAGATCGGATAGCATTGCTGCAGAACGAGGTGGCTAGGTTGGACATGGAGAATGTAATGCTAGAGAAGAGAGCAAACCTCTCGCTCAAACACATCAAGAAGATCCAAGCTCAGAACCCAGGGATGCCAGCAAATAATATCTTCTCCAAGGGAGAAGATCTTAGTCTTGAAGACCTAACCAACCTCTTCAATGACCTCTTGCGAGTCAAGGAGGAAATGAGATGACGTTTGCCTCCACTACAACATGGACATGAACCAAAGACTGGTGGTCCAAACGTGCGGCAAAACTGGTTGCTACCAAGTGGTCCTTCACAAGCTCACCCAAAGATTCATCAGACTTCACAGCAACCATCGTCATCCCACTATCTTCCACCTCAGGTGATGCCTCCGGTTCTAGTACCATCAACACCACAACGCACTATGGAACCACATTTTCCTATGCATTTACCACAGATGTTCCAGTCCCCACCATCACCTTTGGCACCCCATTTGGCGTCCCTCCTACAACCAGCTCCCGATCAGGTATAAGATTTCCATCCACCTCTTTAGCCACACCTTTAGAATTATGCAAGTCCTTACCACAAAATAGAACCACCTTTTTACCATGCAGGTACCACAAATGTTCCAGTCTGCATCACCACCTTTAGCTCCCCAGTTTGACTCCGCCGTACAATCAGTTGTTGACCATGCAAAGGATTTACCTCCACCACTTCAACCACAACTTCAAGACTATGCAAGTCCTGACACGATAACGAAGCCATTGCAGAACAACATGATCCCTAACTCAATTGTTGAGAACACTGTGGACGAATCCCCATAGTTGTTCTACTCCGGTGGTAACGACACTTTCGTCCATGAATCATTCGGCTATGATAACTTGGCTAATGCTCCTTTGGACCAGGCGCATGGAATTCTAGGGATGGATTCTTACTTGGATTATAATATTAGTGATCTAGAGCAATATAACGTAGAATGTGATGAGTGGGTCAATAATGCACCACCAGAATCTTCTGGTGGGAATGATGATGATATTGATGCATGATTGGATGACTACTTTAGATGTCGGTTGGTGCTTTCATTTGAATTACTTCAAGGGAATACAATATTATATTTCCATTAGTTATCATTGTTGATTGTACTATTTTGTTAAGCTTCTTGGAGGCAATAATACACATTTCATGTTTAGGGAATTATGTCATGAAGTTGATTTCAATATGACTAAATCTCTATAATGTTTGGATTTCTTCTTGCTGATTGAGTAGTTAATGTTTTGTATTGAGGAACAATATGTCATTTTCGCTTTCTGTGTTGATGTACAAGAGGAATACAATATGTTTCACAATTATGTTACGCTTAAGTAACACATTTCAAAACTTCTAATTTCCAATAAAGCCATGAGGTATGCTTGTGAAACAACTAAAAGCTAGAACAAGTCGATACTACAACTTATACATGACTAGCCACAAATGATAACAACCAATGTGAGATTCATGTGAGACAATGGTAAGTTAAAAATACGCACCTGCACGTGAAAATACAAGCGTGTGTGAATACGCAACCACACGTGAATATGCACCCACACGTGGATATGCAACCACAACATTAATACCATATACCCACAGTTACCAACATAAAATACGCATCCGCACGTGGACACATGTCTCCTTCAAGTTAATGTAAACTGATTTATTCTTAGTGCACCGTGTTTGTTCATTAATGATAATACAAACAAACATCCAAAGAAGCAATAATTCAGGACAAGCACATCACTACCAACATACAACAATAATTTGAATCTTGGGCTCACACAAAACATTTGGTATACCCAATTCCACTTAATGGTAGTACAGTCTTTAGTCGTTACCTAAAATGAGAATAGTCAATATTGTTTTGAAGATGCAATGTGTGCCCCAAATGCGTAGATCATGAACACAACACGCACACTACTACAAACCTTAATTCAAAACACTGGTCAATCTTGCACGACTAAAGCTATCAAAGCTACCCCATGGGTCACTTGGACCTCTCCTCCCTTATTTGAAGAAAGAGATATTGCCTCTCAATGTGTTTACCAAAGCTTGAGGTGATCCCTATGGCCTAAGGCTCCTCCAATGGTTTCAGCAGGACCCGTCTACGAAATTGAATGGAATTGCATGACAGAAACTTTGTCTTGTCACCAACATATCAAAGCTTAAAGCGATTCCTCTCACCTAAGGCTCCTCCAACAGTCTAATAAAAATTCTAACATGTAGAAGTTTGTGTCATCCCTAACAACTCCTCCATAGTTTCCAGCCAAGCTGCGACCACACTCCTTAAAGGGAAGTAAATGCCCTTCTTGTCATGTGGCATGGTTGACCCTGCTTACTAAAATTTCTAATGTGTCACTCATATTAGTGTCTGATGCCTAGCAACACGACTATCTTCACGTCCTTCTACTTAATTGAGGAATCTACTCAATGTATGATTAATCCTTCCCTTAATTTGTTTTTCAGGATTATGTCCCACTAGTTTAGGGGGTCAATTGTAGATCTTTTCAGTAAGTAAGAGTATCGAGCCCACGAGGAGCTAAATGAATTGGTAGGTGCAAAGTATCAAGAATTCATTGTAAATGCTTAAAGGTGTTTGGTGATTGTAATGGAGCAATGAAACGTGATTAACAACAAAAAGTAAAAGAGTGCCGCAAGTGGACCAATCCTTAGTAATGCTAAGGACAAGCCGGTTGTGTTACTTATTGAAAGAGCATGGTGCCCCCATGTTTGGTTTTGGTAATTGATGGCAATCCCTATGGACTAATGGTTGCCTTGAGTTATACTTGAAGGGTTTGTCCATAGGCACTACTTGAAGACCATGTGTTGGTTTCAAGGTTAAGAGAATGAGATTATGGGTTGACCATGGTGCTATTCAAGGAGTTATCCAAAGTTGGTCTTGTGAGGTGTTGAGCCTATTGCAGGCATGTCTTGAAGAAGAAGATTGTGTGAACATTCATGTTTACCTTCAAGACATCATCTTAATGAAGAGAGAAGATAAGATACAAGGTTGATCAAGTCAAAGTACAAAGAGTGGATCCAAGTTGATCAACACACAAAGCGTAGAAGATGTACCGATTTGGATCAAGTGATCTCATGGTATGTAAGCACTGTCCATTATGCTTTGTGAACTAACCCATGATATATTTGGTTGGTGTTTCTATGTGTGGATATGTATTTTTTCATGGTCTTGCATCAAAAGGAAGATCTCATATAACCCATGGAAGATGACATCAAGTGGTGATCGTCATCAAGGTTGAGTTGTGCAAGTTCAAGTGGAGCATCACGAAGACATCACATGGTTGAAGCTTGTCGTCCATTCTAGTGATAATGGACAAGTGAAGATGTGCCTAAGGAAGGCTCACCCATAGTGGAGTATGGGGAGCAATTTATTAGTCTTCATCAAGCCAGCGCAATCAAGAAAGGCTCAGACATCATTTCGGGGCTCGGGGCTATCGTTGGCCATGCGTTTTTGGCGACGACATGATCGGGCGCTTATGCGTTCTCTGGCGAGAGAGAAAGAGAGAGGACGAAGGGATACCGGGGAGGGGGGAGAAAGAGAGAAAGGGAGGGAGGGCGGCCAGGCGTGGCGAGCTAGCGGTAGCGGCAGCACAGGGATCGGGCTCGACATGGTGTCGCCGGAGGTGAGAGAGAGACTGTGAGGTAGGAGAGAGAGGGTTTTTTTTCTTTGGCCTTTTTAAATTTCTGTTTAGGCCCCACGTGTAAGTGAGAGAGAGGAGGTGAAAGAGTGAGAGTTTTTTTCCTTTTTCCCAAGGGTAGGTCCCACATGTCAGTGGCATATGCAGACAAGGGCAAAATTGTCCAAAAAACGTCCCGTAGACGGTCAAAGGCCTTTGACCGGACGGAAACTACACGGAGGGGTATTTTCATATGGGCACCAGACGAAAGAGGGGCAAAGTTGAGCATTATTTTTTATTAAGGGTAAAGATGAGACTGGGCGCAAATTAGGAGGGAAATGGAAATGTCCCGTTGTTTTATTGCCGTTTTGAGCGTATTCAACAGTCTGTCTATCACTACACACAAATCAAATGGTATTTTTGTTTTTATGGAGGCTTAAACTCTGTATCGAGCCGATAGCAAGCATATAGAGGATCGGCGAGGGATAAAGTCTCTTTACATATGTCAATCTATATTGGGGTCCGTACGCATTCACAGATGTACGTGATGATACTATATATCATAACTCTTCATGTCCTTTCGGAGATATGTATAAAAATACAAATAAGGAGTTAAGTTTTAAGGGAACGATTGGAGATGCTCTAAGACCGTTGGCGATCGTGCACAATGATCACTTTGAAACAAATACCACATGATCCGTATGTGTGGCAACAAATTTCTTCCTTACCAAACATCTTTCTAGGGGTAAGGGGGGGGGGGGGGGGGGGGGGGTCATGCTGTCAGGTATGTTGATTTATTACCGTTTCGAGCGTATTTAACCGTCGATGTAGTTTTACACACACATGAAATGGTATTTTTGTTTTTATGTAGACTAAACCTTTTGTATATTGAGCCAATAGCAAAAATTGAGAAGTGGGTCGATAATATTTAGGTTATCTACCAAGTCTCTACATACATATATCACACAAAAGTCAGCATGCACAAGGATCATGCAAACTAGACTAAATGACACGTACTGAAGCAAAGTTCACCCTGTATCGCCTTAGATCCCTCTGAGTGTGCAAGTCTTCCTGTTGTGTCCCAAAGTGTTGCACCCACCACAGTTGATCTGCTTACCGGAAGCAGGTACTGACTCAATGGACTGCCTTCTGTTTACATGTTCAGTGTTGATCAATGAATGTGCGTTCTCGTTGCCATATAAGCTTGAAACAGATTTGTTCTTTTGCTTGAACAGGTTAATGTATTCCGGCCTCGATTTTTGCCTTATTGTGGCCTACCCTTCGACTTCACCCGCTTGGGAGGCCGCATGTCCAGGCGTCGATCTTCGCTGCTTATGTTCGTATCAACTTCCGCACATCGATTCTCATGTTGTGCTATTGATGCATCGTGGCTAAGCATTGCGATTGCCTCTGTCTTCAGCTCTCGGAATACCATTAGAGATTTTTTTCAGATATCCTCTATGCTCTAGGACAACAAACAGTGAACAAAAACCTTTAATTGTTCAGTGTATCTTGTGATTAATTTTTTGTAATGCCTTCATCACCAGATCGAGGCTCCGAAAGATGTGGGAACTGTTCAGGGTATCTTCTGATTAATTTCTTTTGTAATGCCTTTGTCACCAGATCGAGACTCTGAAAGATGTGGGAGTTACGGAAATTGTTCCGGAAACACCGGCCCGGTCGGTATCCCACCTGGAGCTCACTAACCCTAGGGAATCACCCCTGGTGCGGTGGTAAACACCGGCCCGGCCGGTACAACCGCTCCTACCAGCGGTACAACCGCTTGTGTGGTAAAAACTGCCTTAAGTAGAATTTGAGGTGCTCTCTCCTCGAGCGGAAGGATATATGTGGGTGCAATATGAGTGTGTATGTGCTCTGATTCACCCAGTACCTTCCGATGCGGATTCCCTCTTAATAGTACGGATTTCCTATGACCAAAGAAATAAAAGCATCGGAAACTCCGTCTTTGATATTTTCCGTCCGGAGGGAATGCCTAACCATCTTGTGCCTCATGAAGCAAACCTGTGTAGCTTAAGCATACTGTTAGTCTGCAAATTGCATTGTCATCAACACCAAAACACTCAAAGCGGGAAATGCCCTAGCAGCGGATTCTAACTCCTCCATATGGAGGCGGTGCCGCTAGCGGTCGTGGCGGATGTCACGGGCGGAGTGGTAGGAGTCAAGCAGCGCCTCCTGCTCGGGCATGTCCACGTCCGGCGCAATGGCCCTGCCGGCGTTGAGTTGCTCCTCCGCGCGACGGTGCTCGTCGAGGGGGTGGAGGTTGTACTCCTGGTCGGCCTGCGTCTGCCGGAACGTGACCTCCCACTCTGCCAACACCATCCCGGTGTAGTGAGAACGTGCGTCGCCCATGGTGATGCCGGCATGGGCCGGCGAGGACGTTGGTGTCGGCTCGTCGTCGACTGCCTCTTCCATTGGGGCGTCCACAGCGCTGGCCTCCGTCTGCTTGCCGGCCTGCCAGCCGGCTGCAATGGCAGCGATCTCGTTCTTCTACTCGGATGGGAGGCTGTCCATACGGCTTTGGAGCTCGAGGAGGCCATGACGGGTGTGGTGCGGAGAGGAGAAAGGGAGTCGAGGATGTTGGATACGGCTATGGCTGGGTCTGGAGTTTAAATAGCGGACGGATGGCAGGGCAACCGGCGTTGTGGTTAATGGTGGCGACAGATGGACGAACGAGTGACGCCGGAGCAGGTTCCTCGGTATCTGCATATGTTTAATGTAGGCAGGCAGATGGCCGGGCTATCGTTTAACCGCGGAGCAGTCGCCCGCGCTCCAGTGAGAGGTCGCGTCCGCTCTGTGCCGGCATGAATGCAGCTCTGACACTTTGGAGTGGCGCTGGCCGCTTTGGGCGGGAAAGGGCGCTGGCGCGGGAGAGTTTTTGGGTGGGCCAGGTTTGTCGGAAGTGGACGTGGCAGCGGTCCGAATGCCTGCAAAGCCCCCTGCATTTTGCCTCCGGTTTGCAAAAAAATGACTCAAGCAGACCAATACAAGACCGTGTTGCATAATAAAACGTGTTCAGAATATGCGGTCTGGTCTAAGGGTCGGCGTTGGAGATGCCCTTACTCCACAGTGTGCCATCGAGTGCTCCCGATCATAACGAAAAGCATGCGTATATGATCACTCATGACGCCATGCCCCACCACGCGTGCAAATGTGTCACACACATGTGGATGTGAACGTTCCTGGTTGCTGTTCCGGTGGGGCTCATCTACTAATGAGGACACGACGAACACTATCAGCATGCATGCACAAGACTGACAAATTACGAGCCCCAAGCTGACGATGCAATTCGCTACACTGACATCTGTGCATATTATATCAGATCATCTAGCAAGTTGATGGTGCAATTTGGTCGTTCAGTAGTCGCCTAGATTATAGTATGCCTTGCCGTGGTCTTGCTGTTAATAGCGAACAATCAACAACTCTCTTTAGCCCGGTGCATTTTCTTGTAGCTGGTGCCGTCTCTTTGGAGCAAGTTGCAATAAAAAGAAGGCGGTCCATCCATTTGGGAAGACCGTGTGGTAGTGGAGTGCTGAACTATGCAACTATGCATGATTCACATGCATGCCGATCGAGAAATTCCGATTCCCTCGATCCCATAACGCGAGTAGTGGAATACTGAACTGTCGCGCTCTGAGTATGCTACTAGCTCGCACGCGCGTGGGCCAGATTCTAGTCAGCTCCACCTCCACATCATGGCCAACTTCGCCGCCCAGCTCAAGGATAGGTTTTTCGGCCTCGTCGACCGCATCACTGGCTGTGGCCGCGTCGGTGTCAAGGAGGAGGCCACAATGTCGGCGCCGGCCGTGCAGGAGGTATGTTTACATTTTACCAGGAAAAGAAAATTGTTTTCTACTGTACAATGCTTACTTACAGTGTTGTAGTTAGAAAACTTACGGACTTAGGGCATCTCCAACCGCAACCCGCAAATTTCCTCCCGCATCCGTCCGCGGACGGGGAGACCAGTCCGCGGACACGGATGCGGGAGGACGCCATCCAACGCTAGCCGCATACATCCGGCCTTTCTCTTTTTTTTTTTTCAAGTCCGCACGATCAAATAGACGATCAAATACCCGCATGCAAAGGATACAGACATTCAAATAGCCACATGCAGCAATAGTTCAAATTTAAAAAATTCAAATTTTACATCCCAACATTGTTGTCCTCTTTCACGGCCCACTGATGCTCAATCAGATCTTCCTTCAACTGCTCGTGAGTTGGTCGATGCCGAATTTGTTGATGCATTTGAATAAACTCTTCAAATGTGGCCGGATTCTGGTCCGAAAGTTGGATAGGATCACCCATGTTCTCAAATTCCAGAGCTGCGGCAGCATCATCGCCCTCATCCTCGACGATCATGTTGTGCATGATCACACAACATGTCATCACCTCCCACCAGGTCTCCGGATCCCATGTTTTGCAGGTCCACGAACAACTGCAAAATGGGCCTGAAGAACTCCAAATGCCTCTCAACATCCTTTCTAGCTGCTTCTTGTCTTTGGGCAAAATGAGCATTTTTCTGGCCAACTGGGTTTGAGATGGTGTTGACAAAGGTAGCCCACGGAGGATAGATACCGTCAACCAGATAGTAGCCCATGTTGTACTCATGCCCATTGACAGTATAGTGGCAAGGAGGAGCTTTTCCTTCAGTCGGTCTCGCAAACAATGGCAATCGTTGCAGCACATTGATGTCATTGTGAGACCCGGACATGCCAAAGAAAGCGTGCTAAATCCAAAGATCCTGTGATGCAACTGCTTCAAGAATGATGGCGGGCTTCTTAACATGACCTTGATATTGCCCTTGTAAAGCCTTCGGGCAGTCCTTCCATTTCCAATGCATGCAGTCGAGAGATCCAAGCAAACCTGGCCACCCTCTTGCTTCTGAGATTGCCAAGAGCCTCTCGGTGTCTGCCACAATTGGTTCTCTCAGGTACTGAGGTCCGAACACCTCGACCACGGCAGTTGCAAACCTGACCATGGCATCTCCGCATGTGCTCTCAGACATCCATAGGTACTCATCCCACGAATCAGCGGCCGTGCCATATGCAAGCATCCGGAGTGCGGCCGTGCACTTCTGGTAACCAGAGAAGCCAATCGTTCCCACAACGTCCTTCTTCAGGATGAAGTAGTCATCGTAGGACCGGACGCCATGGTACAAACGATCGAAGACAGTCTTGCGCATTCGAAAACGCCGGCGAAAATGGTCAGCGAATAGTGCATCGGGGGCAAAGTAGTCGGACGCCATGGTCAAATGCTCACGCGCCCTGTTGCGGTTTTGAGCACTCGATGACCCTTGATCGAGCCCTTAAAATTGAGAACATGCTCCTCCGTACGCTCCGCGTCTTCAAGGACCGCCTGCATTATCGCCGTCTCATTGGAGTACTCCTCCTCGTCCGATGAGCCGTCGGACGACTCAACATACTGCTCGTATATGTACTCCAAATCGGAATCCATTGCTAAAAAGAAGAAGGGACGGCTGTTTTTAGCTCCGGCGATTCATCGAACAGTTGCCGGGCACGGTAGAGGGTGGTACCTGGCGGAGCGGTCGGCGGACAGGGGTTGAACGGAGACGGGGGAGAAGCGGCGGGGAGCCCTGGTGGAGCGCCGGAGGTGACGAAGACGCAGAGTTGCGGCAGGGGTCAGGCGTGGTGGCCGGGGTGGTGGAGCGACGGCAAAGACAAGAGAGAAACAAGGAAGGAGAGAAAATAAGGAGGATGGAGTCGCGGGTTCCGGGAAGGGTTTTGGGTGGGCCAGGGGTGTCGGATTCGTTCGTTTTGCGTGTCCGGACTCCCGCAAACCTCCCGCACTTTTGTCTCCGTTTTGCGGGAGAAATCACGTCCGGACCGCCACGCGGACCGATACAGGTCGGCGTTGGATGGCTCACGCGGTCCGGATGGATGCGAGCGGTTTGTGGGTCAGCCTTGGAGATGCCCTTACGGTACTGCTAACTACTCTTGCAGCACATCGAGATTCGAACGAGAGGCCCCAATGTGTCAGGAGGATCGGAGGCGGGAGTCAATTAGACACCGCGGGTGCTACTTGTTAATTACTATCTGCTGATGTCCGGAGATTATTGCTTCGCTCCAGATTGATGCTTGTGGCTTCCCTTGTTCTGAAAGTTGAAGCAGATGCATTGCTTGCTGGTGTTCTGATTGTGAGAACTGTGCTTGTGTGTGTGTGCTTGTGTGTGTGTGTGTGTGTGTGTGTGTGTGTTTTGCGATTGGGTGTGCTTTCAGTACTCAACAAGATTTATTTTCATGCCTCGTAGCTGAAGTATTAAGCTTAATGATTTCATTGCAACATGTATATTCGATGAACCAGTAATTCCTTTGATCAAAATTTCACACGCCGATCAAGAGTTATACGTGTATGTCATGCCCTGGTAAGAGCATCTCCAACAGTTGTCCTATAATAGGGCATTTTTACACAAAAAACCTTGTAACAACAGCTGCCCTGTTTGTAAAATTTGCTTCAAAAAATTTTTGGCAGCCCAAAAATAGAACCACTTGTGTTGCAAATATACGGCAGCATAGCTGTTGCGGCAAAACCAAAACAGCCATGCGCGCAGCCCCAACCGCCGCCCAAACATTTCCGCATGTGACCGCCGCCCCACCTCCCTCCCTCCTGCCACCACCACCGGACCGCCATGATCGGCTCCTCCAATGCCGACGCCGACCCCACCGTCGTTTCCACAGTTCGTGCTCCGGTCGTTGCCGCCGCCGCCATCATGACTGATCGTGCTCGCCGTGGCGGTTTTGCGGCCCCACGAGCCGCCGCCACGGCTGGAGGGGATGTGTCGCCTCTGCCTCGGAAGAACAATGCCGCCGTGCCCAAGCCATGAGGCGGTGGTGTGAAGAGGATGCCGCGTGACCCCGCGTCGGCTGCGTCGCGGTCGAAGAAGACGAAGGCCGTGGTTTCAGCTGCTACTGTTGCGTTGGCGGCGGCTACTGCTGCTGCTGCTGTGGTGCCTCCCTCTCCCCCTTTCTTCCCACCACCGTCCATGGAGGAGGAGCCGCCGTCACTCATTGCTACCACCATCGACGTCCACAACATGTTCGATGAAATGTCGCAAAGGTAAAAAAAAACTTTGTTTTTGTATTATTCTTTTTCATGTTGAATGCAATTGTGAAGTGATGTGTGACTATATTCAAATTTATGTGCATGTAGTCCGGATGATGACACTCTTTTGCAATATACAAATGTTGCAAATCAAGATTTTGTCTCTCAAGAAATCGCCTCTCAAGAATATGAAACACAATATGATGATCTTGACATGGTGGAGGAGGGTTTTCTTGAGGCAACTCCTAGGGGAACAACGGCAAACTACCAAAATGATGAAGACACGTTGATATGTTTTGCTTGGAAGAAAATTGGTCTGGATGCGTCTGTCGTTAGAGAGCAAGCAATGAGCACTTATTGGATGCGAATCAAAGATAGAGTTGTCAATCTCAGATGCAGGAGTTGTCAGTTGCAGCCATTAGTTCTTTGATGCATGCAACACTAGTGGCTATGACCGATTGACTGATTTTCTCCGCCACCAATGGTCCACAATATCCATGGATTGTCAAAAGTGGTCGGGTTGCTTGACAAATGTCATGGACCCAAGTGGTTGCAACCATGATGATAAGGTGATTGTTTGCTTAAATTCATCAATTGTTTTCTCAATTGCGGTATGTGGATCATGCTAGCTCTTTAAGTGTGTATAGGTACCTAACTTCTTTTCTATAAATTATGGTATGTGGATGATGCTTCCTCAAGGTTTGTTCCGGGGAAAAGGGAAGAATGGGAAGAACAAGAAAGGGAAAGCATTCACTTTGCATCCTTGTTGGAAGGAGCTTGAACATGAGGAGAAGTGGAAGAACCAGGAGTATTATGAAATTCCGAATAGAAAGAACACCAAGAGCTCGGTTGGAGATGGCACAATTGTTGTTGATGATGATGATAACGCATAAATTGGTGAGGAAGAAAACTGAGCCCCACTCCCAACTCGGTTGCTCGTACGGAAAGGCCCGATGATAGTAAAAACGATAAGGGAATGAAGGCCGGAGACAATGATATGAAGGAATCATTCGAAGCCATAGTTAATACAAGAAAAGAGTATGCCGAAGAAAGAAGGATTATGAAGATGAAGGAAATGGAGAAGAGGGCGATGACCGAGCTGCGGAAGGTGGCAGCCGAGGAGAGAAGGGCCACAACCGAGGAGAGCCTGGCAGCTGCTGAGAAGCTGAAGGTTGCGGCCGAGGAGCAGAAGGTGGCCGAGAAGAAAGAGGAAAATCTTATTTTTCATGGACACAAGTGGTTTTGATGCGAAGCAAAAAAGCATACATTGAGCTTTGTCGTGATGATGTGTTGGTGATGAAGTCGGTGAACATGATGGGAGGATTCATGGGGGGAGGCATAGGTGGCGGCATGAGAGGAGGCATGGATTCCTTGGGTGGCGATATGGGTGTCATGGGTGGCGGTATGGGAGGATTCATGGGTGATGACATGAGTGGAGGCATGGGAGTATTCATGGGTGCCATGGGAGATGGCATGGGAGGTTTGATGAGTGACATGGAGGTGGCGTGGTGCGATGGGTGCCATGGGAGGCGGCTACGGTCGAGCTATGGGTGGAGTCTTGGGAGGAGGCATGAATGGTATCATGCATGGCAATGAAGACAAAGAGGCCAATGGTGGCAATGAGGCCAATGATGGCAATGGAAGCACAAGTGGCAATGGAGGCGATGAAAGTTGAAAGTCTATTATTTCAAAAATAAATAAGTTGAGAGGCTATGTTCTATGTACTTCTATGTTATATGCACTTTTGTTTTTGTTGGTCATGCACTATACTTGTGGATTATTTGAATTTGATATGTGGATTTGAAGTTCAATTTGATATGTTGTTGGTTATATGTGTAGTGATCTTGCAAAGTTTAAATTCTACAAGTAGTGCGTGTTTTGTATGCAATTGTGGAGAAGAAATATATGGTGTGGATGCCCTATTTTAGGACAGCTTCCCTGTTTTAGGGCTGCTATTGGAGATGCTCATTTTGTCGTGCCCTAAAAATTATTTTTTCATGTCCAAATTTTACTCCAGCCGTTTTTTGGTGACCTAAAATAGGGCAGCTGTGGGAGATGCTCTAAATGCCTGCCATCTTTTCATGAGACTAGACAATTCCCCGCGCGTTGCTGCGGGAATTGGTGGCCATATGTTAAGATGATCCCCGCAAAAAAAATATGTTAAGATGATACTTGGTTGAATGGAACATGGATATTCCGATTAACAATATGAGCATGAAAATACAAATATAAGAGATGTATTGTACTTGATTAGTTTATTGTTCAAAGTCTTGGAACATAAGTAGCATAATGTTGGTTTATAATTCCTTGGAGTTGTCCACGCGGTTGTCTTCTTCATCGAGGACAATTTGGACATGTTTAAATCCTTTCGACATATACTCGAAGATGTATTTGGTGGACCTGAATGGATGTTCCTGGAGTAGCTTTGTGGTGTTGTCTTCACACGCGTCGTCTTTCAAAGTGATCCATGTTGGGGACTTAGTGGCATTTTTCATGTCTGCAATTGCCTCCATGTACTTCTTGTGAGTTTTTCTTGATGCATGAGTTGATGAAGAGGGTAGAACATTCTTTGTTGCGTAAGGTTGCATCCTGTAGAAAAGTAGGTGGGCAAATTGTGAAATATCATTGACATGAAACTGGTGAAAGAACTTTTTGCATGTAATAGACATACCTTTTGCCTTCTTGCTGCTTGTCCATGTATTTGACAATAGTCAATTTTTAGTGGCAGAAAAGATTTGCTTGTATTTGTAGGTTTTATGGGGGGTATTATATAGGTGGCCTGCAGTCGTAAGAGTGTCAGTACAAATTTGCAAATATTGCAAGAAAATCTGAAGTCGCTTGCATGAAACCAAAAGTACGTATGAGTACACATCTCGGTTACAATATAAAGGTCCTGGGTATGAGAACATTCTCGGTTACAATAGAAGTTGAGCAACAAAAAAAATTTATTGTTGTTGTCTGGTAGTGTGAAAGCACTGCGGAAGTTGAACATTCTCGATTATTTGTCGTTTGGAGCACTGTGAAAGTTGGCTGTATGAGCATTGTGGAAGTGGCCTGCATGAGCATTGTGGAAGTTGACTGCATGAAGTGTGATACGTAGTATTGTTAAAAATGCAACATATATTAGAAGTTCTGAATGTTTGAATAAAAAACTTGAGGTACATAATGTACAGTACCTTTGTATGCACGTTCGTTTTAGTCTGTCTTTTCATAGTTGTTTGCTGCATTTTTATTGTCTGCATTGGTGGGTACGGATAATATTTAGAACTGTAAATATTTGAACAGAAAAACTCATATTGGCGAGATTTTCATCTATAGGTCATGGGAAGTAATACATACTCTCGCTTTGCTTTTGCCTTTTTGAAAGAGTATTATCCGGGCTTTTGAGCTGCATTTAGAAATTCGATTGCATTGAGTAGGAAAACAAATAAGAAAGTTATATTATAGGTACAGAATTGTGCAAAAATTAGCAAATAAAAGGTAAAGCTAGAACATTTTATACACTCAACATGACAAAGACCCTTGTCCCAGTGACCGAAAGTACTATCAGAAATTAGCATATATCTAGTTGTTGTTTACCTCTAGAGGCTGTTGCTTCATAGATATGAAGAAGTAGATGGTGAAATAAATTGCAAGACATATCATACGGAAGATAACATATTCGGAGGAATATAATGTGCCTAACAAACCTCTTTTTCCTTTTTTAGCCATGAGTTCCATATGCATACGACAGTTCTGAGCAGCAACATATAGGTTTGCTTGAGGAGGAGGATTAGGTAATGATGGACGACGTTTTCGTCCAACTGGATTATGCGAAGAACTTTCTGCATTATCCATGTCGGCAACTCTAGCAAACGCAGGGGGATGGTGTGAAGAGACTAAAGAACACTCTCACAAAACCTTTGTAAAATGCAGGGGATGAATGCAAGGCATATGGATTCTCGTACCATAAACAAACAAAAATTCAGAACAGGGTAAATAAATAGACTGCATAGCTATAAATAAGCAAACATTCAGAACAGAGAAAATTAATAAAATGCAGAGCTAAGTATTCAATCTAGCCAAACTAAATTGAAAGAATTAGTGATGGATGGAATAGTATGTACCTCTAGGATGGGATGTCTAGCTACGTAGCGAGTGTAGAACAACCAAGATCACTACCCGGGTGTCCAAATCGTCCAACACCCGAGGAATTCCAGATTTTTTATTCAACCACTATATGTCATGAGGCAAAATTAATGAAGCATACCAAAATTCAGAAATAGCAGTTAACTTCAGATAGTAATCAAGAACACAAAAAATTAGAATTAGCAATACATGGCAACAACATTTACCTATAGGTGCCGTAAATTCGAGGCACTTGGGTATGCAGCTGGGGAAGAACAACCAAGATGGGGGCCCTGGCGTCCAATTTGTCCAGTACCTGAGGAAGTCCAACATTGTGATTCAACTTGCAATATGTCATAGGGAATGTAGAGAAGGACAGGGGAGGGAGTTGCTCACCAGTGTACGGGTATGAGCAGTATGGCAGACGCCCACCCGTATAGAGGATGATTGGTACAAAGTGAGATCAGGTGGAGCACCAAATTTAAAGAGGAATCCATCAGTTTCTTCTGCAGAGATCGTGGGGAGAGGAAGTGAAGCGTCAATCACTAATGACCAGCAGCAGAAGGGTTTAAGTGATGGCAACGGAGAAGATAAACAACATGGGCCATTTGGAGCATTGGGCTGCAGAGGCATCCACGAAGTGGGCTGTGTGGTTTGGTTTCAGCAAACGTAAAAATTGAGGACCTCCAGCTTCAGAAGCCTAGCGAGCAGCAGTGAAGTAAATGTGGGCTGTGTGCTGAATGGTTGCTACTGAATGTGTTTGCCATGGCAAATTTCATGTATCATGTTCAAAATTATTCCACAAGTTGCCACGATCTACAAGTTCAAAAAAAATCTGAATTTGCCACACTTAGAAAGCAAATTTTAAAGATAAATTATATAATCTTACACACATGGAAAATGTCGATAAGTTTCATACAGTACCGTGGCATTTTTTCGGAACATTACTTTGGTTCACAAGTCATAAAAAATCTAGTATATACAGTATGACAAGTTTATTCAACAAAACATGGCAATTCTTAATATTTCTGTACCAAGCCAAATTTGCCATGGCAAACATATTTCTACACACCATGGCAGTTTTATTGAACATAACATGGCAAATTCTGTTTTTTCTCTTCATACATCATGCAAATTTGCCATGGAAACTTAATATGTGTTGTCGGCCATGGTAAATTAAGATGTTCTGCCATGGCAATTTTTACACGCCAATTAAGACTTGCCATGGCAACTTTTAAGATATGTTGCCATCGCAAGTTTTAAGATATGTTGTCATGGAAATTTTAGTAGTTTTTTATGGTGTGTTTTGACATGAAACCAAAATACATTTTTTGCCATGGCAATTTAAGATGTGTTTTTGCCATGGCAATTTTTACACGAGTAAGACTTGCCATGACAACTTTTAAGATATGTTTCCATGGCAACTTTTACGATATGTTGCCATGGCAACTTTTACAATATGTTGCCATGGCAAGTTTTAAGATATGTTGCCATGGCAAGTTACAAGATATGTTGCCATGGCAAGTTTAGAAGTTTTTTTATGGTGTGTTTGGAAATGAAACCAAAATACATTTTTTGCCATGGCAATTTAAGATGTGTTTTTGCCATGGCAACTTAAGTTGTGTTTCCCCGGCAAGTTATGAGTTTTTCACACGCCATATAACACTTGCCACGGCAACTTTAAGGTGTGTTGCAATGGCAAGTTCAAATATTTTTTCCACATGCCAATTAAAAGACCATGACATATTTTGTTGTTTGCCCATGGCAAATTTACTTTTCTAACCATGGCAAATTTATTTCTACGACAATGGCATTTTTATTTGTTTGAACCATGGTAAATTCATATTTTTCATAACATGCCAAAAAAATATGAACCTTGGCAACTTTATTGTTTGCACCATGGGAGATTTCTTTTTTCAACCATGGCATTTTTTCTGTTTGTTTGAACCATGACTACTTTTTTGTCTTTTAGACCATGGCAAAATTATATTATGTCCAAACAAATTTATTTTTGACATGGTAATTTTTTTATGAAACATGGCAATTACTACTAAAATATAGATGGTACACTTCTATCTTTGCGTTCTACATGATGGCACCACATTGTTTGTGTATTCATGTATATACTACACATATCTTACAAATTTAATCAACATTTTGCCACCATGCGATGGGAATTTACACTTTTTATGTATAAGTTCCTCGACACAAGTAGTTTTTCTACACACTTGCCATGATCCACATAACTTTCTGGCCATGGCAAGTTTACATCTTTTTTCACCATGGCAACTTTATTCTATGCACCATGGCAGATATATTTTGTTTCAACCATGGCAAAGTTATTGTTTGGACATTGTCTTTTTGTAATTTAGACCATGGCGAATTATATATTTTTCGACCCTGGCAAAAAAAATTTAACCATGGCAAATTTATTGTTTGGACCATGGCAAATTTAATGTTTGGGCCATGGCATTTTTTATATATTTTTTTACCATGAACAAATTCATTATTTGAAGCATGGCAGTTTTATGTTTTCAACCATGGCAATATTATTGTTTGGACTTTGGTATTTTTTAATTTAAATCATGGGAAATTTATTCAACAATGCAAAAATTAATATTTTATCCATGGCAAATTTATTGTTTAGACCGTGGCAAATTTAATTTTGTACACAACAAGCAAACTTTTTTCTCATATGCCTAATAATTTCTGTTTATTGTACATTAGTTTTGAAATACGACAAAATTGTTTATTAAAGCATGGTAATTTCTTTTTGTATACCACGGCAATTTACATGAACATCACATGCCAAATATCTTTTTTCATCAAGTTTTGATACATTTGAACATGATGGCAGTTTATTACATATTATTGTAAATTTTTAATTTTGTTTTTTCTATTTAAAATCAGGTCCAAATTCCAGGTTTAATGCTTGATAGTAGCCGTGAGGAAATTTCGGCACTTTTATGTCTTTTTTCTTTTTCTTTTTGGATTAATGATGACGTTGGCTGGGGAGGCCCATTAAAAAGGCCTGTAGTAAAGGCCTATAGTGCCAGTTCGGGCTGGGGATCTATCGCAATCGTTCGATGGATGCTCACCCCTTTACGAACGACACGTTCGGGATGGGATTCTCCCAGACCGAACGGTCGGCAGATATCGGGGTCCTTTTTTAAAGGAGGCAAAAGATTTGCCTCATATATTAATTAAGAGAGAAATAGAGAGTGTATCTGACGATGCAATTCGCTACACTGACTGACTGACATATGTGCATATTATATCAGATCATCAAGCAAGTTGATGGTGCAATTTGGGGGTTCAATAGTCGCCTTGATTATAGTATGCCTTGCCGCGTTCTTTCTGTTAATAGTGGACAATCAACAACTCTCTGCAGCCCGGAGTAGCGGGTGCCGTCTCTTTGGAGCAAGTTGCAATAAAAAGAAGGCGGTCCATGCATCCATTTGGGAATGTGATCGATCAGAAGACCGTGTACTGGTGGAGTGCTGAACTATGCATGATTCACATGCATGCCGATCGAGAAATTCCGATTCCCTCGATCCAATAACGCGAGTAGTGGACTACTGAACTGTCGCGCTCTGAGTATGGTACTACGTCCTAGCTAGTAGCTCGCACGCGCGTGGGCCTTGTCTGAAGAACGCCGGTGCGCGTGGACGGTTGGTGGCGCCGCGCCGTGTATAAATACCGTGCCCCGGCTATGGCGATAGGACTCGCTCACCATTTCACAGCTGAGCTGAAAGCAAAAGCAGCAAGCAGCTAGCGCTGTTCGAGTAGCTGACTGAATGACCCACCTCCAGCTCCCATGGCCAGCTTCGCCGCCCAGCTCCTGGACGTGTTCTACGACCTCGTCGAGCGAGTCACCGGCTACAGCGCCCGCCCCGACGACGACAACGGTACGTAAAAACACACATGCGATCGACACTCTGAAAACGGCATTGCTGAAGTTGTAGACTTGTAGTACTAGTTAATATTGTACTAGTAGTTGCTAATGAGTGTGCGTCTTCCTGCGCATGCAGATCTACAGAAGCACAGCAAATTGGCAACTACGGAGGCTTTCCACGGAGGAAGTTGTCGAGATCAGGTCCAGAAATCTCCCGGTTGTATCAGGAGGGTCAGGCGGGCAGGTCAACATGGATGGTATGTAGAGGCGGCTAGCCTCTACGTACGGTAGAGACATACATAACGGCCGTGTGGTTTCTCATAGCCTCAAGATGGTGTGCGGCCTGCTGGTGTGTGTGTCTTTGTAATGTTTCAGTTTGTTACAATGTTCTTGCTATCGTGTCTTGCTATGTTAATTAACTTCCTGATTGAGTTTTATGTGTGTTGTTCTCGTGTGCTTGTAACTTGTAAGGCTAATAAAGCAGTAACTTGATGAGCATGTTTGCTAATTTTCTACTGATCGAGTGTTTGTTTTCTCGAAGCTTACTTTCTACGAAATGTTTTTCTATTTAACTGCATGGTGAAACGAAGGACATGGATGCTCGTGAACACAAAAACAATACTCCCTTCGTTCCTAAATATAAGTCTTCGTAGACATTCCAATATGGACTACATACGAAGCAAAATGAGTGAATCTACACTCTAAAATATGTCTATATACATCCGTATGTAATTCATATTGAAATATCTAAAAAGACTTATATTTAGGAACGGAGGGAGTACGTAATTAAAAAGATGATTGCATCTAATGAGCCTGTGGTGAGGCTATCGTTTAAAAAAAAATCTTCGAGAAGGAGGTTGAATTTCCGGCCTCTACATCATTGTGATGCACACAATCATTTTTATTGAAGTTGATCCTAGACAACAAGATCAAAGTCATCAATAAATGAAGTACAAAACATAGGCAACAATGGCAGAACCATTACAAGATATATATTTAACACGTACGACTAAAAAGACTTCTTCCACAACATCGTCTTCAAGTACCCATAAACGTTCTTACTCCATCGTCCGCGTCTGGCTGAAGACGACCAGGACAAGAATTTTCATCATGATTGTCAAGACCAATCACTGAATAGTGACACATCAGCAAGTGACGCAGTTTCATCGCAGCTAAGCCCAGCAAATAAAGGTCGGAACCAGAACCATCTTTAGGATAGATCTTACGAAGCCACACTGGTTAAGTACGTTGTGCAGAGACAGAGTGGCGCTAGCAGGCCAGGATATCGTTTTAGGGTCGTACATAAACGAGAGACAACTGTTCATTTTCTTGTTTTATTCTTTTTGAGATGGAGACGGCTGCAGAGGGAAGCATTTTGGCTTCCAGGTGAATGTTAGAATAAAAGATAGTTACAAATTCCAAGATGTGAATCATTTTGACAACAAACATGTCTAGTAATTTTTTTAGGGGAAGAAAGGCGTGGTGTGGTGACCTTAACATGAGCTGGTTACAATGATAGACAAGGAATGCAAACATGATTCGTACTCCCTCGGTTCCATATTTGAAGTTCTAGGTTCGTCCAAAGTCAAATATCTTTAAGTTTTGACCAAGTCTATTAAAAATATGCCAACATCTACAATGAATTAATTCATTAGTTTCATTACAAAATGAACCTTCATACCATATATGGATGTTAATATATTTTCTATATACAAGGTCGAAATTAAAGAAGTTTGACCTAGGACAAACATAAAACTTTCGAGTGTTTAAAAACCGAGGAGTATATTCTTTATCCTGTTATCCTCCATGCCATGATTTTTAGATGGACCGCAAATAATATATTATGTTGTCGCCATGTGGACCATCGCCTAGTATGTGCACGCATGCGTGAGTTCCAGCGTGTCACACATGTTTTCTCTGGCAAACATGAACTCTCCAAAGGAGGGCTTCCCCTTTATATAAACTAGATGATTCACACGTTGCCGCGGGAATCATGTTAAAAGTAATGTAAAAATAGGTGTTTAGATTTTTTTTTGAAACTAAAGAAAATGCGTCGGAAAAATCTTTTCTTAAGAAAGTGTTTCCTAAAAAAATTCCTTAAGAAACTTATTAAGAAAATGCGTCGGAAGAAATTTTCTTAATAAAGTGCTTCCTAAGAAAATTTCCTTAAGAGACTTCTTAAGAAAATGCGTCGGATGAAACTTTTCTTAAGAAAGTGCTTCCTAAGAAAATTTCCTTAAGAAACTTCTTAAGAAAGTGCATCGGAAGAAACTTTTCTTAAGATACTTCTTAAGAATGTGCTTTCTAAGAAAATTTCCTTAAGAAAATGCTTCCTAAGAAGATTTCCATAAGAAACTTCTTAAGAAAATGCGTCGGGAGAAACTTTTCTTAAAAAGTGCTTCTAAGAAAATATCCATATGAAAATGCGTCGGAAGAAACTTTTCTTAAGAAAGTGCTTCCTAAGCAAATTTCCTTAAGAAAATGATTCCTAAGAAAAATTCCTTAAAGAAACATCTTAAGAAAATGTGTCGGAAGAAACTTTTCTTAAGAAACTTTTTATGAACTTGCTAAAAATATTCCTTAAGAAACTTCTTAAGAAAATGCGTCGGAAGAAAGTTTTCTTAAGAAACTGCTTCCTAAGAAAAGGTCCTTAAGGAACTTCTTAAAGAAATGCGTCGGAAATAACTTTTCTTAAGAAAATTCTTGAAAAAGTGCTTCCTAAGAAAATTTCCTTAAAAAGATTCTTAAGAAAATGCGTTGGAACAAACTTCTCTTAAGATACTTCTTAAGAAAGTGCTTCCCTAAGAAAATTTCCTTAAGAAACTTCTTAAGAAAATGCTTCCCAAGAAAATTTTGTTAAGAAACTTCTTAAGGAAGTGCGTCAGAAGAAACTTTTCTTAAGAAAGTGCTTCCTAAGAAAATTTACTTAAGAAACTTCCTAAGAAAATGTGTCGGAAGAAACTGTAGTTAAGAAACATCTTAAGAAAGTGCTTCCTAAGAAAATTTTCTTAAGAAGCTTCTTAAGAAAATGCTTCCTAAGAAAATTTCATTTAGAAAATGCGTCGGAAGAAACTTTTCTTAAAAAACTTCTTCAGAAAGTGCTTCCTAAGAAAATTTTCATAAAAAATTCTTTAGAAAATGCGTCAGAAGAAACTTTTCTTAATAAAGTGCTGCCTAAGAAAATTTCCTTAAGAAACTTCTTCAGAAAATTCTTCCTAAGAAGATTTCCTTAAGACACTTCTTATGAAAATGCGTCGGAATAAACTTTTCTTAAGAAAGTGCTTCCTAAGAAAATTTCCTAAACAAACTTCTTAAGAAAATGCGTCGGAAAAAACTTTTCTTAAGAAAGTGCTTCCTAAGAAAATTTCGTTAAGAAACTTCTTAAGAAAATGCGTCGAAAGAAACTTTTCTTAAGAAACTTCTTAAGAAATTGCTTCCAAAGAAAATTTCCGTAAGAAACTTATTCAGAAAATTCTTCCTAAGAAGATTTCCTTAAGACACTTCTTATGAAAATGCGTCGGAAGAAAATTTTCTTAAGAAAGTGCTTTCTAAGAAAATTTCCTTAAGAAACTTCTTAAGAAAATGCGTTGGAAGAAACTTCTTAAGAAAGTGCTTCCTAAGAAAATTTCATAAAGAAACTTCTTAAGAAAATGCGTCGAAAGAAACTTTTCTTAAGAAACTTCATAAGGAATTGCTTCCAAAGAAAATTTCCTTAAGAAACTTCTTAAGAAAATACATCGGAAGAAACTTTTCTTAAGGAACTTCTTAAGAAAGTACTTCCTAAGAATTTTTTTAAGAAAGTGCTTCCTAAGAATATTTTCTTAAGAAAATGTGTCAGAAGAAACTTTTCTTAAGATATTTCTTAAGAAAGTGCTTCCTAAAATAATTCCTTAAGAAAATGTGTCAGAAAAAACTTTTTTTAAGAAACTTCTTAAGAAAGTGCTTTCTAAGAAAATTTCCTTAAGAAACTTCTTAAGAAAATGCGTGAGAAGAAACTTTTCTTAAGAAACTACTGAAGAAAGTGCTTCCTAAGAAAATTTCCTTAAGAAAATGCGTCAGAAGAAACTTTTCTTAAGAAAATTTCCTTAAAAAACTTCTTAACAAAATGCTTCCTAAGAGGATTTCCTTAAGAAACTTCTTAAGAAAATGCATCGGAAGACAAATTTCTTAAGAAAGTGCTTCCTAACAAAATTTTCTTAAGCAACTTCTTAAGAAAATACGTCGGAAGAAACCTTTTTTAAGAAACTTCTTACGAAAGTGCTTCCTAAATTTTTTTCCTTAAGAGACTTGTTAAGAAAATTCTTCCTAAGAAAATTTCCTTAAGAATCTTCTTAAGAAAATGTATCGGAAGAAACTTTTCTTAAGGAACTTTTTAAGAAAGTGCTTCTAAGAAAATTTCCTTAAGAAACTTCTTAAGAAAATATTTGGTAAGAAAACTTCCTGAAGAAACTTGGTAAGAAAATGTTTCCTAAGAAAATTTCCTTAAGAAACTTCTTAAGAAAATGCATTCGAAGAAACTTTTCTTAAGAAAGTGCTTCCTAATAAAATTTAGTTAAGAAACTTCTTTAGAAAATGTGTCGCAAGAAACTTTTCTTAAGAAAGTGCTTCCTAAGAAAATTTCCTTAAGAAACTTCTTAAGAAAATGCTTCCTAAGAAAACTTCCTTAAGAAACTTGTTAAGAAAATGCACCAGAAGAAACTTTTCTTAAGAAACTTCTTAAGGAAGTGCTTCCTAAGAAAATTTCCTTAAGAAACTTCTTAAGAAAATGCATCGGAACAAAATTTTCTTAAGGAACTTCTTAAGAAAGTGCTTCCTAAGAAAATTTCCTAAAGAAACTTCTTAAGAAAATGCTTCCTAAGAATATTTCCTTAAGAAACTTCTTAAGAAAATGTGTCGGAAGAAACTTTTCTTGAGAAACTTCTTAAGAAAGTGCTTCCTAAGAAAATTTCCTTAATTAACTTCTTAAGAAAATGCTTCCTGTGAAGATTTCCTTAAGAAAATTCTTTGGGAAATTAGAATATATGGCAAAAGGACATCGGGAGGGGACCCACCCGGGCCCCACAAGCCTAGGTGGCGCGGCTAGGGGGGTCGTCGCGCCACCTGCCCTTGTGGCTGGCTAGTGGTCCCCCTCTGTTATATTTTAGCTCCATAATTTATTATATATTCCAAATAATTCTCCAAAAATTCATGCTTCATTTTGAGCTCCGGAGAATTGCTATTTCTGCTATAGCTTTTTCAGGTCAGAATTTCAACTGCCGGTAATCCTCCTCTCTTTATGTAACTTGCATTTTAAGAGTGAAAATGCATTAGAATTGCATCATCATATGAAATATAACATTGAAATAAGGTAAATTACAATAGTAAATGATGATGCAAAATGGACGTATCAAGGGGTCTATAGTTTCCGGATTGGCAGTGATGGAACAAAATTTGCATGTGAATCGACCGCTGCCACGCGTAATCTTCCCCGAATAGATTCAATTGTGATGGACACTTCTCGCGCGCTGTTGTTATTAAAGAGCTGCATGCCAAGGAAATCATACAGGCCAGTCGCCTCTAGCGATGGACCGAATACGGAGCCATGGCATTAAAGGACAAGGCAACACACGCCAGGCGACCGCAACGTCTGCCAGGCAAGTTGTCCCCATGGGCACGCTCGGTCCACGCATCACGGACCTCCGAGGAAGTCAGTGCGCACTCATCCGATGGGGTCGTTACTTCTTTGATCGGATGGCATCTATTGGGATGTTTGCCTGGCCTTTGAGCGTCGTGTGTTGGCCGGATGGCATGTTTTGGGATGTCTGCCCGGCCTTTGACCGGTGCGACCTGGCTGGTTGACGAGTACGCTGCATGTGCTCACTGTCATTGTTAAATACAAATGCAATACGAACGTAGTCACTTACAGACAATTCACAAAAAACATCCTTCAAATAGTTCACCTACATTCTATGTATCTTTCTTCCCTTCCAGATCATTTGTGAAATATGTTGTTGTCAAGTTGCTTGGCTTCCTGGCTGTAATTAGTTTTTGTGTCAATGGCGCTCTCGGGATAATTCATAAAAGTAACATTTGCTATATGTGACGCCCATGGCTTTCTTAACTTCCCGGCTCCAGTTGATCTTTGCGCCAATGGCGCAACGGATCATCTAGTATTTATAAAGGCCCCAAGGCTCCATTTGCAACAAAGCACCCAGAAATCCTACGCCACCCAGCAGGGAGGACAGGAGAATAGCTGCCACACCACCATCCATCTCCATAGCCGCCTTCATTCCTATCTACATCTCCATCTTCATAGCATTCATCCCTATAGCCATAGCCATAACTTGTAATCGAGATACATCACATACGTCTACGTTGTAAGAAAACATTCAATCATTCATCTTCAAGCACTTTATATAATGTTTTTTATTTGTGATTTATTTTCGATGTGCGAGTAGTCCCCTCAAGCTTAGGGTTGAGGCATAGCCTCGCAGCCCCATGTACTTGTGCACTGGATTGTTGGTAGAACTTTAAGATAACATTATTATTCCTGTGTATTGCAACCGATTTGTCTCTTGTGTATTTCTCATTCTAAGGCCCCACATCTTCCTGGGATCCCAAGGATTGATCAAGGAGGAGTTAAAGTGCTAGATGAGTGGAAGGCTATGCCGAAAGCCGATGACAGTAAGGACTAGTACGGTTGTTGGAAGCAATTCCCTAGGGAAACAAGAGGTGTGGTTATTAAATGTCCAATGCCTTGGTCTGGAGAAATCCTTTATAATCGGGGTAACCCCACGAAATGGTAAGGGCCTTGGTTGGACAATAGAATCACAATGTGACTACATGTCAGTCGTGAGGTTATTAGGATGCATCCCACACACATACATGTTGACAACACATAGTGACGGTGTTTACCAGGACCATGTTGGATATATAGATAAAATCCCAAGAGCAAGTATATGGTTGTAGATGGACACCTTAATCCTTCGCCTATTTACCTATTATTGTTTCACTCTTAAACCTCTGCAATTTCGGCCTGGCAAACTAAAACATTTAGCGACGACAAGAACTTGCCAAAATCACCTCTCAATTAGCAAATCTTCCATTGGGTTTGATAACCTAGGGTCACCTCTAGGAAAAAAGAAATGGCTATCTACATCCGAAACCAGATCAAAGGTAACTAGAAGCCTTCCGAATCCTTCCTACTAAAGGGCCCATAGGCCGGGATGATGGCCCGAGGCATGTATCGACATAGTGGGGAGCCCTTTGCGGACCTAGTAAGCCAACTTTTTGTATCACGAGGTGCCCCTGGGCCGTAATACCATTACTACTACATCTACATGACCAATAGGGTAGGACCCACGCCCTGCCCGCCGACGGCGAAACGGGGGGAGGCGGGGAGGGGCCTATGGGGAAGAAACAAGAGAGAGCTGGAAGAGAAGGGTGTGTCACACATGTTGGAGTTGCGAGCAGTCTTGGCTATTGATCCGGGCATCTGCTGTGATTATAGTATCACTTGCTTGGTAGCCATAAATAATCAACAAATCTCTGTCTGCACATTTCTTGGAGTTTGTAGTCACCAAATAATTCAACTGGGAACGCCAGACATGCTCGCCAACCGTATGAGACACATGCAAGGGAACCAAGAAATTCCGATTCCCTCTCAACACGATAACACAAACGAATCCAAATAGTTGTGTTCTGCACATACATGTATGTTCAAACATGCGTGAGCCTTGTCTAAAGAGCACTATATGGGTGGGTTTAGTTTCTTAGACCCACTCCAAACAGGCCATGTGGGTGCAAAAATAGCCAGTTTAGTTGCTCATGCAAGGCAATGGCCCGTAGACGCACGGCACTCGAAGCACCTCATATCTTGGCTTGCGAGATAACTCCCCTTTATTTTTTCTCTAAACATAGCACATTTTCAATAATACTGAAAAAATGATACTACTAATGTAAATTTCATTACCCAATATTTATTAATAATCAAAATGAAATATCTATCCTCGCAAAAAAAATGAAATATCTATAATATCACACTTTGTTATGAAAGACAACTTTCCGAACCATGGTTCAATGGCTCCTATGGCCAGTGTCGCTAGCTTTTTTTATGGGGATATGGGTATATATAGTATTGTAAATGTATTCCTACCTTGTAATACATAGTTTTCAGGTATCAACTCAATTCACAAATAGACATATTAGATTGGATGGCTACGATTGCCTACATGAAATCCTAACTCGTACTATGGATGTGATTGCAATAAATAACAAAAAAGGATTTGAAAGCCACTATGACATGCATTTAAGTAAAATTGTTGGATGTGGATGAACTCACATAACAATGCATTAATGAGCCTAGATAAGGATGTGAATTAATGTACATGCATATGATATACTTGGCCAACAATTAATGGTGGCATAAGTTAGGCGTTTCTTAATTGCACATTTATTTCTCATTAAAAACTCGATGGTTTTGATATACTCGAATAGAAAGGGATGTAACTTTGGATCCTTGTTAATTTGAATGTATGGATAAGGATGTAGGCAACCTTTTTGATGTATTCAATGAGTTGCATGGAACACAAAGAAGCTTCATGTTTCTTGAGATGGCATTTATGCTTGCCTTTTCCTTCTATATAAGGGGAGTTCACCTCCTCATATCTCCAAGTAAACTACAATTAGCGAATGATAACAATAAAGATCTATATTCTCATAGATCCTTGTAGCTTGCCAACTGTAGTAATAAGTCCTCCAACTGCCCATTTGAGTATGTCAAGGAGGGAGATACGTTCGGGTGTTTGTCGCATCAAGGATGACAAACGGCGCACTACCACATTCTCCAAGCGGCATGCCAATTTGTTCAAAAGTGCTAGTAACCTCTCCGCCCTCACAGGCGTGAGGGTTTGTATCATCCTGGAGAAGGAATCAGGAAAGATGCACGCCTTTGGGACACCAGCAGTGCAACCCATTATTGATGCTTTCCTTTCAGGAGTTCCACTTATTGAGCCGCTCATCGATGAGGCGACGAAAGATAGGATTGCAGTGTTGCAGAGTGAGGTGGCTAGGTTGGACATGGAGAATGAAATGTTAAAGAGGAGCGCAAATCTCTCCCTCATGCATGTCAAGAATATCCAAGCCCAGAACCCAGGTATTGCAGCAAATAATATCTTCTCCAAGGAAGAAGAACTTAGTATTGATGATCTCAAAAATCACTTCAATGACCTCTTGCGAGTCAAGTAGGATATTAGACGACGTGTACCTCCACTACAACATGGACATGAATCAAAGGTTGGTGGTCCAAACATGCAACAAAACCAATTTTTGCCAAGTGGTTCATCAGAGGATCACTCGAAGATTCACCAGACACCACTAATACCATCTTCATCCCATCGTCTTCCACCTGAAGTAATGCCTCCAATTCCAATACCATCAACACCACAACACACAATGGAACCACCTTTTCCCATGCATGTACCGGAGATGTTCCAATACCCACCATCACCTTTGGCACCTGAGTTGACATCCCTCCTACAACGAGTTCCTCGTGAGGTATAAGATTTCCCTCCACCACTTTATCAATATCTTCAGAACTATGCAAGTACTTATAAGAAATGGAACCACCTTTTTGTCATGCAGGTACCACAAATGTCCCAATCCGCATCACCACCTTTTACTCACCAGTCGTCATCCCTCCTACAACCGGCTCTTGACCATACACATGATTTACCTCCACCACTTCAACCAAACCTTCAAGATTATTCAAGGCCTTACACGACAATGAAGCCATCACATAACAACACAATCCCTAACTCAATCATTGAGAATATGTCCCCATAGTTGTTCTACTCTAGTCGCAATGAAATTGCCGTCCACGAACCATTTGTCTATGATAATCCGACAAATGCTCCTCTTGAATAGGCGCATGCAATCCTGGGGATGGATACTTACTTGGGGTATGATGGTATTGATCTGTGGCAATATAACATGGAATCTGATGAGTAGGTCAATAACGCACCACCACAGTCTTCTAGTGGGAATGATGATGATATTGATGCATAGCCTAGAGGACTTCTTTAGATGTCGATTAGTGCTTCCATTTGAATGCTGCATCAAGGGAATAAGATATTATATTTCCATTAGGTGCCATTGTCGATTGTACTATTTTGTTAAGCTTCTTCAGGAAAACAATAAATATTTCATGTTTAGGGCATTTTGTCATGAAGTTTGTTTATGTATGACTAAATCTCTGTAGTGCTTGGTGTCCTTCATTCTAATTGAGTAGTTAATTTTTTTTATTGAACAACAACATGTCATTTTCACTTTCTCTATTGATGAACAAGACGAATATAAATTTTACAATTATTTTACTCTTAAGTAACATATTTCAAAACATTCTAAATTCAAATAAGGACATGAGATATTCTTGTGAAACAACTAAGAGCTAGAACAAGTCCAGACTTATGCTCAAGATACAAGCATGAATTACTACAACTTAGACATGTCTAGCGAAAAATAATAATAACAAATGTGAGATTCTTGTGACACAATGATAAGCTGAAAATACGCACCCACACGTGAATACACAAGCGCATGTGAAAGCACATCCACAAGTGAATATGCAACCACACCATTAATTAATAGCATATACCCACACTTACCAACATAAAGTATGCATTCGCACGTGAACACGAACTCTTCTTCAATTCAATTTAATGTAAACTGATTTATTTTTAACAGTGGGTATCAGTTTCACTCATTAATGACAATACAAATAAACATCCAAAGACACAATAGTTAGTCTATATGCACATGTTCGTTAACATGACAAGCACACCACTACCAACATACATCAACAATTTGAATCTTGGACTCACATAAAACATCTGGTATACCCAATTCCTCTTAATAGTAGCACGGTCTTTAGTCGTTACCTGAAATGAGAATATTCAATATTGTTTTAAGGATGCAATGCATGCCCCAAATGTGTAGGTCATTAACACAACATGCGCACTGCTACAAAACTTAATTTAAAACACAGGTCAATCTTACACGACTAAAGCTATCTAAAACCCAAACCTTATTTGAACAAGGAGCTATTATCCCTCAGTATGTGTGTTAAAGCTTGACGTGATTCCTCTGGCCTAAGGCTCACCTAAAGGTTTGAGCAGAATTCGTCAGAGAAACTGATTGGAATTTTCCATAACATAAACTTTATACCATTACCAACGTCCTCAAAGCTTGAGGCGATTCCTCACTCCTAAGGCTCCTCCAAAGGTTATACAAAAAATACTCACATGGGAAAGTTTGTGTCATCCCTAACGATTCCTATGCAGGTTTCAGTTAAGCCGCGACCACACCCCTTCAAGGGGCTAAACACCCTTCTTGTCATGTGTCATGGTTGTACCTGGTTACTAAACTTCACAATGTGTCACTCATGTTGGTGTCTCAGGCCTAGCAACATGACTTCTATTCACGTCTTTCTACTTAATTGACGACTCTACTCAACGTACGATCAATACCCTTCTCTTAAGTTGTTTTTAGCGACAATAAACACTATTGAAATTCCAACTTGACTTGCATATACAGATAGCTATAAAGTCATACAAGCTTTATATTACAAGCCAGGGGCCTCAAGGGCTCGAATACATAAGCTCGAGTCATACAAGCATCAGCGGAAGCATCAGATATCTGAGTACAGACATAAAAGTTGAACAGATATGCCTTAAGAAGGCTGGGCAAAACAATGACATAAGATTGAAAAAGCGCAGGCCTCCTGCCTGGGTGCCTCCTATCTACTCCTGGTCGTCGGTGGTCTCCACGTAGTAGTAGGCTCCACCGGTAGGGTAGTAGTAGTCGTCGGCGGTAGCAGGTGGCTCCGGGGCTCCGTCATCTGGTCACAGCAATCGGGTATAGGGGAAAAGAGTAGCAAAGCAACCGTGAGTACTCATCCAAAGTACTCGCAAGAATTACATCAAAACTATTCTATTTATGCATCGGTATCAAAGAAGGGGCTGTATCTGTGGACTAGACTGCAGAAATGCCAGAATAGAGAGAAGGCCTAGCCTATCGAAGACTAGCAACTTGCAGCATTAGAAGAGTGTAGATTAGTACATAGTAAGTAGTAAGTAGTAGCAACAACGCCCAGAGATCCTTCCTCGTCTCCCTGCGAGAAAGCGATCCCGGAGCCACATATCCATTTAGCATCACAAGTATCCATTTCTAGTTGTAATAGATCGGAATACTTTCCGATCGTCCTGTTACCGTGGACATGGCTATTCGAATAGATATACTTCCCTGCAGGGGTGCACCAACTTGCCCAACACGATCGATTAACTCTGGCCGGACACACCAACTCGGCCCATGCCCGGCCTCGGCTGATCGACACGTCGTAGTCCTACCTAGGCTCAACAGAGAGGCCAGCACGCTGGTCTACACCCTAAGCGCTCAGAGGTCTTGGGCCTATCGCCCTTTGCACTCCTGCGCATTGCGTACGCGGTTGGTGAGCAGACCTAGCCCCCTTAATACAAGCGCAGGCTTTCCCAGTCCAACCCGGCGCGCGCCGCTCAACTGCTGACATCTGGAGAGCTTCAGCTGATACATACGACGCCGAGTGCCCATACTTATTCCCGCGTGGTGGTTAGTGCGAAAAGGCCAAAGGCCTACTTAGATCACATATCCTAACCCATTAATGTGTTGGAAGCTCGCGGAAACGAGCAGAGACTCACGATCATGTGACCCCGTCGCGCCGACTCGTGGACTTACGGCAAGGGCCAGGAATGCCCGGCCATGCCACGTAATCATCTCATGGGTACCCTCCTGGTCAACCCGGCTCCACATCTCTCGCGGGTACCCCTCGGGGCCGACCTGACTTTATCAAGTATCTGTAATAAAGTCATGGTAACCATGCGTTCATCACATCGAGAGGGAATCCAAAGAATCACCCTCGTTGGAATCCTACTCGATGTAATCCGTCAAGAAGAACCAGGAGGAATCACCCTCGATGGTCCACACTTGATGGGTTGCACGATAGAGTCATCATCGGGAAGGGGAGAGCGAGGAATCACCCTCTGCAATCACCACCGATGTGCTATACTAGAGAGATATCATCAGGAGTGCAGTACGAGGTATCACCCTCGGCACTCGATATTAGCTCTACAGAGTCGTACAACTAGGGGGTGTGCGGTGATGTGACGGTCTCTGCACATTGATCACAAAGATCGAGGCACTGGTAACAAAGCGGGGCAATAGGGACAAGGGGGAGGGGTCACTGATGGATCACTAACCAACCTATTCTAAGCAGTTTAGGATGACATGTAAAGAAACAACAACAGGTTACAAAAACAGGCTATGCATCAGAATAGGAGCAATCAATTACAGTAGCAAAATCAAATGCAAGCATGGGAGAGAAAGAATAGGCGATATTGGAATGATCAAGGGGGGGTTTGCTTGCCTGGAAGCTCTGCTGAAAAGGTCTGGTCGTCAGGGGCGTAGTCGTACTCGGCAGTAGCGTCGGTCTTGGGGTCTACCGGAGAGAAGAGGGGGGAAGAAACAATAAATACAAGCAACAAATGCAATCACAGATGCATGGCATGGCAGTATGCAGAGCTGGTGGTGGCCTAATGCAATGCTACACGTTGCAGGCGGAGCGGGAAAATATCTGGGGATATTTTCCCGGCCTTAGGCAGTTTTCGGACAGTTGATCCGGAGGGGAAGGTTCCATGTTTGTAGTGTTGTGGGCATGTGACACCTACATGGAGGGCATATTCAGGTTCGTCTCATTTTTCTGAGCGTTTTTCGTATATAAATTATTTTCATCGGAGTTACGGTTGAATTTATATTAATTTTAAAAGTTTTAGCAATATTCTGAAATTAATTTAATTACTAAATTCGGCAGAAAAGAATTATGACGTCATCCTGGCGTCAGCACTGCGTCGGCGGTCAACGGACCCGCTGACCAATCAACAGGGCCCACGCGGGACGACCCACTGGCAGTGACTGGGCACTGTTGGGGAACGTTGCATGGGAAACAAAAAAATTCCTACGCTCACCAAGATCGATCTAGGAGATGAACATATACGAGAGGAGAGATTGCATGTACATACCCTTGTAGATCACTAAGCGGAAGCATTAAGAAACGAGGTTGATGTAGTCGAACGTCTTCGCGATCCAATCACGATCCGTCCACGAATTCCCGATCAAGTGCCGAACGGACGGCACCTCCGAGTTTAACACACGTGCGGCTCGGCGGCGTCCTCTCCTTCTTGATCCAGCAAGCGAGAGAGAGGGGGTAGATGAGATCGGGACCAACACGACGGTATGGTGGTGGTGGTGGCAGCGGAATACCGGCAGGGCTTCGCCAAGCGTGTACCGGTGAAACGTGGGAGGAGTTGGGAGAGGTAACGGGCAAGGGTCCAAGGGGTGGCTGCCCCCAACGCCTCCCCACCTTTATATAGGCGTGGAGGGGGCTGGTGGCTTGCCCTCCAAGGCCCTAGGGTCGTTGGCCAAAGGGGGAGGAAGGAAATCCCTCCTTTCCTTCTCCACCGATCGCTATCCCCTTTTTAGGGATCCTGATCTTATCCCTTTGGGATATGATACTATTCCTTTTAAGGCAGGATCTTGGTGCACCTAGACCAGGGTTGTGGGGACTTTCCCCACTACACACGTTCATGTGGGTCCCCCATGCAGGTGGGCCCCACTCCGGAACCTTCTAGAACCTTCCCGGTACAATACCGAAAAAACTCGAACTTTTTCCGGAACCCGATAACAACTTTCCATATATGAATCTTTACCTCCGGACTATTCCGGAGCTCCTCGTGATGTCCCGGATCCCATCCGGGACTCCGAACAACCTTCGTACTTTCCACTATTAATATCTCAATACTACCCTAGCGCTACCGAACGTTAAGCGTGCGACCCTACGGGTTCGGGAACATGCAGACATGACCGAGACTCCTCTCCGGTCAATAACCAATAGCGGGACCTGGATGCCCATATTGGTTCCTACATATTCAACGAAGATCTTTATCGGTTGAACCACGATGTCAAGGATTCATTCAATCCCGTATGCAATTCCCTTTGTCCGGCGATATGTTACTTGCCCGAGATTCGATCGTCGGAATCTCCATACCTAGTTCAATCTCGTTTCCGGCAAGTCTCTTTACTCGTTCCGTAATACAAGATCCCATGGCTAACTCTTTAGTCACATTGCTTGCAAGCTTATTGTGATGCTGTATTATCGAGTGGGCCCTGAGATACCTTTTTGTCATACGGAGTGACAAATTCCCAGTCTTGATCCATGCCAACTCAACAGACACCCTCGGAGATACCTGTGGAGCATCTTTATAGTCACCCAGTTACGTTGCGACGTTTGATACACACAAGGTACTCCTCCGGTGTTAGTGAGTTGCATGATCTCATGGTCATAGGAACAGATACTTGACATGCGAAAACGATAGCAATAAACTTGACACGATCATATGCTACGTTCATAGTTTGGGTCTTGTCCATCAGATCATTCTCCTAATGATGTGATCCCGTTATCAAATGACAACTCATGTCTATGACCAGGAAACCATGGCCATCTTTGATCAACGAGCTAGTCCGGTAGAGGCTCACTAGGGACATGTTGTTGTCTACGTATCCACACATGTATTTGTGTTTCCAACCAATACAATTATAGCATGGATAATAAACGATTATCATGAACAAGGAAATATAATAATAACCATTTTATTATTGCCTCTAGGGCATATTTCCAACAGTCTCCCACTTGCACTAGAGTCAATAATCTAGCATTACATGGTTATGAATCTAACACCCATAGAGTTCTGGTGTTGATCATGTTTTGCCCGTGGAAGAGGTTTAGTCAACGGATCTGCAACATTCAGATCCGTGTGCACTTTGCAAATGTTTATGTCCTCCTCCTTGATCGCATCGCGGATGGAATTGAAGCGTCGCTTTATGTGTCTGGTCCTCTTGTGAAACCTTGGTTCCTTGGCTAGAGCAATGGCACCAATGTTGTCACATAACAGAGTCATCGGGTCCAGTGCACTAGGCACAACTCCAAGATCTGTCATGAACTGCTTCATCCAGACACCTTCCTTTGCCGCCTCCGAGGCAGCAATGTACTCCGCTTCGCATGTAGAATCAGCTACCACGCTTTGGTTGGAACTGCACCAGCTTACCGCTCCCCCATTCAGAATATATACGTATCCGGTTTGAGACTTAGAGTCATCCGGATCAGTGTCAAAGCTTGCATCGACGTAACCCTTTACGACGAGCTCTTGATCACCTTCATAAACGAGAAACATTTCCTTAGTCCTTTTCAGGTACTTAAGGATATTCTTGACCACTGTCCAGTGTTCCACTCCTGGATCATTTTGAAACCTTCCGGCCATACTTATGGCAAGGCTGACATCTGGTCTTGTGCACAGCATCGCATACATGATAGAGCCTATGGCAGAAGCATAGGGGATGACACTCATCCTTTCTCTATCCTCTGTAGTCGCTGGGCATTGAGTTTTACTCAACTTCACACCTTGCAAAACAGGCAAGAACCCCTTCTTGGACTGATCCATTTTGAACTTCTTCAAAATCTTATCAAGGTATGTGCTTTGTGAAAGTCCTATTAAGCATCTCGATCTATCTCTATAGATCTTGATGCCTAATATGAAGCAGCTTCTCCTAGGTCCTTCATTGAAAAACTATTGTTCAAAAATTCCTTCACGCTTTCCAAAAGTTCTATATTGTTTCCAATCTGTAATATGTCATCCACATATAATATTAGAAATGATATAGAGCTCCCACTCACTTTCTTGTAAATACAAGCTTCTTCGTAAACTTGTATAAACCCAAACGCTTTGATCACCTCATCAAAGCGAAGATTCCAACTCTGAGACGCTTGCACTAGTCCATAAATGGATCGCTGGAGTTTGCAAACTTTGTCAGCATTCTCTGGATCGACAAAACCTTCTGGTTGCATCATATACAACTCTTCCTTAAGAAAACCGTTAAGGAACGCTGTTTTGACATCCATCTGCCAAATTTCATAACGAAAAATGCAGCTATTGCTAACATGATTCTGACGGACTTAAGCATCGCTACGGGTGAGAAAGTCTCATCGTAGTCAATTCCTTGAACTTGTGAAAAACCCTTTGCCACAAGTCGAGCTTTATAGACGGTGACATTACCATCTGCGTTCGTCTTCTTCTTGAAGATCCATTTATTCTAAATGGCCTTTCGCCCTTCAGGTAATACTTCCAAAGTCCATACTTTGTTTTCATACATGGATCCCATCTCGGATTTCATGGCCTCTAACCATTTGTCGGAATCTGGGCCCACCATCGCTTCTCCATAGCTCGTAGGTTCATCGTTGTCCAACAACATGACATTCAAGACAGGGTTACCATACCACTTAGGAGCAGTACGTATCCTTGTCGACCTGCGAGGTTCGATAGTAACTTGATCCGAAGCTTCATGATCACCATCATCAGCTTCCTCTTCAACTGACGTAGGTTCCACAGAAACATCTTTCTGCGCAGTGCTACTCTCTGGTTGAAGTAAAGGTTCAACAACCTCATCAAATTCTATCTTCCTCCCACTCAATTCTTTCGAGAGAAACTCTTTCTCGAGAAAGGACCCGTTCTTAGCGACAAACACTTTGCCTTCGGATCTGAGATAGAAGGTATACCCAACCGTCTCTTTTGGGTATCCTATGAAGACGCATTTGTCCGCTTTGGGTTCAAGCTTTTCTGGCTGAAGCCTTTTGACATAAGCATCGCATCCCCAAACTTTAAGAAACGACAACTTTGGTTTCTTGCCAAACCACAGTTCATACGGTGTCGTCTCAACGGACTTAGATGGTGCCCTATTTAAAGTGAATGCAGCTGTCTCTAACGCATAACCCCAAAATGATAGTGGCAGATCGGCAAGAGACATCATAGAATACACCATATCCAATAAGGTTCGATTACAACGTTCGGACACACCATTACGCTGTGGTGTTCCAGGTGGCGTCAACTGTGAAACAATTCCACATTGTCTTAAGTGACTGCCAAACTCATAACTCAGATATTCTCCCCCTTGATCAGATTGTAGGAATTTGATTTTCTTGTTACGATGATTCTCAACTTCACTCTGAAATTGCTTGAATTTTTCAAACGTTTCGGACTTGTGTTTCATTAAGTAAATATACCCATATCTATTCAAATCGTCGGTGAAGGTGAGAAAATAACGATATCCACCGCGCGCCTCAATGCTCATCGGACCGCACACATCAGTATGTATGATTTCCAACAAGTCACTTGCCCGTTCCATTGTTCCGGAGAACGAGGTCTTAGTCATCTTGCCCATGAGGCATGGTTCGCATGTGTCAAGTGATTCAAAATCAAGTGACTCCAAAAGTCCATCAGCATGGAGTTTCTTCATGCGTTTTACACCAATATGACCTAAGCGGCAGTGCCACAAGAAAGTGGTACTATCATTATCAACTCTACATCTTTTGGCATCAATGTTATGAACATGTGTATCATCACTATCAAGATTCAATAAGAATAAACCCCTCACAATGGGTGCATGACCATAAAAGATATTACCCATATAAATAGAACAACCATTATTCTCTGATTTAAATGAGTAACCGTCTCGCATTAAACAAGATCTAGATATAATGTTCATGCTCAACGCAGGCACTAAATAACAATTATTCATGTTCATCACTAATCCCGATGGTAATCGAAGAGCGAGCGTGCCGACGGCGATCACATCAACCTTGGAACCATTTCCCACGCGCATCGTCACTTCGTCCTTCGCCAGCCTCCGTCTATTCCGCAGTTCCTGCTTTGAGTTGCAAATGTGAGCAACCGCACCGGTATCAAATACCCAGGCGCTACAACGAGAGTTGGTAAGGTAGACATCAATAACATGTATATCATATATACCTTGTTTGGCGTTGGCCCCCTTCTTGTCGGCCAGATACTTGGGGCAATTCCGCTTCCAGTGGCCAGTTCCCGTGCAATAGAAGCACTCAGTTTCCGGCTTGGGCCCAGCCTTGGGTTTCTTCACGGGAGGGGCAACTACTTTGCCACTCTTCTTGGAGTTTCCCTTCTTGCCCTTGCTATTCTTCTTGAAACTATTGGTTTTATTGACCATCAACACTTGATGCTCCTTCTGGATGTCTGACTCAGCAACTTTCAGCATCGCAAACAGCTCGGCGACTGACTTGTTCATCCCTTGCATGTTATAGTTCAACACAAAGCTCTTGTAGCTAGGTGATAGCGATTGAAGAACTCTGTCAGTGATCGCCTCTGGCGGGAGCACAACTCCCAACTCAGCCAGACGGTTGTAATACCCAGACATTTTGAGTATGTGCTCACTGACAGACCCGTTCTCCTCCATCTTGCAAGCATAGAACTTATCGGAGGTCTCATACCTCTCGATCCGGGCATTCTTCTCAAAAATAAAATTCAACTCCTGGAACATCTCATATGCTCCATGACGTTCAAAACGCCTTTGAAGTCCCGGTTCTCAGCCATACAACATGGCGCACTGAACTATTGAGTAGTCATCAACACGCGCTTGCCAGGCGTTCATAACGTCCACATACGCTGGAGGGGGTTGCTCACCATGCGGTGCATCAAGGACATAAGCCTTTTGGGCAGCCGTGAGGATAATCCTCAGATTACGGGCCCAGTCTTCAAAGTTACTTCCATCATCTTTCAGCTTGGCTATCTCTAGGAACGCATTGAAATTCAGGGAAGCTACTGCGTGAGCCATTGATCTACAACATAAATTTGCAAAGACAACTTAGACTATTGTTCAAGATAATGAGTTTAGTTTACTTAAAAACTCCCACTCAAATCGACATCCCTCCGGTCGTCCGAGTGTAACATGATCCAAATTCACCAACCCAAGTCCGATCATCACGTGAGATGAGGTGGTTTCAATGGTGAACATCTCCATGTTGATCATATCTACTATATGACTCATGTTCGACCTTTTGGTCTCTTGTGTTCCGAGGCCATGTCTGTACATGCTAGGCTCGTCAAGTTTAACCCAAGTGTTCCGCATGTGCAAAACTAGCTTGCACCCGTTGTATGTGAACGTAGAGTCTATCACACCCGATCATCACGTGGTGCTTCAAAACGACGAACTTTCGCAACGGTGCACACTTGGGGAGAACACAATTTTATCTTGAAATTTTAGAGAGGGGTCACCTTATAATGCTACCATCGTCCTAAGCAAAATAAGATGCATAAAAAGATTAACATCACATGCAAATCATAAGTGACATGATATGGCCATGAACTTGTGCTTTTGATCTCCATCTCCAAAGCACCGGCATGATTTCCATCGTCACCGGCATGACACCATGATCTCCATCATCGCGTCGCCATCGGGGTTGTCACGCCAACCATGCTTCTACTACTATTGCTACCGTTTAGCAATAAAGTAAAGCATTACATAACGCTTAATGATTGACACGCAGGTCATACAATAATTAAAGACAACCCTATGGCTCCTGCCGGTTGCCGTATTCATCGACATGCAAGCCGAGATAAACTATTACAAAACATGATCATCTCATACATCAAATATATTTCATCATGTCTTTGGCCATATCATATCACAACATACCCTGCAAAAACAAGTTAGACGTCCTCTAATTTGTTGTTGCATGTTTTACGTGGCTGCTATGGGTATCTAGCAAGAACGATTCTTACCTACGCAAAACCACAACGGTGATATGCAAGTTGCTATTTAACCTTCTACAAGGACCGCCTTCGTCGAATCCGATTCAACTAAGGTGGGAGAGACAGACACCCGCCAGCCATCTTATGCAACAAAGTCGCATGTCAGTCGATGGAACCGGTCTCATGTACGTGGACAGTAAAGTTGGTCCGGGCCGCTTCATCCCACAATACCGCTGAATCAAGAAAAGACCAAGGAAGGAAGCAATCTGAATATCAACGCCCACAAACTCCTTTGTGTTCTACTCGTGATGTCATCTACGCAAAGACCTAGCTCATGATGCCACTGTTGGGGAACGTTGCATGGGAAACAAAAAATTTCCTACGCTCACCAAGATTGATCTAGGAGATGAACATCTACGAGAGGAGAGATTGCATCTACATACCCTTGTAGATCGCTAAGCAGAATCGTTAAGAAACGCGGTTGATGTAGTCGAACGTCTTCGCGATCCAATCACGATCCGTCCACGAACTCCCGGTCAAGTGCCGAACGGACGGCACCTACGAGTTTAGCACACATGCAGCTCGGCGGCGTCCTCTCCTTCTTGATCCAGCAAGCGAGAGAGAGGGGGTAGATGAGATCGGGACCAACACGACGGTATGGTGGTGGTGGTGGCAGCGGAATACCGGCAGGGCTTCGCCAAGCGCGTACCGGTGAAACGTGGGAGGAGTTGGGAGAGGTAACGGGCAAGGGTCCAAGGGGTGGCTGCCCCCAACGCCTCCCCACCTTTATATAGGCGTGGAGGGGGCTGGTGGCTTGCCCTCCAAGGCCCTAGGGTCGTTGGCCAAAGGGGGAGGAAGGAAATCCCTCCTTTCCTTCTCCACCGATCGCTATCCCCTTTTTAGGGATCCTGATCTTATCCCTTTGAGATATGATACTATTCCTTTTAAGGGAGGATCTTGGTGCGCCTAGACCAGGGTTGTGGGGACTTTCCCCACTACACACGTTCATGTGGGTCCCCCATGCAGGTGGGCCCCACTCCGGAACCTTCTAGAACCTTCCCGGTACAATACCGAAAAAACTCGAACTTTTTCCGGAACCCTGTAACAACTTTCCATATATGAATATTTACCTCCGGACTATTCCGGAGCTCCTCGTGATGTCCCGAATCCCATCCGGGACTCCGAACAACCTTCGGACTTTCCACTATTAATATATCAATACTACCCTAGCGCTACCGAACGTTAAGTGTGCGACCCTACGGGTTCGGGAATATGCAGACATGACCGAGACTCCTCTCCGGTCAATAACCAATAGTGGGACCTGGATGCCCATATTGGTTCCTACATATTCAATGAAGATCTTTATCGGTTGAACCACGATGTCAAGGATTCAGTCAATCCCGTATGCAATTCCCTTTGTCTGGCGATATGTTACTTGCCCGAGATTCGATCGTCGGTATCTCCATACCTAGTTCAATCTCGTTACCGGCAAGTCTCTTTACTCGTGCCGTAATACAAGATCCCGTGGCTAACTCTTTAGTCACATTGCTTGCAAGCTTATTGTGATGCTGTATTACCGAGTGGGCCCTGAGATACCTTTCCGTCATACGGAGTGACAAATTCCCAGTCTTGATCCATGCCAACTCAATAGACACCCTCGGAGATACCTGTAGAGCATCTTTATAGTCACCCAGTTACGTTGCGATGTTTGATACACACAAGGTACTCCTCCGGTGTTAGTGAGTTGCATGATCTCATGGTCATTGGAACAGATACTTGACATGCGAAAACGATAGCAATAAACTTGACACGATCATATGCTACATTCATAGTTTGGGTCTTGTCCATCACATCATTCTCCTAATGATGTGATCCCGTTATCAAATGACAACTCATGTCTACGACCAGGAAACCATGGCCATCTTTGATCAACGAGCTAGTCCAGTAGAGGCTCACTAGGGACATGTTGTTGTCTACATATCCACACATGTATTTGTGTTTCCAACCAATACAATTATAGCATGGATAATAAACGATTATCATGAACAAGGAAATATAATAATAACCATTTTATTATTGCCACTAGGGCATATTTCCAACAGGCACTGCCCAGTCAACCGTTGACTGAGTCAACAGGGCCCGTGGGACCCTTTGCCAGTGACCCAGCGGTCCCACCTTTCGGGCCAGGTCAGCACCGGCGGCCGGAGCAACGCCGGCGACCATTCCCGTGGCGGATCCGCGCCGGAGTTGGCCGGAAATGGGGTACAGGGGGTCTCCGGACCCGGGGTTTGGCGCGTTCGGCTGTGGGCGATCTCGCGCGTCCAACGGCGGTGGTCGCGGCGGCGGAGGTGGCCGGAGCTGGTCGGGCCAAGCACGGCCGGCGGCAGTGGCGTTCGGGCGAGCTCGAGCTCAAGGACGCAGGACACGGCAGGCGACGGGGCTAAGTGCATTCGGTCCCTGGGGAGCCCAGGAACACGCCGGAGGGTTCGGGCGCGGCTGGCGCTAACGGTGGCCGCAATGGTGAAGCAAGCAGCGGCGGCGAGCTCATGGCAATGGCGGGGGAAAGCTAGCGGGCACGTGGGAGCACAGCGAGAGAGGGAGAGGGAAGGAGGGCTCACGGCGGGGCTATAGGGGAAGGCAGTGGGCTCGGGGAGGCTCGAAGTCAATGGCGTGGTGGCGGCGATCCCCGGTGACCGAAGGGGGAGGCGAGGTCGAGCGCGTCGACATAGGGGCTCCCGGCTCTGGCTCATTGCAGCAGGCGGAGTAGCGGACGCGGGCGGAGCTCCAGGGCAGGTTGCGGCGTTGAGGGGGAGGCGGTGGCCGTGGCTACGCCGGCAGCGCGTCCATGGCGGCGCTCGGAAGGGAGTGGGGAGCGATGGATAGACGGGAGAAGTGAGGCAGAGGGAAGCCAGGGGGGTGCAGGGGCCTCGCCCTTATCCACCAGGAGCGGCGCGGTGTCGTGCTGTCGTGAGGAGCGAGCGGGGCCAGGCTCAGGCACGGGCGCGCGCGCGGCAGAGGACGACAGCGTGGAGAGAGAGCGAGAGAGCGAGAGGTGGGAGAAGGTGCGGGGCGGGCTGGGCCGGCACTGTGGACTTAAGTCCAGTGCCCCCAGGCATGTTTCCTTTTCTCTTTTTCTGTTTTCTCAAAACAGTGAGTATTTGCAATTTATCTAGCCACCAAATGACTTTGTAAAATTATGGAGCTTGGCCAATAAAATATATTGCAATATTAGGCACTGCCATAAAAAGTTTGGGCCCCTTTGGAAAAGGTTAGGCATTTTTAGAAATTGAAGAGGCCAAAATAAATGCTGCTGGACCACTGAATTAATTGCCAGGGGCATTTTTGGAATCCAAAAGAGGTAGGTTTCAACATGACAAATATTTAGGGAATATTTTCCAAATAGTGAACTATTTTGTTTGCATGACAGAAGAAGTAAATACTTGACCTGCAATTTGAATTAAATTGGACTTGATTTTTGGATAAGTGGCATTTTGGCTTAGTAAGGCATGATGACATGGCATCATTAGCATGAGATCACTGTAGCTTAGTACTGGGGGTGTTACAAATCTCCTCCACTACAAGAAATCTCGTCCCGAGATTTAAGAGGTGGAGTAAGGGGTATCTTCGGGAGAACGGACCTTTGCAAGGTCGATTATCTGGTGGATAACCCAGAGAATGTGGCAGAAAGTACCTCTCGAATTGAAACTCAAGAAAAACATCGAGAGCAAAGCAAGATGGTACAATAAGGAGTTTCAAGCGGATAGACAATCGTTCGATGCCTGAAACAGAGTGTGAGAGGGGTTCAGAGCAACGGAAATAAGTATTGCGTCTGAACCCTGAGTAGATCATCTCACGGAAGGTGGCTCGCGGAAATACATACGAAGCCAAGTGCAAAGGATACTTCGGAATCAAGGATGTACAGGAGAGTCAGGTTTCGATCCTGTGGAACTGTGGTCAGTGTGGATTATGAGTAGGAAGGGCGGTGACATCTTGCATGGTCATGATAACAAGACATGTCAGAGGAAAGTCTGTCAGCTATGTTGGCAACAGCGTCAGTACCAAGGGTGGGGGACGAAGAGAACTATTTTCCTGCTCGTTAGAACGAGGCGGATCAATAGGCAAAGTTCTCGTCCATCGGTGGTTACCGGAATGTTAACCACGATAGTGACAGGGTTTTCTGACAGAGTTGTACACTGGGGGTGTTTACATAAGCAGGGGATTATTACTGCTTAGATCATATAGATCACAAGAAAGGTTAAACAAACCAATGGAAAGGAAAATGTGATAATACACAAGTATCAAGAGTATATCTCTCCCAAGGAAAGCAGAGCATGATATCCATGACAGGATAGCAAGTGGATCACCATTTAGGTAAAAGGAAGTATTACGAATTAAATTCATAACTTGGGATATGTCAAAGATGTTGACAATGATCACAACACAATTTATCGAAAGGTTTCAGGAAGACGTAATTGATCAATAACATGATCAAGCAGAAGAAATGGGGAAGCAGAAGGTCAATGTGTTATAGGGTGGATTTGATTCACTTATCGCTGTTCTCGGTTGACAACAAACCAGAACCCGTGGAATTACTATGATGGGGAAAGGTATCACCTTATCAAAGCTTCATAAGATGTAGTGCAATGGTACGATATCCTCAAGAAACCAGAGGGTAATACTCGAAGGTAGAACAGAATAGAAGCTGAACTAGATCGTTGATCTACCGATGGCAGGTGCTTTAACCTTGTTGAAAAATAGACGAGGCACGGGAATGGAGTTATCAAATGAGGTAAGCATGGTCAGAACCATTACTGCATGGAATCAAGTTAAGGAAACTGGAAGATTTATACAAATGAATAAATATTTTGCAAGAAGCTTCTGTGACGGCTACATCGTTTCCATGGGCATGAACAAAAAGTTCAAGGTCGACTCCCACTTCTTCAATGCATAACCTTTCATTCACTTCTCGCTTTCGATGAAGTTGTGGTGTTGAAATTTTATCTGGAGTAACACCAGTAGAGTAAGACCCGTAGGAGTTTCCGGGTTCACTCAGATGGCAGAAGCATAGATACCACCCATCGGGGCATTTTAGGAACCTATACCACAAATTCTAGGAGTAAATAACACAAGCTCAAAAGCAGAGCATGGTTGACAAAAATAGAGGATACAATTTACCAAAGGCATTATGCATCAGGGGAAGAACTCACAAGGTTATTGAATATGAAGGACACTGTCGGATAATAATCCAACAAAAGATCAGGTGGTCGGCAAAGGATCTGAGGGAGTATCGGTACTCAACCAGAAGAAGAAAGTATGCAAAGGCACCAGTTTATAGAAACAACTGAATAAATTCGACGCTTACATACAAAGGAATTATGATTTCCAACACGGTGGATCAGAATCAGATGCTTTGATTAAATATGAGTGAGTTGAATGGAACTAGAGGGACAATCAATTGCAACTTGATTGGCCGAGAAACAACTCATGTCCAAAAAAAATGACGTCTGAGCCGGAAGGACGAATTCTAGGAAGTAATTGATGATAGCAAGCATTCACATACACATTGAATCAATAGGCTCGGAATGACAAAGACAAAGGATGTTAATGAATATTGCTAGACATATGGAATTAACCATAATGCAAGCAAGCAAGACTTTCCAAAGCAATAGGTTGCAGTGGATTTTCGGAAGATCAGATAGTATTTCAAAGTGATTTGGGAAACGCATGAACAACTGGGGATGAACGGATCCCCGGTAAATGCGAGGAATTATCCGCAGTGCGAAAAAGGAGCTGCAAGGCAATAGGCACAGTGGATTCTCGGAACAATGGGGAGTGTTTGGGGCATCTTGTAAAAACAAGAGCAACTGGGAATGAAAGTACAAACGGCAAGGATGTGTTGTTATCCATAAGGATTTATCGGTGCTAGGGAATTGCAAAAGCAGTGGGCTCCAGAGTCTTGGGAAACATCAAGGAGTATCTTCGAAATCTTATGGTGAATCAAGCCACCATCTGGAATGAAAGGGTTCTCCGGGAGGAAGTGGTTACGAGAACCTAATGTTAGAGTTAGCAAAATATTTAACCCGAATAGAAGAGAGATTAGAATCCCAGAGTAAAAAAGAGGAATAAAAGATCCTAACACCACCCATTGGCGACGTGGGCCCGTAAGCCACACATCCATGTTAGTAAAACAGTTTTGCAAAGACTAGACTCGACTTCGGCCAAGGAGTTGCAAAGGAGGATTCCTACAGGCAGTCGGCTCTGATACCAACTTGTGACACCCCCGACTTAATCGTGCACTAATCATACACGCAAATGCACACGATCAAGCCTAAGGACTCACGGGAAGATATCACCACACAACTCTAAACACAAATAAAAGTCATACAAGCTTTATATTACAAGCCAGGGGCCTCGAGGGCTCGAATACATAAGCTCGAGTCATACAAGCATCAGTGGAAGTATCAGATATCTGAGTACAGACATAAAAGCTGAACAGATATGCCTTAAGAAGGCTGGGCAAAACAACGACATAAGATCGAAAAGGCGCAGGCCTCCTGCCTGGGTGCCTCCTATCTACTCATGGTCGTCGGTGGTCTCCACGTAGCAGTAGGCTCCACCGGTAGGGTAGTAGTAGTCGTCGGCGGTAGCAGCTGGCTCCGGGGCTCCGTTATCTGGTCGCAGCAATCGGGTATAGGGGAAAAGAGTAGCAAAGCAACCGTGAGTACTCATCCAAAGTACTCGCAAGAATTACATCAGAACTATTCTATTTATGCATCGGTATCAAAGAAGGGGCTGTATCTGTGGACTAGACTGCAGAAATGCCAGAATAGAGAGAAGGCCTAGCCTATCGAAGACTAGCAAGTTGCAGCATTAGAAGAGTGTAGATTAGTACATAGTAAGTAGTAAGTAGTAGCAACAACGCCCAGAGATCCTTCCTCATCTCCCTGCGAGAAAGCGATCCCGGAGCCACATATCCATTTAGCATCACAAGTATCCATTTCTAGTTGTAGTAGATCAAGATACTTTCCGAGCGTCCTGTTACCATGGACACGCGTATTCGCATAGATATACTTCCCTGCAGGGGTGCACCAACTTGCCCAACACGCTCGATTAACTCTGGCCGGACACACCAACTCGGCCCATGCCCGGCCTCGGCTGATCGACACGTCGTAGTCCTACCTAGGCTCAATAGAGAGGCCAGCACGCCGGTCTACACCCTAAGCGCTCAAGGGTCTTGGGCCCATCGCCCTTTGCACTCCTGCGCGTTGCGTACGTGGCCGGTGAGCAGACCTAGCCCCCTTAATACAAGCGCAGGCTTTCCCAGTCCAACCCGGCGCGCGCCGCTCAACTGCTGACATCTGGAGAGCTTCGTCTGATACATACGACGCCGAGTGCCCATACTTATTCCCGCGTGGTGGTTAGTGCGAAAAGGCCAAAGGCCTACTCAGATCACATATCCTAACCCATTAATGTGTTGGAAGCTCGCGGAAACGAGCAGAGACTCACGATCATGTGACCCCGTCGCCCCGACTCGTGGACTTACGGCAAGGGCCAGGAATGCCCAGCCGTGCCACGTAATCATCTCACGGGTACCCTCCTAGTCAACCCGGCTCCACATCTCTCGCGGGTACCCCTCGGGGCCGATCTGACTTTATCAAGTATCTGGTAACCGTGTGTTCATCACACCGAGAGGGAATCCGAGGAACCACCCTCGTTGGAATCCTACTCGATGTAATCCGTCAAGGAGAACCAGGAGGAATCACCCTCAATGGTCCACACTTGAGGGGTTGCACGACAGAGTCATCATCGGGAAGGGGAGAGCGAGGAATCACCCTCTGCAATCACCACTGATGTGCTATACTATAGAGATATCATCAGGAGTGCAGTACGAGGTATCACCCTCGGCACTCGATATTAGCTCTGCAGAGTCGTACAACTAGGGGGGGTGTGCGGTGATGTGACCGTCTCTGCAGATCGATCACAAAGATCGAGGCACTGGTAACAAAGCGGGGCAACAGGGACAAGGGTGAGGGGTCACTGATGGATCACTAACCAACCTATTCTAAGAAGTTTAGGATGACAGGTAAAGTAACAACAACATGTTACAAAAACAGGCATTGCATCAGAATATGAGCAATCAATTACAGTAGCAAAATCTAATGCAAGCATGGGAGAGAAAGAATAGGCGATATTGGAATGATCAAGGGGGGGTTTGCTTGCCTGGAAGCTCTGCTGAAAAGGTCTGATCGTCAGGGGCGTAGTCGTACTCGGCAGCAGCGTCGGTCTTGGGGTCTACCGGAGAGAAGAGGGGGGGAAGAAACAATAAATACAAGCAACAAATGCAATCATAGATGCATGGCATGGCAGTATGCAGAGCTGGTGGTGGCCTAATGCAATGCTACACGTTGCAGGCGGAGCGGGAAAATATCTGGGGATATTTTCCCGGCCTTAGGCAGTTTTCGGACAGTTTATCCGGAGGGGAAGGTTCCATGTTTGCAGTGTTCTGGGCATGTGACAGCTACATGGAGGGCATATTCGGGTTCGTCTCGTTTTTCTGAGCGTTTTTCATATATAAATTATTTTCATCGGAGTTACGGTTGAATTTATATTAATTTTCAAAGTTTTAGCAATATTCTGAAATTAATTTAATTACTAAATTCGGCAGAAAAGAATTATGACGTCATCCTGGCGTCAGCACTGCGTCGGCGGTCAACGGACCCGCTGACCAGTCAACAGGGCGCACGCGGGACCCACTGGCAGTGACTGGACACTGCCCAGTCAGCCGTTGACTGAGTCAACAGGGCCCGTGGGACCCTTTGTCAGCGACCCAGGGGGCCCCACCTGTCGGGCCAGGTCAGCACCGGCGGCCGGAGCAACGCCGGCGACCATTCCCGCGGCGGATCCGCGCCGGAGTTGGCCGGAAATGGGCTACAGGGGGTCTCCGGACCCGGGGTTTGGCGCGTTCGGCTGCGGGCGATCTCGCGCGTCCAACGGCGGCGGAGGTGGCCAGAGCTGGCCGGGCCAAGCACGGCCGGCGGCAGTGGCGTTCGGGCGAGCTCGAGCTCGTCGACGCAGGGCACGGCAAGCGACGGGGCTAAGTGCATTCGGTCCCTGGGGAGCCCAGGAACACGCCGGAGGGTTCGGGCGCGGCCGGCTCTAACGGTGGTTGCGACGGTGAAGCAAGCAGCGGCGGCGAGCTCACGGCAACGGCGGGGGAAAGCTAGCGGGCACGTGGGAGCACAGCGAGAGAGGGAGAGGGAAGGAGGGCTCACGGAGGGGCTGTAGGGGAAGGCAGTGGGCTCGGGGAGGCTCGGAGTCGACGGCGTGGTGGCGGCGATCCCCGGCGACCGAAGGGGGAGGCGAGGTCGAGCGCATCGACGTAGGGTCTCCCGGCTCCGGCTCGTTGCAGCAGGCGGAGTAGCGGACGCGGGCGTAGCTCCAGGGCAGGTTGCGGCGTCGAGGGGGAGGCGGTGGCCGTGGCTACGCCGGCAGCGCGTCCATGGCGGCGCTCGGAAGGGAGTGGGGAGCGATGGAGAGAGGGGAGAAGTGAGGCAGAGGGAAGCCAGGGGTGCAGGGGTCTCGCCCTTGTCCACCAGGAGCGGCGCGGTGTCGAGCTGTCGCGAGGAGCGAGGGGGGGGGGCAGGCTTGGGCGCGGGCCCGCGCGTGGCAGAGGACGACAGCGCGGAGAGAGAGAGAGAGCGAGAGGTGGGAGAAGGTGCGGGGCGAGCTGGGCCGGCACTGTGGACTTAAGTCCAGTGCCCCCAGGCCTTTTTCCTTTTCTCTTTTTCTGTTTTCTCAAAACAGTGAGTATTTGCAATTTATCCAGCCACCAAATGACTTTGTAAAATTATGGAGCTTGGCCAATAAAATATATTGCAATATTAGGCACTGCCATAAAAAGTTTGGGCCCCTTTGGAAAAGGTTAGGCATTTTTAGAAATTGAAGAGTCCAAAATAAATGCTGCTGGACCACTGAATTAATTGCCAGGGGCATTTTTGGAATCCAAAAGAGGTAGGTTTCAACATGACAAATATTTAGGGAATATTTGCCAAATAGTGAACTATTTTGTTTGCATGACAGAGGAAGTAAATATTTGACCTGCAATTTGAATTAAATTGGACTTGATTTTTGGACAAGTGGCATTTTGGCTTAGTAAGGCATGATGACATGGCATCATTAGCATGAGATCACTGTAGCTTAGTACTGGGGGTGTTACATTACCTCTGCCCTATATGGACTCCCCTACATGGACACCTAATTTCCTTGGTATCCAACAAGAGATCAACCATTTAAAAGATCTCTTTGGAGTACCTTTCTCCTTGGTAATTATCATCCTCGCATCTTGAGCAATATGGATCACTAGGAATGGTTTCATCTTCAAAAGAATACCTCATAGCCTTTGTTCCTGTAGGAAGGTTTTTAAAGAAGAGCTACATTGGCTCTCCTACAGAGCAACTAGGAAGAGCTATGGAGGTTTTGAAGCATGGGTTGATGCTTTCAGATAGTATTTCTGCTTGTTTATACCTGTTGTAATTTTTAGTTGTCTTTTCCTCTCCTTGTTAGCCCTAGATCCTTGTGTTGTTTTGCTCCTTTCTTTTCTCTCCTTTTTCTTTCTTGTACACACATTTTGTACTCATTATTTAAAATCAATAAAAATACGCAACAGAGTCCTGCTGTTTCCCTAAAAACGGACTCATCCCATCCAGAATACCCACAAACCATTTTTTGCAGGAATAGAGGAAACGAAATAAATAACTCAACCCATATTCAACCCAACAATTGAGACTTAAATCAAATGCTAACTCAATAGGAGAAGTTTTTCCTTTTTTTAACGGGCGACGCCCCTTCGGCTAGATGTTGAAAAAGAATCCATCTTGGTCTCCCCTCGTCCCCCGCGTTGCCTACCCTAGGCGACACGGGTGGTAGCCTCCCAACCACGCTGCTGTCGGCACCCCCCTCCTCCAGCTACCCCTCTTGCCGCCGTCGGAGGCCACCACTGGGCGAAGCCCACATCGTGGTGGCGGCAGCGGGGTCTCTCCCTATGGTGCAACTCTCCTCGCGCGGGGCTCCACAACTGGCGGCCCACCCTAGCATGGTTCGTCGGCGCCCCTCCCGGCGGCCTGGTGGCCGGCGACGCGCCTCCTGGTGGTTGTCTCGGCGGCAGATCTGGCATCGCCGCTGCGGCCCCTCCCTGCCGTTGTCACCGGTGCCGCCCCTGGTGTGGCACGTCCCCCTGGCCCTGGCTGTCTGGCGCTCCACCTCGGCCGAACACCAACCCCCTGGCCCTGGCTGTCTGGCGTCCTCCTGGCGGCAGGACCTTTGTCCCGGTCGTGCCTCCTCTCTGGCTAGCCACGGTGGGGCTGATGACCCCCTGGCCTCTGGCTGTCCGGCATCCTCCAGGCGGCGGAGCCTCGTTCCAGGCTCCCAGCCATGCCTCTACCCTTAAGCTAGCTATGGTGTGCTGTGGGCCGTGAGTTCGGGCCTCCCTCGGCTTGATCTGTCCCGTGGTGGTTGTATGTGGTGGAGCGTCCAGCGACGCCCATTGTCACCTTCCCGATGATAGTTGCGGCTCTTCTTCTGGTGGTTGTGGTCTCGGCCTGCTTTGGTTTCCACGTCTCTGAATCCTGATCGAGCAGCATTTGGGATTGTGCGTACTTTGGCCGGGGAGAAAGCCTTGCTCGGCTTGCCGATGCTGGTGGCGCCGACACCTGCGGGTGTCGTCCCCTTCTTGGTGGTGCCGCCATGGCCTCTTCTCCGCGCCCCAAAGCGAGTATCGGGGGAAACCCTAGATCTGGTTCACTAGATCGGACAGCGGCGGCGTCTCGGCCTTGTATCCTTCATGAAGGCGTTGTCATGTTGCTTGTGGTGTGTTCGGTGTTGGATTCGAAGACTTCGGACGCTCTGCTGGTTTGAGCTGCTCCTCTTGGCGTGGGCATCCGGGGCGCTATGTACGGCCTCGACGACGCTCTTTCCATGGCTTCTCCTTCTAGTCCGGCTGGGTCCTGCACCCCACTTGCCGATTCTCTAGGCGCATAGGTGGGAGGTACGTTGATCCGGTTCGTCCTGGAGTCATGTCCGTGCGATGATGGTGCCCGGCGTTGGTCGCGACGCGGCCCAGATACCTTGGTATCTCGTCTCTTTGCCTTGCCGGTTGGAGTTAGAGCTAGGAGAGTTTTGTGCTGAGTTGTATTCCTCTTTGATTTCCCACACCTTGTGTGGTGCACTTCTCTCTTTCTTTTTTTTGAGTATCTCTGTAATTTCTCTCCAGCGTATCAATGAATGATACACAAGCTTTGCGTATTTGTGAAAAAAACAGGCGACGCCTATTAAGATAACACATGAATATGGCAATGCATTATGCATGCGTGATGAACCATGCATAGACCATGCTCCGATGCGTGACTCATAGTTGGCCGTGGCCTAGTGGGTAGTAGGCACGCACCACCACCACGCATGCACGGTGCACGCGTATCACACGTGGAGTGATGAACGCTCCCGATCCGGTTGGGCTCATCTTTTATTCGGTTTTGCTGAGTTTTAGTTATGGTGTCATTCACGTACACAATCGTAGGATCAAAAAGCACCTAGCGATTCGTGCATATCCCAGCGAAGTTGTCCTCGGCCTGTTTTTTTCTCGGTTGTTTCTTATCTCGTGCTGGTGGCCCGTCGCGGCCCGTCAGGTCCTCCCGTTGATCGAATATAAAAGGTAGTAATGCTGCCTTTGTTTTTTTTTCAGGGGTAGCGACGCTGCTTTTTTTTTTGAGGGGTTAACGACGCTTGCCTTCGTTTCCTTTATGTGTTAGAAGTCACTGTATGTGTATCGGGCCATCTTGGTCTTTTCTGCTTTATTTTTTTCTCACCGTTTTCTTTTATTCATCCTTTTTCATTTTCTACATTTTTTATTTTCCTTTTTCAGCTTTTTACTTTTATTTTTTTAATTATTTTTTTGTTTCTTTCTCGGTTTTGCTAAAACTCTGTATCAGTCATTGGATGTTTTTCTCATGTCACGATTTGTGCTTTCCTAGTTTTTTGAGGGGTTCGTGCTTTCCTAGCTAGCACGGTTGTCCCGGTGGTATGCGGCCCATGTTTGTTTTTTATCTGTCGTGGGCTATTTTCTCCTGTTTTTTTTTTCTCAATCCATTTTCAATAGTTGATATTTACAGCGCGGCAGTGGCCCATTATCTCAGGCCTGCTTTACCGTTGTATAGTAGGGAGGCGTATCGATGAGTTTTGTTCTTATCCCCACTTCCATGCCCAACGTTTACTGATCGTCTCCCCATAGACGAGAGTGAGCAGAGAGAGTGAGAGCCGGGAGAAGGGGGGATCGTTGATTTTTCCAAGGCATGTTACAACTCCCATGTTTTTCCAACGTCGGTCACAATTTGCATAAGTTTTTATTTTTTGTTTTTCGAGTTTTTCTCATGTTTTTTTATTCCTTCTTTGTGTCCTTTCCCCCCCCCCCCCCATGTTTTATTTCTTTTTTTAAATTAAATGATATAAAATGCCATGCTCGAGAGTGCCACTGAAGTGTTTTTTGAGGGGCTCGCAATCGCAAATTCTTTTGAGATGGGGTCGCAACTATGAAGATCTCAAGGGGGCGGGGGCACAATTACATGTCCCCAAGGGGGAACCGCAACTACACGTTTCCAAAGGCAACTGTAAAGATGGGGAATCGCAACTACATGTTTTTCCAAGGCAGTTCCCAACTGCATGTCCCCAAGGAGAATCGCAAATGGACGTTTTCCCAAGCTAGGTCGCAACTGCAAGTTTTCTAGGGGTTGTCGCAACTGCAAGCCCCCAAGGGGTGTGAATTGGAACTGCATGGTTTTCAAGGCATGTCGCAACTGAAAGTTTTCTAAGGTTTTGTTGCAACTACATATACCCAAGGGGGAATCACAACGCCATGTTTTCCAAGGCGGGTCGCAACTACAAGCCCCAAGGGTGGGAATCGCATCTGCATGGTTTTCAAGGTAGGTCGCAACTGCAAGTTTTGTTGGGTTGTCGCAACTGCAAGCCCTCAAGGGTTGGGAATCGGAAATGCACGGTTTCCAAGGCATATCGCAACTTCAAGTTTCTTGGGTTTGTCGCAGCTACATGTCCCCAAGGGAGAATCGCAACTGCATGTTTTCAAGGTAGGTCGCAACTGCAAGTTTTCTATGTTCGCAACTGCAAGCCCCAAGGGTGAAAATCGAAACTGCATGGTCTTCAAGGCATGTCGCAACTGAAAGTTTTCTAGGGTTTGTCGCAATCGCATGTTCCCAAGAGGGAACCACAACTGCACATTTTCTAGGTTTTATCGCAACTACATGTCCCAAAGGGGGGATCACAACTACATGTTTTCCCATGGTAGGTCGCAACTACAAGTCTCCAAGGATGCGAATCGGAATTGCACGTTTCCAAGGCATGTTGCAACTACAAGTTTTCTAGGGTTTGTCGCAACTGCATGTCCCTAAGGGGGAATCACAGCTCCATGTTTTCCAAGGCAGGTCATAATTGCAAGTTTTCTAGGTTTTGTCGCAACTGCAAGTTCCCCAAGGATGGAATCGAAACTATACATTTTCAAGGGGGGCAGATCGCAATTGCATGTTTTCCAAGGCATGTCCCAACTCCACATTTTCCAACGTCCGTCACAATTTGCAAGTTTTTCATTTTTGTTTTTCAAGTTTTTCCCTATGTTTTTTCAAGGAATTTTTGTTATTTTTCCCATATGTTTTTTTTGTAAAAAGAGAGTTTTCCCATTTTTTGTTCTTCTTTTTGTTTTCTCCCCTTTTTCCCGAGTTTTTTCCTTTTTTATTTTTAATTTAAGTGATATAAAAAGCCATGCTCGAGGGTCCCGCTGCAAGTTTTTTTGGGGTTGCAACTGTAAAGATCTCAGAGCGGCACAATTGCATGTTCACAAGGGGGGACCGCAACTGCATGTTTTCCAAGGCAGGTCGCAACTATAAGTCTCCAAGGGGGAACCGCAATTGCACGTTTTCCAAGGCAGGTCGCAACTGCACGTTTTCCAAGGCAGGTTGCAACTGCACGTTTTCCAAAGCAGGTCACAATTTCAGGTTTTTAAAAATCCTCGAGGTTTTGAAACTGCAAGTTTTAAAATTGGGGGCCGCAAAATTGCAAGCATGTTTTTTAAAATTATTTTTTTGAGTCATGAAAAGTAAAGTCAAGTATGTATAAACATCTTTTTTACGTTTGTTTTGGATGGGCCAGTACATTTTTTAGAGATATTTAATTTTTAATTTTTTAGCCGTCATTAAAAAACAAGAAGGAACACAGTGTTTTTATTTTATTTTTTATTTTGTTGTTGTTCTTTTGTTTGCACCCACTGGAATGTGGACCCATCACCACCATTTCTTTTCCAGCCTTTGTCCAAATAAAACAAATGTTAATGTTTCTAGTTTAGCAGAGAGAGATAGAAGACGACGAGGGATGCAGCACGGATGCACGTACCACGAAAGGGAGAGCTATGCAAGTCGCTGGCATCGACAAGGATGTGTTTTTTGGTAGTAGGAAGTTTTGAGAACGATCAAGTTGACATGTTTTTCCCGCAGCTTCCTGAATTTTTTGTCTGCCATTATCGGACTATTTTTTTTTCTTTTGTTCGCCAGCACTCAAGTTATTTTTCCTGTTACATTTTTGATAAAAGAAATTCTGCTTTTTTTTTGAGCGAAACACCCGAACCTATTTATTCATCAAATGGTTTTACATAGCCCGGGGGCTCCAAAAGCCAGACATGACGGCCTGGCGCAAGATGTAAAGAGTTCTTAGCAATGTTATGAGCATCAACATTGTCTTCTCTCCTCTCAAATTTAAATTTAAAATCTCCTAGTTCAGCACTCAAACTCGCAACCTCCTTAATGATCATGGAATTCCCGCCTCTACTCCCTTTCTTCATAGCACGTACAACATCCATGCAATCTAATGCCACATCTGCACGCTGAACATTAATATCCCGTGCTAAGAACAATGCCTCCCTACATGATATAGCTTCTGCACATGATGGGTCTATCACACCATTGATCACCTGGACCGAAGCACCCAAAAATACTCCACCTTCAGTTCTGAATATCGCTGCTGCAGGCTGCAGCACACCTGTTATTCTGAAACGAAATTGCACCATCAACATTTGCTTTGGCTGCTCCTTCAGTTGGTGGAATCCATCACCTTATATAAAAACAACAAATCCACAGGCTGGCCCAAAAACCCATACGTAGCATGAATCTGGGTCAAAGCCCATACATAATCTACTATATCAAAATAGGAGCCCCCCACTATTTTGATTTTCCTGCGTTCCTATGCATCCAGGTCACCCTAAATAATTTCAGCCGTTTGATTCACAGCAGATGTCTCAGATTCGCAGACCAAGAGTTGATCCCCCGTGCTCCAGGCTCCTCCCGTTGGCTCCTCCTTCCTCCACCAACGGAAGCGGAAGCAGAAGCGTCCAATCAAAACGTCCATGGTGCGACGGAATCCCTCCTTAAGGCTTTGTTCGGTTACACCCTGCCCCAAGGGGATTGGAGGGGATTTGGGGGGGGGGGGGGGGGATTTGACTTATAGGGGATTTAATCCACCTCAATCCCTGCCAAAACCCCTTCACAACCCTGTCAACCGAACATGGCCTTGTTAGATCCTCTGGATCGGGGTAGGCTAGAGAACCCGGTGGTCCTACCTTCAGTTTGGCTCGAGGAACTCCCGGTGCCGGCCATGGTGACGGTGGCGAGGGGCTCTGCGTAGGGGTCGACGGTGAAGTGGCTGGTGGCACTTCCCGTCGCTTCAGCGCCTCCCTCTCGATCGGACTAGGGTTAGGAGTGGGGAACAATGGCGGCGACGAACCTCGTACCTTGTGCCGTGGTCCCCACCTCCTCTATATGGCACTGCGCGACAGGGGCCCACCAGCCTTGCTTGGGCTGGACGCCCCCGATCAGGGCGTGGGTCAAGGGTCCAATGGGCCGTTGGGCCCATTGGGGAAGAGATCAATCTAACATTCTCCCCCTTGATCTCATCATATACTTTTAACTTTACTTGTTTCATAACAGATCAATACATAGGACATGTTTCATCGTCACAGCTCAATTGCCGATAGAATCAGACAGCCACAACGTACCTCTCTGTTTTGAAACAAATTCTTTAACCTTGGGCCCTTTATTGTCCGGAAATCTTAGACTATACCATAAAACCCATGTCGACTGTGTGTTCTCCGAACACACTGGGCGGTAAGCCTTTAATAAGCAGATCTGCAAACACTTGTCTGTTGCTTTTATGCTTCAAGCATTTCTACATAATTCCGGACTTTCTCCTTTACAACGCATAACTCTGTGTCAGTGTGTTTGGCATCAACACTTGACTCGTTGTCATAGGAGCGAAAAACTTAAAATGGTCATCGCTGTTGTCAACCATTATCAACTCCGGGTACAGGTCTCCTTAACCATTTTGCCTGTCCCTCAGCCTCATATCAAGCTATAACATGTTTTTGCATCACATTGATGATAATTGTTTCATTCTTTGGAGCTTTTCCACACCAAAACTCCAAGTGTGAAAGTTAGCGACAATTGTGGATTCCGCTATACATTTCACAAGTCCTGTCTTTGTACTCACAATCTTTTGAGAGCACTTATTTCTTTCAGCATGAGGCCGATGTCTTTGACTCCATTCCAGTGATCTATATATGGACTGGATATTGCCAAAACAACCCGGATATGTGAACTGTGTCAGGGTAATATATTGAGCTTCCAACAGCTGAAGCATATGGTACCATATCCGTTTTCAATCTTTTCTCATCAACTTTTGGAACACCATAGTTTCCAGTTTCATTACCCTTGACTATAAGAACAGGCGTAGGTTTTTCTCGCATGCACACTTTAGAGACCTTTCTTAGCATGTCCATGCGACATTCCTAATACCCCCTTTTATTCTTTTCTTGGTGAATCTCGATACTTATAACGAGAGACACTCTACCGAGAACATTGTTTTGAACTTTGAGGACAAGAACTTCTTTTCTCCTCCTGCAGTAGATTGACATCACCACTAGCAAGTAGGACGTCATCCACATGCACAGTATTAGGAAATGAATTTCCCATTCTATAACTTTGCATGAATACAATTGTCCTCTCATTTTCTTTAACCCAAAATAACATCTGGATCTTTTAACTTCAAATGCCACTGTCTAGAGACTTGCTCTAGTCCATAAAAGACTTCTTGAAGCAGTACCCCTTGTGTTCTTTACTTTCATCTGATGTAACTCAGATCATGATGTCGATCATGATGTGCCACTAACACTCATTGTAATTTATTCATTCTCTTTGCACAAAATCTTTCGATTTAAGTCGCGCTTTACACCTTTACATATTTCCTTTGGAGTCATATTGACCTTGTAGACCCTTTACAGCCTACTGTTTTGGCTCCATTGGAAATTACTTATGAGTCCCAAACATCGTCGGGATTCACCAATTTTATTTCGTCTCACATAGTCTCTTATCATTTAGACAAACAGACACTTCTCAAAGCTTGATTGAGCGCTTTAAATGAGGTGGGATCAACCTGCATTTGAATTTCACTAACATAGACTTTATAGTAATCAGAAGTATCTGATTTTCTCATTCCTTGAGACCATCTGTGTCTCAGGTACTGGCACTTCTTTTCATATGGGACTGTTGTTGCTCTGTCATTGCCGAGAGGCAAATTAATTGTATAGTCTTTCATTTCCAAGAGGCAATAGGTTTTACAGGGACCTTTATCACAAGATCCATGTTTACTCATTCCTCCTTTATAGAGCTAACAACAGGTGTTGTATAGGTCATACAACATGCTCCCCCAGATTACTCCATCTTCACTAAAAATGGCGTATCTTTAAACTTTATTATTTGGGTTTATTCTGTTAAAACTTTCTTCTTTATGGCACTTTAAGCACCGTCTTAGTATTCCTTAGTCTGCTTTCAAAACTGTAAAAAGATCCAGGAATACAGCTATTTCTTTTCTTTAGGGGTATAATTATGACCGTCGTACTCCCCCAGACGATCACATTCTTCATTAATGGATCACTTTAGATGCATAATGTGCATCACATTATCTAAAGTATAGGGGAGTTACATCATTCTTAATTTATTTCATATTTCTTTCTCCCCCTCGAAATGTGGCAAGAACTTTTCTGCCACAATTTCGAAAAACCATTCATAACTCTTGTGAATTGAGGAAACTTTGATTATCTACATTTATCTGATTACTTCATATGAAATGAAGTTATCTGTTAACTGGTATGGGAGTACTTTTTCCTCATTCCATTTCAGAAACTCAATAGAGTTCTTTATCTTAGTACTTTTGCAAGTCACACTTGCATATCATTCTTATCTTTAGATTCGTCTGTAACTTTTATTCTCTTTGGATTTATTAAGTGCTTAATGACTATTACACATAAGGTGTACGATCGATACTAGGAAAGCATAATAGCTACTCCATACTTTTCTCCCAGAGTGGGACACATTAAAAGCACATGAGTCATCATATCTTTCTCCTGTCATACAGGATAAGTCCTTTGCCAGAATTTCTCCCGCCATACGGGATTTTTGACATAATATTATGTCAACTTTACCCCGTTACGCAGGTATTTTCCCAGACATTTCCCGCCATGCAGGTTTTATCATAATCATCTTTTCCCGCTATGCGGGTAATTCCCTGTAAGGGACATAAATGCCAGAATTGGCTCTTTTGACTGCATATTCAATCATCAAATTCAGAAATAAATCCGAATGCTCTTTGACACACATGCTTGATCCGACGTTGGTCAAATTAAACACGCATGTTGCTCGTTTCATCTCAAATCATGTTGACTGAAAAATCTTCTTCATAGAGAGTACATGAAAGACATTCGTCAACCAAGACTCTCAATGGTCTATCTCTTTTCTTTTCTTGGATTAATATCCAAGAATTCTTTTCTTTTGAAGCCATTCTTTAGAGAGAACATACTCCCTCACGTTATGACCTTTCTTGGTCATCTTTCGGGTCACAAGTACCCATCCATTCGCTTTCACGAATGAAAGCATGGAAAACTTTTAGTCTGAGAAAACTTAGCCAATAATCAACAATAATGAGCATAAAAAATAACCCTACGTTGGTCTGGTTAAAAAATATGCACATTAAACTTTTTAAAACTTTCTTTTTATATTCTAAATCACCGTTGGGCAGAATTAGAATAAAACATCATCCTTCTACATTAATTTCATATCACCGTTGGGCGGAAATGGAAATAATGCATATAACTCATAAACAATGTGATGATAGTATTTCAATTAAACAACTTTGCTAAGAAATAATAATCATCATCAACTTTATTGCAGCGGGAACAAGAAATATACATTTCTCTAGCTCAAGAACATTTCTTGATCTTTATCTGTTCTCTGAAAATTGATCACTTTGATACAAAATTTATCAGAGATTTAAGCTTTGAACATAAGACTCATAGAATTATAGTACTGTTATCATCAACGTTGGTCAGAAAATAACAATACCATATTTTAACTTTAAAACAAATATCTTTCTTTTGTCATAGCGGAAACTATCTGAATCTGATTTCACCCACAGGGGAAAATCATTGCTAAGAACAGTTCTTCCAATTAAATTTTCCCGTTGGTTCCAATTTAATTTGAGGATAAAACTTTTACTTTGCAGCGAAAACTTTACAATATTCTATTCAGAAACAATTATGTACTCTTTTACTCTCTAAGCAATTTCAACCGGTACTCTTTTATTATTTTCTTTATAAAATTCATGAACTTGTCTTTTCTGAAAATTTTCTATTTTCATTTTCAGAAACTTTTTCTGTTTACTTTTCTATTTTCTAAACAAAAATTTTCGTTGAAAAAATTTGAATAGACAAACTGTATTTAACTTTGCCCAAAAACTGGACAGAGAAACAAAAAACAAAATAAAAAACGCCAGCCGACTGCTCGCCGCTTGCGGCCCACGGCCTGCTGGGCGAGCACCGCTCGGCCGCCCGAGCTCCTTGGCCCACGTCGCGCGCAGCAGGGGCCTGGCCCTGTTTTCACTTTTGGCCCATTGGCCCGGGGCGGGGCTAGGGTTTACTCCACAGCCGTCCGATCTAATCCAACGGCCGTCCGCCGATGTCGCTGGAACAAAACGAGTGAGCGAGGGGAGACCAACCGAAACCCTCGGTCTTCGCCTCCTCCCTCGCGCCGCTCGCTCTGCTCCCTGTGCACGTCGACGGCGGGCCACCGGCGGCGGTCGCACCGGCCGCCGGCGACGGGGCCGAAACCCCCACCGCCGCGCGCGCCAGCCTCTTCCTTCCTCCCTTTTCCTCTCTTCATCAACATGTGACAGAGAGAGAGGAAAAGCAGCGCGGCAACTCTGCGCTGTGGCCATCCTCCTCGCCGGTTGCGCGTCCTCCCTGTGCGGTGAGCGCGCCGCCGTCGAGGGATTTGGTCACGGTGGTTACCCCCCCCCCCCCCACCCTTTTTTTTTCTTGTTCTTCCTTTCTTTTCCGGCGAGCAGCGCCCTTTGCCCCTCTCGGGGTGGAGTTCTTCTTCCCGAATCCTCGGCATGCCGATGCGATTCGGGATCAAGAGGAACGGCGCGGCCATAACAGCGGCGCACCTTTTCCGGTGAGACCCGAGGCACTTCTCCGGTGAATCACTTTGCCCTGTCTAGGGTTCTTGGGGGGGAGGGAGGGATCTTTCTTTCTCTGTGTATCCTCTAGCCTAGCATGGCCTGATACCATTGTTAGATCCTCTGGATCGGGGTAGGCTAGAGAACCCGGTGGTCCTACCTTCAGTTTGGCTCGAGGAACTCCCGGTGCCGGCCATGGTGACGGTGGCGAGGGGCTCTGCGTAGGGGTCGACGGTGAAGTGGCTGGTGGCACTTCCCGTCGCTTCAGCGCCTCCCTCTCGATCGGACTAGGGTTAGGAGTGGGGAACAATGGCGGCGACGAACCTCGTACCTTGTGCCGTGGTCCCCACCTCCTCTATATGGCACTGCGCGACAGGGGCCCACCAGCCTTGCTTGGGCTGGACGCCCCCGATCAGGGCGTGGGTCAAGGGTCCAATGGGCCGTTGGGCCCATTGGGGAAGAGATCAATCTAACAGGCCTAATAGTTGGCTGCCCCGTCTCCCATTCCCCATCTCTCCCCAAACGACACAAATGCCACCATGAACGGGACGCGGCACAACCCAGCCTCATCTAGGGTTTGTGGTCGCCGGCGAGGTTTGAAGCGTTGGCTACCGCGGCGATGGCGGGGAAAGGGAAGGATCTAGAGGATGGGTGGAACTTCATGCAGAATGGCATCAAAAAGCTCATCAACATATCAAGGGCAAGCCGGAATCGCAGTTCAGCTTCGAGTACTACGTGATGTTCTATACGTAAGTCGCCTTCGTCCCTGCCTCTATCCTGCCATGCCTAGACTAGGCCCGGTCCAATCTAATCGGGTGTTGATCTAGGGTTTCCGCCCTCTGTTTGTTTCTTTTCATCACGCAACACAGTATACAACATGTGGAAAAATAAACTGGTTGCCTTTTGGCCACAGACTAGATTGGTTTCAGTTTAGATATAAAACAGATTCTGGATTTTTAATGTGCAACGACGGAATCTTTTCCCAGTTGTGTTATCTGGAGATGCATCTTATATGGTTTTGTTAAATATTTAGGTGATTAAAGTGGGGCAAAACCAAACCAGCTCATGCATTGATTCTGATTATCTCAGCTTGGTCCAGAAGGACCATCGGGTGAAAGATTTTCTGAGTATGATTCCGATTCTTTCCAATGATCTACATGGGAGGGGTGAGTCTAGCTGCGATGATACAAATCTGCTCGGCAAACAAATAAAAGCGTTTGGCAGAAAAAGTGATGACGAATAAGCAAGAGCAAGTCATGATAATTACTGGTCTTTTGTTCACCAATTATCAGCTATATGTTTCATAAACATGTTCATATGCTAATGTAAAATGGTTATTGAATCTACTATATATAATAGGAATGAGTTCAGGGCCGGAGTTGTGCTAGAAAGGCAGAACTGAAACACAAAGAAGGCCAAGCAAAGCAAATGGGAGGATACAAGTGTTTCCATCAGGAATGATAATATGAGGTATGCTTTCATGTGTGCTTTATTTATCTAAATGTTCTTTTTCTAAATGATTGACCAATTTTGTTAATCGACCTTTTATTTTCATCATATCTCCTGCAAAAAAATTTGTGTTAAATCATTAGCCAGTAACTATTTGGTTATGCGTATATGCCAAAGGTATGACCATGTAACTACTTTGGAGGTCCGTAAAGCTGCAGATCAGCGATGGAGCCGCGTCGAGCTTGGGTGAAGAGGTGATCTGTCTTCTTCCCCTTTGGTGGCCGCTTCGGTGGTGTCGAAGGAAAGGGACAGACGCTGGTATTTTGCATAGGATTTTCCTATCTTTTCAGTCATGTAAGGTCGGTGCTTACGTGCGTTGTAACTTGATCTTTATTATATAAATGAGACACGTATTACCATGCAAAAAAAAAAAGTTTCATTGCAGCAGTACTATGTTATAACTTCCTACTCAAAAGTAGATTTGAATTCTTGTGACGTGTCTTTCTGTCAGAGCTAATGGCACCGCATCTATATGTGACACCATACACCACTTTCAGGTCATCAAGCGTGTGCCTACCTGATCCCACAACAAGTGTTCGCTCGCTGGTGACTTTTCTAATCTGCAAATCTGTTTTTCTTCCCTGCTTGCTGCACATGGGTGGCACTTCGACAGGGGCACCAACCATACATGAATGTACTTCCATTTTTATGTTCCAAAGAATTTAGAAACAGATGTCTTTGGACATTTTTATTTGAAATTGGTGATTCAAACTTGGTAGCTTGGCTGATGATGGGTCGAGATGTCTTCTATCTACAAAATTTTGAAGACTTGAGAAATTAAGGGTATTTCTCTCTTTGGTAGTATTTAAAATATTAGTCAGCTAGATGTCGCTATCTTTACATGACCTATCAAATTATATTTCTATAATGATTGGCCAAGTTAATTCCCCATCTATCTCATTCGTCAACCAGATCATGCAATTGTTCAAACAGATTTATGAAAATGGACCTTTTAGCTGATAATTAGGCTATAGCTGTCTGTTGTAGTGTTATGTGTGCAAGGAACAGCGATGAACAAAAATAAGAAGACATAATTAATCAAAGGAAGTTTTGGTTTTAGGTGACGATTACCTTTTCCCAAATACTTACTGATAGATTTTTGTTTTGTTTTTTCATATAGCAGCCATCTAATATCTCTGGCAGCATTTAGACTGAACTGGAGGAGAACAAACTTGATACACAAAGCAATTTTGGTCACAGGAGGGCTTCAGGTCACACCTGTGTCATTCGAGTGTGCAAGCTGTTGACTGCATTTCAGCAAGACCATTTGATGACATGCATGTACAAAATATCAACAAATGTAACCTACCCATTTTATTTTTATGTAATACGAATAAATATGAATGTGTTCTAGATTGTAACATCTTCTGTGGAGATCTAAATGGTCAAGGTGATCGGATTTAAACCGTTTGGCGTAACAATATGGACTTGAAACATTAATTGTTATTCGTCACTGTTTTCTCAAGCAACTTGGAGAATTTATTCTCAATATGCAATACACCATTTGATGCACTGATAATGCATTGGCGCTTGCACTTTAGTACGTTATTTGCTATGGCATGTAAATAATAAAGTTGGCATTTTCCCTTACCAATTTCTCTGCTCAAAGTTCCCGCTGCAACATGCGGCGTATCCTTCTAGTTCAACAAGAGACAACACACAACACAGCAAAACTGGGCCAACGTGGAGATTTAACAAAGATTGGTTCAGAATACAATCAAAAAAGGGCTGAGAAAACAGAATGGTGACGTCAGCTGACATAAGGTGAATGAGACCAAACTATAACTCATGTAGATGAGTTCTACGCACTCCTTTTTCAGCCGCGGCAGCCTTGTCCAGTGGTTGCCTGCCGCTCGTGGAGGAGCCTTTCCGCCTCCTACTACGCTGTGCGGAGGGCCGCCGCGGCCACTGCCGATGTAGCCTTCGGAGCCCTGGCGGCGGCCTTGCCACGACCGGCGTTGGCGAAACAGTCGCTAAGCGACCACTCCTCGCCGATCTTGGCGAGCTCGCCGTTAAGGCGGCGGCGGCGCCTGGCGGCCGTCTCTGCGGTGGTGACAGAGTGATCGAGCACCCACGCGGCGGCGAGGTCAGGGTCGTTGCGGACCCATTCCGGCGCCGCGTCCGACTTGGCAAACACGGAGCGGCGACCGGAATTGCGCCGGGCGTAACTCGCCTCGCCGCGCGCTCCGCCTCGGAAACCACGGTCCAAGAGCCGGAGGCGCCGGCGTAACCGTCTCCTCCGAGGTAGTGGAGGATGCAGCCCCGTGCCTTCGTGATCGCCGGCAGTAGCTCCTCCTTGACGCCGCGGTGTTGGAGGCGTGGCGGCGCGGCGTACCGTGGCGGGGACTCCGGCTCATCCTTGACGCGGCTTCCGATCTGGACGCCGCGGTTGTGCGGGGGCAACGACGGCTCGCGGTTGCACTGCGACGAGACGGGCTCGTCCTTGACCGGACGGAGCGGGGACGCTGGTTCGCGCTTCACGCGGTAGCGCGGCGGGGACGGCAGCTCCACCTTCACGCGCGCCGGCGATGGTGGCGACGGCCCCATATGACGCAGCGAACGCTCCGTCAGTAGCTCGATCTGACGGACGAATTCTTCGTCTGTCACCGCGGCTTCCGAGAGGAGGCGGCGCCGCTGTTCCGGTGGCTGGTCCTCCTCCTCGCCGGAAGAGATGACGATCTCCTTCTTGGCAGAGGAGCCGATCGCCGTGGATGCCGAAGGGCCCGGAGAGCGACGGCGGCGGCGCCAAGAACCACCGGAGGAAGAGCTTCCGCTGACGCCGCCTGCCAGCGCGGAGCACCATGACTTCGGCATCGCCTCTGGGATCGGAGAGGAGGAAGGACTCGGCAAGGTGGGTGACAGGGAGGCGGAATGTGGCGGTGCTCGGGGAGGGGGATTGGGGCTCTATGCATCACTGGAGCACGGCTTATATAGCCGTGGCCAAGCCAGGCAAAGGGGCGGTCAGCCCACTTCAATGCGGTGCAGCGGCCGAAGTTGGTTCATTGGGAAGCTGCGTCCGCATTGAAGCGCCGACTGCTGAGAGGTTGCATCAGTCAATGCCGCCCTCCGTTCGGTCACATCGCGAGGCCTCAATGCCGGCCGCTCCGTGCTCTGGGGCGGCATGAATGCGGCGCGGTAAGCGGCGCGTGCATCGGAAGAAAAGTGCGAGATGGGCGGGTGTGGGGTTTGGGTGGGCCAGTGTGGTCAGAAGCGGGCTTGGGAGCGGTCTAGACGCCCGCAAAGCTCCCCCATGTTTGTCTCCGGTTTGCGGGAGAAAGTACGTCTGGACCGCGCCGCAGACCGATACAGGACCGCGTTGGATGGCTTCGCGGTTCCGACAGCGCGATCCGGACGGATGCGGGAGGTTTCAGGGTCGGCGTTGGAGATGCCCTAACCACACGAATCGTGCGGTCGGTCCGTAGACCAGTCCGGACGTGTTTTTCCCGCAAACAGAAAACAAAGTGGAGGGAGGGTCACGGGCGTCCGGACCGCTACCACACCCGCTCCTGACTACCCTGGCCCACCCAAAAAACCACCCGTGCCCGCGTGCGTTCCCGCCCAGCGTCAGATGCCCGCATTCATGCCGCTGTAGAGCAGCCGTGCCGCATTGACGCCGGCCCAGAGCCGACGCAACTTCTCACTGCCGGCATTGAAACGGCGTGCGCCAGCCGAGAGAGCTCCCCCGCTGCATGCTCGGCGGAACACGCCTCCTCGCCGCATTCAAACGGCTACAGACTGCCTGCTTTCCTCCATTAAACCCGCGCGTGTGCCGAGAAATCTACTCCGGCCACACGTCCGTTCACGAGCCGACCGTCATTAAACACAACGCCGGTTGGCTCCGGGCGTCCGCCCGCTATTTTAATGATGCCAGATAATACGTCTCCAACGTATCTATAATTTTTTATTGTTCCATGCTATTATAGTATCAATCTTGGATGTTTTATATGCAATTATATATCATTTTTTGGGACTAACCTATTAACCTAGTGCCCAGTGTCAGTTGATGTTTTCTGTTTGTTTTTGGTTTTTCAGGAAATCGGTACCAAATGAAGTCCAAATGCCACGAAACTTTTTGACGATTTTTTTCTGAACAAAAGAGACCCTGGAAGCTTCGGGAGGATGCCCGAAGCCTCACGAGGAGGCCACAAGGCAACGGGGCGCGGCCCCGGGGGGCGCGCTCTGATGCCTTGTGGGCCCCTCGTGGCTCCTTTTGACCTAATTTCACTTCTATAAAGTCTCAAATATTCGGAAACCAAACAGAGAGCCAGACGAGAAAACCCTACCACCGCCGCAAGACTCTGTTCTTTCGCGATCCCATCTGGAGACCTTTTCCGGTACTCTGCCAGAGGGGGAATCGATCACGGAGGGCTTCTACATCAACCTTGCTGCCCTTTCGATGATGTGTGAGTAGTTTACCATAGACCTATGGGTCCATAGCTTGTAGCTAGATGGCTTATTTCTCTCTTTGATCTTCAATATCATGTTCTCCCCGATGTTCTTGGAGTTCTATCCGATGTAATCTTCTTTTGCGGTGTGTTTGTTTGGATCCGATGAATTGTGGTTTTATGATCGAATTATTCATGAGAAATATTTAAGTCTTTTCTGAAAATCTTTTATGCATGATTGTTATAGCTTTGTATTTCTCTCCGATCTATCTGTGTGGTTTAGCCAACTAGATTGATTTATCTTGCAATGGGAGAGGTGCTTTGTGATGGGTTCAATCTTGCGGTGCTCAATCCCATTAACAGAAAGGGACATGACACGTATTTGTATTGTTGCCATTAAGGATAAAAAGATGGGGTTTAATCATATTGCTTGAGTTTACTTTGTCTACACACTACAGGAATCAGCTAATTTGCCGTCTGCCATAACAGACGGCAAAGAACAAGGCTATCGACGGCAAACCGCTTTGCCGTCTACCACGGACGGCAAACACTTCCGGCACAGAAAGTCACGGTAATGACTTTGTTTGCCGTCTGCCTAACGACAGCGGACGGCAAAGAACTTTGCCGTCTGCTTTCCTGGCCAAGCTGACAGCAAAGATCATGGACGGCAAAGAATAGATGTTAACCCCGTTAGGTGGCTAACGGCAGACTTTGCCGTCTGCCGGCGGACGGCAAACTTTGCCGTCAGCCCTATGACGTCAGCAGACCCGTGGCTAACCGTCACTTCTGCTTAGTGTTTGCCGTCTGCCAGGGCTGGTCTTTGCCATCTGCTAGCAGATGGCAGAATGACCAAATGGTCAGACCTGATGCTCCCAGGTTGCACAGGTTGCTGCCACGTGTCACCTTTGCTGTCCGCCTACCGACGACAAAGGGCTTTGCCGTCCGCTGGCAGACGGCAAAGTGCCTGTATTGCCACTGTTTTGTTTGTTTTCTGTTATTTCCCTGCATTTTCAAAACACAAATATGATATATATAGCAGTCCAGCAATGCATAGGCCATGTATCCAACATCTAGCAGTCCATCAATGCAAGAGAACACATAGGGTATTAAAAGATCCAATACATACATAGTTTCACGGAGTTCATCCATATATACATACATAGTTTCACATTGTTCATCAATACAAATCAAAACAAAAACTAAACAATAGCAGTCCATCAATGCCAGCTTCCATGAAGTGAATCAAACCTGCAAAAATGGGAGTAAGAAAGTTAGAAGAAGAAGAAGAAGAAGAAGAAGAAGACTAGAAGAAGAAGAAGAAGAAGAAGAAGAAGAAGAAGACTAGAAGAAGAAGAAGAATAAGAAGAAGAAGAAGAAGAAGAATAAGAATAAGAAAGAAAGAAAAAGAATAAGAATAAGAAGGAGTAGAAGATGGAGAAAAAGAAAGAAGAGAAAAAGGAAGAATAAGAATATATTTTCTTCTTCTTCTTCTCTCCTTTTCTCATCTTTCTTCTTCTCTTCTATCTTTTTATCCTTTTCCTTCTCATTCTTCTTCTTTTATTCTTTCTTTTTCTTCTCTTTCTTCTTCTATTCTTTCTTTTTCTCCTCTTCCTTGTTTTTCTTCTTCTTATTCCTTATTTGTGTCATTTTAGAGCTAACTTAGGTAATTATGTCATTTTTGAGCTAAGTAAGCTCATTATGTCAATTTGGAGGAAAATAAGGTAAGTATAGGTCATTTTTGTGCTAACCTAGGTAATTATGCCATTTTTGAGCTAACTTAGGTAAGTATAGGTCATTTTAGAGCTAACTTAGGTAATTATGTCATTTTGGAGGAAAATAAGCTAAGTATATGACATTTATGAGCTAACCAAGGTTATTATGCCATTTTTGAAATGAATAAGCTAATTATGTCATTAGGTGGCTAGAAGAAGAAGAAGAAGAAGAAGAAGAAGAAGAAGACTAGAAGAAGAAGAAGAAGAAGAAGAAGATTAGAAGAAGAAGAAGAAGAAGAAGAACGAAAGAAGAAGAATAAGAATAAGAAAAAGGAGTAGAAGAAGGAGAAAAAGAAAGAAGAGAAAAAGGAAGAATAAGAATATATTTTCTTCTTCTTCTTCTCTCCTTTTCTCATCTTTCTTCTTCTCTTCTATCTTTTTATCCTTTTCCTTCTCATTCTTCTTCTTTTATTCTTTCTTTTTCTTCTCTTTCTTCTTCTATTCTTTCTTTTTCTCCTCTTCCTTGTTTTTCTTCTTCTTATTCCTTATTTGTGTCATTTTAGAGCTAACTTAGGTAATTATGCCATTTTGAGCTAACTAAGCTTATTATGTCAATTTGGAGGAAAATAAGGTAAGTATAGGTCATTTTTGTGCTAACCTAGGTAATTATGCCATTTTTGAGCTAACTAAGCTTATTATGTCAATTTGGAGGAAAATAAGGTAAGTATAGGTCATTTTTGTGCTAACTTAGGTAATTATGTCATTTTTGAGCTAACTTAGGTAAGTATAGGTCATTATTGAGCTAACTTAGCTTATTATGTCATTTTGGAGGAAAATAAGGTAAGTATATGACATTTATGAGCTAACCAAGGTTAATATTATGCCATTTTTGACCTAACTAAGCTAATTATGTCATAAATGAACTAAATAAGCTAATTATGTCATTTTGGAGGATAATTAGCTAAGTATTTATTTTTTGGGGAAAATAAGCTAAATATGTGGCATATTAGGGCTAACTAGCATGTACGAAGCTAAGTATGCATTTGTTAAGCAAAACATTAGAGAAAACTTACCGTTGTCGTCATCGCGGAGGTCAAGCACCGGGGTTGCTCTGGCAGTCGCGATCACCTGGAGAAGGTTGCCATGGAGAAGGGGTGTGCGATGCGGCTCGGGAGTTATGCTGCACCAAAGATCATTTGCAATGTCTCATTAGCATGATGACACTCAAATGTTAAGACTAGTAACTAATGACCATTCAAATGAAACTCACCGTTCCCGTCTGAGCAATGACTGGCATCGGCGGAGGGGTGTGACCGGTCTTCTCGCACATAGACTGCACATGTGGTTTTGACGAGTCAGTCATATTAGTTAGTAATGAAACGAACATTACGTGCATGATTTGGCTAATATGCAGAAGAAACTTACCACGAGGAGCTCGTACATGGCCCGGTGAGCCAGCTCATTCTGATTCCTCTCCTCCTCCAACAACCTAGCCGTCTTCTCCTCCGCCAGCAGTTCCTTCTCCGCCGCCACCCGGTCCCTCTCCTCCAGAAGCGCCTGGGTTGTCGCTCTCTCTTTCTGAAGAGCAGCCTGCAACACCACTCCTCGTTAGCATTGTAATCATCGATGGCCGCACACACAATGTAATGGAGGAAAGATATCTGAGTCCGTATAACTAACCTCGATGGCGAGATCGACTGGCCGTGGACGAGTCTTATCTCAGGACAGGAGCTCGTTTGGCGCGCCTTGATCTCTGGGAGAGTGAGAGGACAACGTATCAGTCCATCTCCAATGGCTAATGAGCCATGGGGCCTCCCGCCACCAGATATCATCACCAGCTCTGGATCAATAGGATTCTGGCTCGGGTTATAGTCCTCCCCTTTCCTCGCCTTTGCCTCCTTGTTGTACCTCACGAGCTTGTGGTGGGAGGAGATGTTGGTGAAATTTTCTGGATGAGCGAGGTCAGACTCAGAGAATGCCTTGGCCTTCTTGTACGAGGCAGTATGGGCCATGGCATAGAGGTCGTACACCTCTGGCACCTCCGTGTTATTGTGTCGCGAATAAAAGAGAGGAACAAAGTATTAGTAAAGGGCTCAAGCTAGCATGAAGAATGAATTACATGAATCATGAAGCAAACCACATACCCAGTTCCGCCCGAACTGATATAAGTTGGCGCTGCCTTGATGGTGTGGCACACCAACCATTTGGGCACACCGGTCCTTGGCATTGTCGTGGATGGCTCGCTAGCGGTCTGTGCACCACTCATCCACCAATGCCTCCCAACAATCCATCTTATCCGCACACCATCTCGGGGGCACCTAAGTTAGTAAAGAGAAATTTGAGCGCTACGCCTACGAATCAAATCAAGGAAACTAAGTACAATGCCTTAAGAATAGGTAATTACCTTCATGTACTGATTCTTCTTCAGAAACTTAGCCCGGCACGACGGCTTGTCCTTCTTAATACCACGCGTGGCGTAGTAGTCTCGAACAGCCTGCGGCCGAGCCTCATGCCGTAAGTTTTGTAGTAGGCGCTTGCACTCGGTATCGATAACCATTGCCGCGTCCTCCTCGTATCCCTCCTCACACCTGTAGAAGGTCTGCAATCAAACGAGACAACATTGATTAGTACAATAACTAGCTATTGTTAATTTTTAATTGTGTAAAGGAGATATTACCCAAAAGCTTCTAATCACCATCTCGGCCCTCGTGTGGCACAAGACACCGTCGATCATCTCCTCCGGCGGGGCCGGGGCAGCCAAGTAGTGCTCCCAGCTCAATCCTAGCTCCGGAAGCTGACCCTCACCGGGCAACGTGACAAACCCCGGGAAATTTTGCCGGCAAAGCACACCAAGGACGGTGTTGGGCCTGCGGACGTCACTGGCGTGTACCCAACCCCTGCAGTATGACAAGGCCAACGCATTAGATATTTGAAGAAACGTGAAGGAAAAATGTACAAAAATAGTAAATGCACTTACTTCTCCCCATCAGTCCTAATCACCGGCCTCTGCTCGCGGGTCGCCGGCAGGGGCGGAAGAAGGAGGTCTTTGAAGTAAGGCAGATCCCACAAGCATGTCTTGTGAGTCCAGGCGTGTTTCGAATTATACCCCTTGAAATACCCTGGACGCTCTGGATCAGGCTCGAGAGCGTTTAAGTGATCCAGGATCTGTTGGCCAGTCAACGCAGGTGGTGCAGAGTTTTTGACAACTCTACCTTTGGTGAAGATCTTCTTGTCTTTTCTGAACTTATGGCGAGGATCCAGGAACTGTCTATGCAAGTCGAAGCAAGAATACTTGCGACCCGCCTGCAGCCAATGAAACTGAAGAGCTGCCTTGCATGTGGGGCACGGGAACCTTCCATGCGTACACCAGCCAACGAATAGCGCATATGCAGGCAAGTCATGCATCGAGTACATGTACCAGACACGCATTATGAAGTTTCGTTTGCTAGCGGTGTCGTATGTCTTGAACCCATTAACCCAAGCTTCTTGCAATTCATCCTTAAGCGGTTGCATGTACACATTCATATTCTTCCCCGGATAGTTGGGCCCTGGAATTATCAACGTCAGGAAAATGTTCTTTCTTTGCATAATCTGTCCGGGGGGGGGGGAGATTGAGTGGAATGACAAATACAGGCCAACAACTGTATTGGGTTGCCGTCAATCCGTAAACCCATCCGTGCCGATGCAGACTCGAGGATGCCTTGGATCTACCGCTTTTTGCTCATGTAATGCATCGAAGTGCTTCCACGCAGAACCATCCGATGTGTGTACCATCATCTGATTCCCATCTGCATCTAGTTCGGTTCTTTTGCCCATTTTGTGCCATGTCATCTGTCTGGCCGTCTCTTCGACCATGAAAAGATGTTGAAGTCTTGGTACGATTGGCAGATACCGAAGAACATTAACGGGGATTTTGGTCTGCCTCTTCTCACCCATACCGTTGTCTACCACAACATACCTGGAAGAGATGCAAATGGGACAATAGTTCAAGTCCGCATACTCAAGCCTAAATAAGGCACATCCTTTCTCACAGGCATCTATCTTCTTATAGGGCATCTTAAGTGCATGGAGGATTTTGTCCGACTGGTACAGGTTTGCAGGCATTACATGGCCTTTGGGTAGAAAGCGTCCAAATAGTGTCATCATCGCGTCGTAGCATTCTCTGCCCAAGTTGAATTGAGCCTTCAGAGCCATTACTTGTGCGATGGCATCCAGCTAACAAAGCTCAGTGTGCTCGTGGAGAGGACGTTTTGATGACTCCAACATTTCATTGAAGGCCTTTGCAGATTCCTCCATCTCATCGTCCGAATCCCGAGCATCATCAAAGTCTTGCACCATGTCTTCGATCCCGGTACCATGCTCGTTGGTGCAACGACGAACCACCTCAGCTCTGGTACGTTGGGCAGACTCTCCATGAAATGTCCACACCGTATAATCGGGCATAAACCCCCACTTCTGCAGGTGTTTACCCATTTCATCCTCTTTCCTCTGAGAAAATTTGTCGCACCTAACACAGGGGCACGAGGTTTTTCTCTGGCCATTTGCAAATGCGGCTTTCACAAACCCCTTGGTTTTTGTTAACCATTCATTGCTCATGTCTTCCTGACTAGTGTGACCGGTGTACATCCACGCACGATCACTCATCTTGCCTAGCTACTAAACACACAAGAAATATATATATAATTCAGCATATATATTCATCAGTTAATCATGTTTGTCAATTTTATTACGTCCATGCAACCTACACACTAATAGGTAAAGATAGCTAGGTCCTAATCCGACCCGAGTATGTGTAGATTGGGTTCGTTTTCCCATGCTCTGCTCCGGATCCGACGCAAAATTTCGGCAGCACCTCCCCACTGCTCTCCTAATACACGTCTCGGCATTAAACAGAGAGGATGTGTACCCAGAGAACAACAGGGAGGCACTGACGAAATTCTGCATCGGATCGAGAGCAGAGCATGGGAAAATGAACCCAATCTACACATACTCGGGCTGTCCATGGATAACGTGGACAATTCGAAAGGATGGCGGTTATAAATATGCGAAGACATGCATATTTATAGATGCCGCCCTTTCGAACGGGAGACGCCTAGGTTACGAGATTTGACATGAAAGTAAAATCTAGTGGCATTGGCACAATGACTAGAACAGAGCAAATAGGGGAGGGGAAGGAGATGACAGTCGAGCTCACCCCTAGACCGTAGAGGCGATAGTCGAACGACGACGGCAACGGCAACGGGACCGACGGTGCTCCTGGAGGTGAAGAGAAGATCGTCGCTCTGATTGATCGACAAAATTATGATGTCAAATAGTTACTCACAATCTGGTCGGTGAAATTGCTTAAACATGATTATCAAAACCATACATCTATGTTCTGAAGGTTTTAGTTGTATCATCTATTTAATTTATTTATCAACATTGTTGCCCATTGCAATGCACTGGCATTTAACTAGAAACCTACAAATAGAGTTTTATTTATATATACAAGCCAGAAGTTGCTATACGTATGCCTACGGAAGATTTCACTACATCGAGGAAACAAACTTTAAATGTTCATGCCACTTATTTTTAGATACCTATTACTAAATTTCCCCTACTATAGTTTGATGTTCTTGCATCGGATGTTTTAGCAGTATGTAGATATGACACCGATCAACTGGCAAAAGCCAATGAAGACAGGCCGGCAAATGTTCTAGCTTGAAAATTCTCAAAAGTTCTTTTATTTCTACACATCAAATTGTTATGCATATATCGTTCATCTCATTTTTAAAGCATGTATATGTACATCTTGTACACTTTTGTTATCATCCAAAAAAAAGCAAATCAATCGTCGAGTCGTGCATATGGTTTTCTGTTTCACCATTTAATCTCACTCTCCTTGAATATGAGGGCAAGGCATGTGAGTTGTCAAAAGGCATGGACAAGTGTCCTATTTCCAGATAATCATGATGCTACTTAAGCTTCAACTTCTTTGTGTGTTTCAAATTTGAGGTTGCTTCTAACAGACATGGACAAGAAGACTAAAGTTGCTTCGGTTATTACATGATCTGGTGCTAATAGTATGTCTTCCTCACTAACAAAATAGTATATGTCTAGATTTTTTGACCTATTTTCATTACTCACTAACAAAATTAAATTCATGCTAAAAATCTTGGATCGAGGAGGAGGGCTCACCTTGGATCGAGGAGGACGCCGCGGTGGTGGAGAAAGGCCGGTGGAGGAGGGCCGGCGCAGGGAGGAAGGCCGGCGCGGGGCGGGTCGGGGATGGCGCGGGGAGGACGCCGCGGTGGTGGAGGAAGGCCGCGGGGAGGGGGGCGGCGCTGCGGCCTGGCTTCGGCGGTGGGGCGTCGCGTCCTGGAGCCGTTGCGGGGCTCGCCGCGGCCTGGATCCGGACCAGGCTCCTGCTGCGAGGAGGTCGGGGGAGGGACGGGCGCAGGGGCCGGGGGGCGGGGCGGGCGCAGGGGCCGGCGGCAGGTCTGGCTGGCGGCGGTGCTGGGCGGCGTCGGGAACGGTGGGGCTGGGGCGGCGGGTGTGCTAGTGGGGTGTGGTGGGTGGGTGAGGTGGGGGGGGAGAGAGAGGGGGGGGAGAGGGGGGGCACGGCCGTTAGGTAGGCATCTTCTTTGCCGTCTGCCAGCAGACGGCAAAGGGCCAAAAGGCAGACGGCAAAGAGCTAGCAGACGGCATCTAGCCCGTCCATTTGACCTAGCCAGCTCCACGGTCCAGTGGGGCCCAGCTGGTCTCTTTGCCGTCTGCCTTTTGGCCCTTTCCCGTCTGCTGGCAGAAGGCAAAGAATGCACTGATGGCAAACTATACCTTTGCCATGAGTCCGTTCTTTGTCGTCTGCTTTTCGGAAGCGGACGGCAAAAACCTTCTGTGCCGTCTGCTAGCAGACGGCAAAGAACTGGCTGACGGCAAATTAGCTGATTCCTGTAGTGACATCATGTCATCTTGCTTAGGGTGTTACTCTGTTTAATACTTAATACCCTAGATACATGCTGGATAGAGGTCGATGGGTGAAGTAATAGTAGTAGATGCAGGCAGGAGTCGGTCTACTTGTCTCGGACGTGATGCCTATATACATGATCATTGCCATGAATCCGTCATAACTATGCCCTTTTCTATCAATTGCCCAACAGTAATTTCTTTACCCACCGTATGTTCCGCGCTCGAGAGAGAAGCCTCTAGTGAAAAATATGGCCCTCGGGTCTACCTTTATCATATATTAAAATCCAAAAATACCTTGCTGCAATTTATTTACTTTTATTTTATTTTGCAATTTACTTTTCTATCTATCACTATCAGAATTAATCCTTGCAAATAACCGCTAAGGGGATTGACAAACCTCTTAATTGCGTTGGGTGCAAGTGTTTGCTTTTGTGTGTGTAGGTGCTGCTAACGAGGTTTTGTGTGGTTCTCCTACTGGATTGATAACCTTGGTTCTTAACTGAGGAAAATACTTATCTCTACTATACTGCATCATCCTCTCCTCTTCGGGGAAATCCCAACACAGTTTACAAGTAGCACCAGACGCCGGGCAAAAATTGCACCACAACTCCGCTCCCATCTCCTCCTTGCACAATTTTCTCAACACTCTCCATGGCATTCGACGAGTAGGAAGCGGAGTTCTCCGGCATAAAAGCCGGCTAGGTGGCCCGTCGAGCCCGCCGGATACGAGCCATGCAACTCTCTGCTCCACCTCCCTCGACACTCCAGGCCGCTGCAGGCCTGCTCGCCGAGGCGGAAGCTCCAAGCTGGCGCTTGGTTCAGCAACTCGCCGCTCCAAGCCAGCTCGCCGAGGAGTTGCTCCAGGCCGGCACGCAGGGGAGCACAGCGGCACGGGCATCGTGGCTATCGTGGAAGAGGCCGTGTCATACCGCTCCTCCCGTGCCTGCAACCGCGCCATCCATCGTCAACGTTCGCGGAACTGTGCCCTACTAGCGGAGAAAGAAGCCGGCTTTGCGGAGATCGACGTGGCGGAAGTCAGCGCGGCCGCACCCGCCGCCATCACCGAGGAAAAGTAGAACATGGGAGGCCGCCGCCGCTTGGGTCCCATGAAGGCCACCGCCGAGGTGTCGCCGGCGTACATAACCGGTGTCTTGCCCGGTTCGCAAGCCACCACTAGTACAAAACAGGGCTTTGGTCCACCCTGAAAAGCCCATTAGTCCCGGTTCACTCACGAACCGGGACCCATGGGAGCATCGGTCCCGGTTCGTGAGGCCGGGGCGCCGGCCAGGCCTCGTCTGACCCCTTTGGTCCCGGTTCCAGACACGAACCGGGACCAATGCGCCTCGTGGGCCATTGGTCCCGGTTTGTGGCTGGAACCGGGACCAAATGGTGAGGCTTTAGTCCCGGTTCACCAACCGGGACTAAAGGGGTTGAGGCTTTAGTCCCGGTTGGTGTTACCAACCGGGACTAAAGGTTGGACCTTTAGTCCCGGTTGGAGACACCAACCGAGACTAAAGGGGTTCTGAATTTTTTTTCCTGTTTTTACATTTGTTTTCTGTTTTTAGTTTCTGTTTTAAATTGCTTATATCTTTTAAGATATTTGATGTTTTTGAGTGATTCTTTTTGCATTAGATTCAAAATTTTGTCTAGTTTCTGTTTGTGCTATTAGTTTTCAAATTTGAATGGTTTAAATTTGAATTTGTTCAAATTTGCTTCAAACCCTAGATTGTGAATAACTTGAGTTTACAAATAGTTTTTAATTTAATTCTTTTTGCTCCTAGTCACGTGTTAGATTGTTGTCACAGTAAGATTTATTTGGTTATTTTTAGAATAATTTAAATTAGGATTTTAATTAAAACAATACTGTTTTGCTTATATAGTTGTTTCAGGTCATTTAATTGTTGTTTTTTATTATTTTTAGTTAGTTCTTTCTGTAGATTTTAACATGTTGTAGTATGGTCCATATTGAATGCACAAAAAGTCTGGAGTTGAAATAAGTTTAAAAAAATGAAATGCATTTGTAACAGACGAGTTTTCGTTCGAAACCTTGATACTTCGAATGAGATGGTCCAGTTTGTACACGAAGTATCCAGTTTTTGCCGTAACCCTCTCAACTTTCTAGCACATGCTATGTGGGTGAAATGATGATACCATGCCAAATTTCAACCTTTTCAGAGTTCATTTGTAGTGCTTTTCAGGGTCATTTAGCTCAAAAAAATCAGTAAATGCATGAAAAATAGCAAATGAAGTCAGAAAGCGTTGAAATTTGAGGATGTGTCTTTGAATGGTGCATAATGAACACACAAAAAGTCTGGAGTTGAAATAAGTTTAAAAAAATGAAATGCCTTTGTAACAGACGAGTTTTCGTCTGAAACTCTGATACTTCGAAAGAGATTATCCATTTTGTACACGAAGTGCATCCAGTTTTTGCCGTAACCCTCTCAACTATTTAGCACATGCTATGTGGGTGAAATGATGATACCATGCCAACTTTCAACCTTTTGAGAGTTCATTTGTGGTGCTTTTCAATTTCAGGGTCATTTAGCTCAAAAAAATCAGTAAATGCATGAAAAATAGCAAATGAAGTCAGAAAGGGTTGAAAATTGATGGCGTGGCTTCGAATGGTGCACACACAAAAAGTCTGGAGTTGAAATAAGTTTAAAAAAAGTGAAATGTCTTTGTAACAGACGAGTTTTCGTCTGAAGGGGTTCTGAAATTTTCAAACTCTACCCCCCCCCCCCCCCCGTGGATCGCCTTTTTTAGTTTTGTAGAAAATAAAAAAAAATGATAAAATCTTCAAAAAATAAAATCCTTCGAGATGTAGTTAGGTTTTAGTGTCTAGTTGGTATAGAAATTTTGCAAAAAAACGGAAAAAAAATGTAAAACGGCCATAACTTTTGCATACGACGTCGAAAAAAAAAGTTTAATATATCAAAAAAAACTAGAGAAAAATTGGGTCTCGATTTCACCCGGGTTTACCCGGTGAAGTTTTCTCAGACTCTCAAAATTCCAAAAGGAAAAAAAGTTATTTCAAATCAAAAAAAAATTATTAAAATTTTAAAAATTAATTTTATTTAAAAATAAGATGTCATATTTGGATTCCTCACATTTTTCTGATAATAATGGATATATTATTTGTCGAATTTCGATTTACAGATTTAAAGATATTAATTATGTCATATTAAATGAATAAATGGCAAAAAATGAATAAAATAATATTATTACTTATTTTATTTTCATTGAAATTCAATATTATTAGTACTTATTTTGTTTATTTTAATAATTGTTTAGAATTCAAAAAATTAAATCATGTGACATCAAGATGTAAGGGTTAACAGGATTGATAGCTTAAGATTGTCAGGAAAACAACAAGTGCAGACTTGGAAACTAGGGGAGATAGAACCTGAAAGTTAAGCGTGCTGGGGCTGGATGGGTGACCGGCCGGGAAGTTAGACGATTTGGATTGAGTGCTGATTAGAGACTAGAGATTAGTGATTAGAGATTAAATTGTCAAATAATTCAAAGATTTGAAATTCGGAATAAAACTTAAAAACAAATCAAAAAAAAAATCAAAAAAAATTCAAAAAAAAAATTCAATTTTTTTCCCCCCGGCAAGGCAGCCCCCGGCAAGGACCTTTAGTCCCGGTTGGTGTTACCAACCGAGACTAAAGGTGGAGCCTTTAGTCCCGGTTGGTAACACCAACCGGGACTAAAGGTCCTCACTCCCCCGCCCCAGGCAGCGCCACGTGGAGGGCCTTTGGTCCCGGTTCGTAAGCAAACCGGGACTAAAGGTTTTGGGCTTTAGTCCCGACCCTTTAGTCCCGGTTCCAGAACCGGGACTAAAGGCCCTTACGAACCGGGACCAATGGCCCTTTTTCTACTAGTGCACCGTCGTCCCCTGCCCCAAAAACCAACCTTGATTCGTGTTTCACGAAAGCGGAGGGCACCCTTTCCCCTCCGGCTGAAGCATATCCCTCCTTTGTCATTCCGATGAGCGGCGCAGCCGAACATGCGGAAGCGGAGGCCCTTTACGCTGAAGCATATAACTCCGAGGCTCACGACAGTCCTATGAGCGTGCTACTGGACATGGGGAAGACAATGGAGATCCGCCGCGGCCGGCCTAGACTAGTCAAGGGTATCCGTGTCGTGGGAATGGATATCCGCCGGTGCCGGCTGTAGACTAGTTTTACCTTAGTTCGGTATAGTTTTTAGTTAAAATACGTCCGAAATGTAATGTATTTCGTCCGGTTTGTATGAATATCATCCGGTTTCAATGAAATTGTCCGGTTTGTTTAAAACCGTTTTTGAATTGTATATGGGCAACATTAGATGGCCGGTCCACATCCGTGTCCGTGGACTGGTCCCCCGTCAGCGAACGGATGCGGGAGAGAATTTGCGTGTCAGCATTGAAGATGCCCTGACAAGGATGCTCGACCACAAAACTGCTCATGTGACCCAACGATTTGGAGATGGAACGATCAACACACATTACCATTGATAAGAGCATCTACAGTCGGACTTTGCAAATCCGGCCCCTCAAATGCCCGCGGACGCGCCCGGTCGCATCCGCGGACACTGATCGGTCACGCCTCAAATAATTCATTCCACATCCGGATACCTCAAATTAGAAACCTCAAATCCATATTATTACATGCAACGTGAAACCTAATCTAAGCAGAGCTCGACCGCTTCCGCCGTGTCCATGTCCGGCGGCCGGCAGCGCTCCCCAGAGTGTTGGTCCGGTCACCAGCAATGTAGAGTAGGGCATGGGACACAAGCGGGCTCACGGGACTCAAGGTGCCACCGTCTCCCATGCCCTACTCTTCCTCGTCGGAGCCCGTAACCCGGACGGTGCCGGTGGACGTCAGGTCGATGATGGATCCGTCCTGGGACGAGCCGACATCCACCACGACGCGGTTGCGGCGCCCGGACTGCACCATATGGGGCGCCGGAGAATGCGACTCTGCCTCGCCGACGTCCGCCGCCGCGAGGGCTACCGCCGCCTCCCGCGCCCACTCCCTCGCGCACCGGGCACGCCGCGCCATGTTTGCGTCGGACGACAACCATGGCGCGTCCTGCTGCTCCGCGCACCAACGGAGGGGTTGCGCGTCCGCCACCGCGTTCGGACGCCAGGCGGACCGCACCGCCTCCGGTGAGGCAGCGACGGCACCCCGAGCGCCGAATGCATGCGCCATTTGGGCGGACGCGATGGATTCCCGACGGAAGGAGTCCGTGCACTGCCTCGCACGGGCCTCGTCCTGGGAGCGGCGGAGCGCAAGCCGGATGGCTATCTCTTCCTCGGGGCCGCGTGGGATGAGCTCGGGGTCGACGGATTTGGAGGTGAAGGACTCGGATCCGCTGCCCGCCATGCCGGAGATGGCCGAAGATCGGTGCAGGTGAGCTTGGGTGGCGGAGGGGAGTGGAGTGAAGTGGGTAGGGTTTGGTCCGACGACCGGATCGGGAGGAATATATGTGGGGTCGAGGCGGGGCCAGCGCGGGCCAGACCGACGTGGCGGGCGTGCCCGGGCGCCCCCATATCCGCCCCATATTTGGGTTGGATATGAGGGGTGCCGGTCAGCCCGGGTGTTTGAGATCCGTTTGAGGCGCCTGGCTGGATCGAAATTTCGTGACCGGTCAGTGACCGGGCGGGCTGCCCGGGCGTATGAGGCGGGTTTGAGGCGCCCGCTTGTAGATGCTCTAAGCATATTTTATTTATACTCCAAGTTGACGATACATTTTGTTTGTTGAATATAGTCACCTTGATTGTAGTATCAGGCCTCCTTTGGTTTCAAAAAAAGTGTAGGAAACATATAGGAATAGAAATTTTTCCTATTGTGATAGTAGTGTTCAAGCCTCTGGTACCGTCGCGTCTCCTCGGAGGAATAATAACCGTAAAAGAATGCGATCGGGAATGTGCACCAGAGATAGAGATACACATACACGTGATGGCCGGGCCAGAAGCCGAGAAATTCTGATTCTCTCCGTCCGATAACGCAACGGAATCTGAACTACTCTACGTTCTGAATGCAGGTGGTACGTCCCAGCTCGCACGCGCGCCGCGTGTGCCTTGTCTGAAGAGCGCGTGCGCGTGGTCGGTTGGTGACACCGCGCCGTCGCCGTGTATAAATACCTCGCGCCGGCGATCGCGATAGCACGCAGCTGAAGTCGTTAGCAGCTAGCACTGTTCGAGTAGCTGAACACCCAGCTCCAGCTCCAGCTCCCATGGCCAGCTTCGCCTCCCAGCTCCTGGACGTGTTCTACGACCTCGTCGAGCGCGCCACCGGCTACAGTCTCCGCGTAGAGGACGACAAAGGTACGTACGCGCGCCCGCTCTGAAGACGGTATTTGCTCATCTTGCAGTCAACATTGCACTGTAGTTGCTCATGATTTGCTACGTGTGTGTGCGTCTTTCCGTTCTGCAGATGCACAGAAGCCCAGCAAGTTGGCATTTGTGGAGAAGTTCCAGGCCGAGGAAGTTGTTGAGATCAGGTCCAGGAATCTCCCGGTGTCGGGAGGCTCAGGCGCCGAGGTGAACCTGGACGGTATGTAGAGCAAGCTGGCCTCTGCTACTGCTAGTAACAGTTTTGAGACGTGGGCATGGCCGTGTGGTTCTCGTAGCATTGAGATGGTGTGCCGTGTGCCGCCTGCTGCCGTCTCCAAAACTTCAGATAATAAACTGATGTGTCAATAAAGTTTCAGTTTGTCATGGCCTTGCTACTGTGTGTTGCTATCTGAACTCCATGATCGAGTTGTGTGGGTGTTGTTCTGTTTAGTGCTAGTTTCCTTCTCTCCTTTTTCCCTTTTTATTATGTTTTGAGAATCTGTTGAAGTTGTAAGGCTAATAAAGCAGTGAGTTGATGAACAGGTTTGTTAATTTTGTACCGATCAAGTGTTTGTTTCTTCGATGCTGTCAGATGTTGGGGCTGGACAGCAACAATACGCTTCACAAATTCATCGGCACGGCAAAGATGCACACTACACAGCCCCCTCGCTTGTGATGAACTTTGAGGACAGATTCAACCAACAAGTAAGCAGCGGAATAACACAAACAACATGCACATGTGACACAAGATTTAACGTGGAAAAACCTCCTCAACTTGAGAAGTAAAAACCATGGCTGTGGACCGACCGGTCCACACAACTTCACTATGAGAATGATGAGTACAAAGTCTTCTCTAGAACCTCTAGAGAGATTTACAACACACTCTCCACGTTGCTAACCGGCAACAGCAACAACAACCACAAGAGGCAAGATTTCAGCAAAGCAGAGTACACAAAGCTTCTGTCCCCTTCAGTGTTTTGCAAACTGCTCTTAAACCGCTGAACCAAACAGCACCAAATTTGACAGACAAGTAGACACACGAGTTCCTGAGATCCCCTCAAAATTTCAGCTCAATCGGACACCGTTTGCCTACCCAAACTGTTCATCTCTCAAAACTACTCTGTTCTGAAACTGCAGCAGTCAGAGCTCAAAAAACCACTCTCAAATATGATGCTCCACTGACCCATCCTCAAACCAGCAAACCAGATCGAAGTACTCAAAGTAAGGAACGAGCTCACCAAGTTTGGTGCCAATCCAAGCACGTTTGAGCCTCCAATCACCAGCTTGAACACTGTCTGGTCACATGCAGCAAATTTGGACAGAACCTCCACTTCTTCTTCTTCCTCTCACTCACAGGTTGTGTTTTCTCTTGTGTGCTCTCTCTTACTCTCACGAATGGCGGCCACCACCAGCAGGGGTGGAGTGGCTAGGGTTTTCTTCTTGCTCCCTTCACTAGGGAACACTCACAACCGTTGGATGCAGAACAGATCAACGGTTCATATGTGTTGGACTTCTGTGGGCTGATGTTGGGCTGCCAACACACCTCCATGTGGAGGGACTTAGCCCAACAAACTCCCCCTCCCGACATCATGGAGGTTCTCACTGCCTTCCGGCAGCCATGCCAGCGAGCCGGCGGCATACTTTGAGCTTCTTCCTTGTCACCACTTTGGTCAACATATCAGCCCCATTATCATCGGTGTGAACCTTCTCAAGTTGCATTTGCTTGGAATATAGCACATCTCGAATCCAATGATAGCGGACTTCAATATGCTTAGACCTTGAATGAAAGCTTGCATTCTTACTCAAGTGGATAGCACTTTGGTTGTCACAAAATAGCACATACTTGTCTTGCTTAAAACCAAGCTCACAAGCCAACCGTTTCAGCCACAATAGCTCTTTGCTCGCCTCTGTTACAGCAATGAATTCAGCTTCAGTTGTGTTCAGTGCCACACACTTTTGCAGCCTGCTTTGCCATGACACCGCTCCCCTGCATAGGTAACCAAATAACCTGAAGTAGACTTCCTTCTGTCAACATCTCCAGCCATGTCAGAATCTGAAAAGGCAATCAGCTTGGCCTCACCACCACCAAAGCAAAGCTTCAGATTTGTGCTGCCCCGGAGATATCTCAAAATCCACTTCACGGCTTCCCAATGAGGTCTTCCTGGATTAGACATAAATCTGCTCACAGTACTAACCGCATGAGCTATGTCAGGCCTTGTACACACCATAGCATACATCAAACTCCCAACCGCTGAAGCATAAGGAACATGATGCATTTCCTTTTTCTTCTCATCAGTGGTAGGACGTTGCTTTTTGCTCAACTTGAAATGGGCTGCTAGTGGACAACTCACAACTTTAGCATTTTCCATACTGAACTTCTGAAGTACCTTCTCAATATACTTCTCTTGAGACATGTACATCTTGTTGGAATTTCTGTCTCTCTCAATTCTCATCCCGAGAATGTTCTTTGCTGGACCTAAGTCTTTCATGGCAAAACATTTGCTCAACTCCTTCTTCAATTTAGCAATCCTTGAGACATTCTTGCCAACAATCAGGATATCATCAACATAGAGCAATAATATGATGAAATCATCACCTGAGAACCTCTGAATAAACACACAATGGTCTGAGCTACACTTCTTGTAGCCTTGCTCCCCCATGATAGTTTCAAACTTCATGTACCATTGTCTTGGTGCTTGTTTCAGGCCATAGAGACTTTTCTTCAGCTTGCACACATAGTCTTCTTTGCCTTTCACAAGAAACCCCTCAGGCTGCTCCATGTATATTTCTTCCTCCAACTCACCATGAAGGAATGTAGTCTTCACATCCATTTGTTCAACCTCCAAGTTGAGACTTGCTGCCATGCCAAGGATTACTCTAATGGATGCCATCTTCACAACCGGAGAAAAGATCTCATCATAGTCAATGCCTTTTCTCTGGCCGAATCCTTTTACAACTAGACTGGCCTTGTACCTTGGATGTGATGTGTGCTCTTCTTGCTTCATTTTGTAGACACACTTGTTCTTCAAAATTTTCTTGCCCTTGGGTAGCTTCACCAACTCATAAGTATGATTCTTATGCACGGAATCCATCTCTTCTTGCATAGCCTTTTTTCACTCCTTGTTGTGCTCATCTTCCATTGCATCCGCAAAGCATTCAGGTTCTGAACTGTCAGATAATAACACCACGTATTGATCTGAGGGATACCTGCTGGAAGGAATACGACCCCTGTTGGATCTTCTGAGTGGAGCAGCTGGTGGACTGTCTGGTGCTGGTGCTTCCTACTGATCCGGATCATTAACTTCAGCATCATACTCTTGCTGCTGCTGGGGAGCATCTTCTTCACCTGCACCACCATGTACATCATCTTGTACATCTTCTGCATCTGCTTCAACTTGCACAGGAGCTGGAGCTGCAGGAACTGGGTCAGAATCAATCATGTCTTGCTGCTGCTGAGGAGGAACCTACCCCTTTGTCTTCACAATATCCTCAATTGTTTGGTCTTCTACAAACACAACATCACGGCTTCTCACAACTTTCCTTGCTATAGGATCAAACAGCTTGTAGCCAAACTCATCACCTCCATAGCCAAGAAAGATGCACTATCGTGTCTTTGAATCAAGCTTTGACCTTTCATCTTGAGGAATATGAACAAATGCCTTGCACCCAAAAACCTTCAGGTGGTCATATGAGACGTCCTTGTCATACCAGACCCTGCTAGGAACATCTCCCTACAAAGGATAACTTGGTGAGAGATTAATAAGATAAACTGCAGTCATCAAAGCTTCACCCCAACAGTGTTTACGTAGCTTTGCACTTGACAGCAAGCATCTAACTCTCTCAACAATTGTCTTGTTCATCCTCTCAGCAAGACCATTCAGCTGTGGTGTCTTTGAGGGAGTAAATTGATGCCTAATACCTTGCTGCTTGCAATATGCATCAAATGGCCCAATATACTCTCCTCCATTATCAGTGTGGATGCACTTGATCTTCTTCTCAGTTTCTCTCTCAACCGAGGCTTGGAATTGCTTGAATACACCTAGTACTTGATCTTTGGTCCTCAAAGTGAAGGCCCAAACTTTCCTGAAAAAGTCATCAATAAAAGTCACAAAGTACTTAGCACCACCAAGAGATCTTACCGACATTTTGCAAACATCAGAATGTATCAAGTCCAGCTTCTCAGGCTTCTTGTGAGGAGGTAGAGTCTTGAAGGCAACTCTGTGTTGCTTTCCTGCTAGACAATCTGAACATTTCTTGATGTGAACTCCTTTCACACCTTTCAACAATTTTTTCTTCACTAGCACTGTCATCCCCTTCTCACTCATGTGCCCAAGTCTCTTGTGCCATAGAGCACAATGATCATCCTTCTCTAGTGCATTGACATAAGCACTAAAGAGCTTAGCATGAACATGATACAAAACTGAGACCATTTTACCTCTTGCAACAACCATGTTGCCTTTGGTGAGCTTGTACTGTCCTTTTCCAAAACTGCTCAAGTAATCATCTCCATCAAGCAAACCAACTGAGATAATATTGAGACGAAGTGCCTCAACATGCCTCACAGATTTGAGGACTAACCTTGTACCATTTGTGGTCTCCAAATGTACATCTCCTTTCCCAATGATGGCTGCCCTATCATTGTTCCCCATCTTCACAACACCGAAATCACCTGATATATAGTTAGTGAGAGCTCTCTGCGAGATGTAGCATGAATGGTAGCACCGCTATCCGGTATCCAAATCATCTCATCACCATCCACAAGATTGACGGTTTCATCAGAAACTACAGTGATCTTCTCCTCAACAGTGGAACCAAATCTGCCCTCATTTTCTTCATGCATAACAAGCATGATGTCCTCAGCTAATGCAGTAACTCGGTTGCCCTCTGTGTCACTATCACTGTTAGCTTGCTTCTGATCTTGCTTCTTCTTTTTCTTTTTGTCTTTCTTCCACTTGTCACATTGCCACTTAATGTGGCCCTTCTGATGGCAGTGATGGCACTCATAATCAGCATACTTGCCTCTTGATTTGCTCCTACTGTCAGTACCAAAACAGGAAGATCTCGGGTAGGGGGTCCGAACTGTGGATCTTGGAGTCAATGGGTAACAGGAAGCGTAGACACGGTGTTTTACCCAGGTTTAGGCCCTCGCGAGGAGGTAAAACCCTACGTCCTGCTTGATTGTATTGATGTGAGAGTATGACGATTACAGAGTTGATCTACCTCGAGATCGGATGAACTAAACCCTAAGTGGGTATAATGGCGATGGTTTTTCCGCCTCTACAGACTAAACCCCCTGGTTTATATAGACACCAGGGGGACCTAGGGTTACATATGGTCGGTTGCCCTTAGAGGATAATCATGCCGGTTATGCCAAACGTTTCTTGGAGGAGACGTCAAGTCTTCGGAGGTTTCCTTCTGGTGTACGGGGTCACCCGTAATCCGGCCTTCCTTTGATGAGTTAAAAGTGGCCCATTAGTCCGGCCTATAGGAGATAGGCCGGCAGCCCGAGTACCCCCTAGTCCGGGACACCCTCAGTAGCCCCCGAACTAGCCTCCAATGCCGAAGTCGACAGTTTCCATCATCTCCATGCTTCCAAGGTCTTCGGCTTGAGGGGCGTGTTCCTCCCATCTTCTGTATTCGGCCACCAATAGCTCGGTCGCCGAAAATCCTCTGATTGGCGAGGCATTATGGGGTCCGCCATACCGTTTTCTTCACCAGAATTAATGACGCCCCTCGATTTCTGCATACCCGGGGAATGCGAGTGGCCCGGTAGGTTTTTACAAAAATGCCCCTTTTGGGGGGGAAAGAATGCCCTTTTAATAAACCAAGGGCGTGGAGGCTAACGCACCCCATCCCTTGCCATTTTTCCTCACATCCCCGAGAGGTCACAGCCAGCAAACAATGGCGAGCGTTCCAGGCTCCTCTTCACGCCCTCACGCCCCCCGTCAAGGCGACTGGGTGAGCTGCTCAGTATCCTGCATGCGACTGGGCAGCCTCGAGACGCAGGGGTATCTTCCGGTTTTAGATCTCGCGTCCACCCGCCCCGGATTAACTTCCGCGGACGGGGAGGCCCTTGCGGAGAACTTCCCTACCCCTCACGGGGAGGAAAGGGTATGCTTCGTGCCCTTCCTCTTGCAAGGCCTAGGTTTCCCCATTCATCCCTTCCTGAGGGGTCTACTAGAGTTTTATGGGATCCAACTCCACCACCTTACCCCAGGATCGATTCTACATATCTCGGGCTTTGTCGCCCTTTGCGAGATGTTTCTGGGCTGTGAGGCTCATTTAGAGTTGTGGAGGAAATACTTCTGCCTTGTCCCCCGCACCCGAGGAGGAATAATTTACGAGGTCGGCGGGGCCGAGGTATGGCGTATCGCCAGAATGGGATATCCCAGAGGGACTCCCAAGAAAGATGCCGAGGAGTGGACCTCGGAATGGTTTTATATTGAAGACGTCCCCCTATTCGATCCAGCTCAGAGGGGGTTGCCCGAATTCTCACTTGTTTCTCCAAAGAAGCGGTTCAACTGGCGCCCGAAGAGTTCTTCCCAAGAAGAAAGTGCAGAAGTAACGCGGCTGGCTGCTCAAGTGAGGTGGCTAGCCCACAACGGGCTAACCATCATCAACGTGATGGCAGCAGCCATTGCTCGGCGCGTTCAACCTCTTCAACGGAGAGTGCACCCACTATGGCGCTACAACGGGGAGAATGACTCGACCCGATACACATGGAAGGGACCTGCCGATCAGGTGGCGATGGCAGCCATACTGGCTGACCTTTTCAAGGGAGAAGAGCAAGAGTTTGCTCGGTTAAGGCCCAAGGAAGGCTTCTCGAGCTATAAACCCATTGAAACGGTGAGTCCAACTACACTTCATAGCTCGGACGACACGCCATTTTTCCTTAATCAGATTTTTAACTTGTCCGAACATAGCTGGAGGCGCTGGATCGAGACAGTGAGTTGCCCTGCTCCTCAACCGGAGAATCATTCTTGTGATGACGACCCTGGGTTTCATGACGACCCCGAAACATCGATCGATTTCGAGGAGGGGGTCTTCTACCAGGAGAGCCTCGATGGCTCTAAGGTGGCCCTTTTGGCCGGTCACCCCAGGGCGCTTCCCTCCTCCACTGTAAGTGACCAACGGGCTCTTTCTTGAAAAAGACACTCAGCTGCTGCGGCTCCAAATACACTGACTTCTACTCCCAAGGGCCGCCGTACGACGCGCCGGACAGCTGCAAGAGCGGCCCCAGCGGCAAGTGGTCGTGGGGTGTCTAAGCATACGGCCCCAACGGGAGTTACGTCATCCGCGACCCGCCCGAAGAGGTAACGCATCCGTCGTACCAACACAGTCTTTGTCTTTGACACTCGCCAAGAATGCCAACAATTTTCTCTGCGGTGTCCTGCAGGCGATATGTAGAACCGCCTTCACCTGAGGATGTTGAAGAGGTGCCGGGGGGTGACCCAAAACCAAGGTCCCCAGTTGTAGCTGGCGTTACTCCGGGGGTCCCTGCCGAGGACCAACATCTCGAGGACTCAGGAGGTGTCTCGGTCACCAACTCTGAGGTCGAAAGCGAGATGAATCACCGGCGGCGCAAGGCATCGCCACGGCACTCTGCGGTTTCCGATCAGGAGTTTAATGCTCTTAGTTCGGTAGACGCGTACCTCGGAGCTGCCCGAACGGGACTCAAGGGGGCAGTTAAGCTCATGTCTACTAATCTGCAGGTATACCATTGGTTTTGACAACCGGTTACCTAACCCAGTAGCCCCCGAGCCTTAATTTGGGCGGAACGGCCGAGTTAAGGGTCTGATGTTTATAATGCCGTTCTATTGTGCAGACTGTTCGGGAACAAAACAAAAAGCTGTCCGAAGACCTCGGGTTGGCACAAACACAATTAAAATCTGTGAAAGCCGAATTAGAGGAGGTTAAGAAATTTACCAGAGAGGAACATGGTAAGTGCCGAACTTAAATGTGTGTAATAAAAAATTTGATGGAACACCTTTTCTAATGAAAGACGGATCCGTAGCAGCCGAGTCTATAAATCAGCTGCAGAAGGATCTGGATGCTGCCAGAGAAGCTCAAGGGTATGCGGAGTCGCAGCAGGAGGCTGGCTACCGCGTGCTGACCCAAAGTCATGAGGAAAGGGATAAGCTCAAGGCGGAAGGTCAACAACAGGCCCAAGAAATCAAGAGCTTGAAAGCTTAACTGGCCCTATCCCAGGAGGAGAACCAGAGAGTGAAAGCTGGCATGTTCGGTGAGTGCAACCTAGTTTTTCAGTTCATAGACTGTATGTATTAGACAGCGATATGAACAACGCCACGTCTCATTGTAGTTTTTCTGACCGGACGCCCCGATGAGGAGGCCAGCTCTTTCGGACGGGACCTGCTGAAGGAGCTATCCGCCGTACATGAGCGGGCCCGAAAAGCCATGAAGAGCATGTTCAAGGCACTGTGGCCTGGCGAGGTGGCCCCGGAAGGGATGGCCGAACTTGCTAATCGATTCAAGGGAGCTTGGCGCCGCTTTGAGTTATGAAAGATGTCGTCTTGTCGAGAGGGAGCACGGGAAGCTTGGGCGATGATCAAAACCCGCTTGACCAAGCTTGAACCGGAGCATTTAGCTAGGGTTGGGCCGGTAGGGCCATATGGGAAGGAAGTGCCCGTGCATCTGGTATATGACCAGGTTATGCCCGCAGCTCGGCTGTCCCAAGCAGATTGTGCTCTGGAGACCATAATAGATGGTCTTGATCAAGAGTGACATTTAGATTCTATGTATCTATGTACTTTACATCAAATAGTCTCCAAACCGTGCTTGAAACGTTCTCTTAACCGGCCATCGGCTTCTGCCCCCTCAGCCAGGGGCCGAGGAGTGCTTCCTACTATGCGATCCGAGAACATCGGAAAAACACTTCAGAGAACCAGGCAATCCGGCCATTTGGTGCAAACATGCAAAAACGCACTCGGGGAGTTATGTTATATTACTGTTTAATGTAAGAAACATCTTCCGACGAAAATAGTTCCTCTATGGGTTCCTTTCTTCGGGTTGTCATGTTGACCATGGACGTATAACCGGATACCCAAAATACACGGGTGATGGTTACTTCAGGAAAATAACCCCGGAATCTTGGCAATAGCTACCAATTATTTTCACTTCCCCCGTGGCCGACCAATTATGTTCTTAAGAACGCCAGCTTTTGGCTTCACCCGTCTGAGGTACGCACCCGGGTAATCCGGACGTAACAATCGCAGAGGTGCTCCCTTTACTCCCTAGCTGAACAATCGGGAACGTAGGGAGTAAACACAGGAGCGAGGCAACCCAGCTTGGCCAAATCTTAAGTCAAATTGATGCATATGATGGCTTTAGAACGATACTGGAAGGTTGCAAACATGCAAAAACTGATGGTTGCACAAATAATATATGACCGGCTCCGTAAAAGAAGCCCCCAGGTAAAAGCGTGTGGTACATTCAAGGATGTTTGCCGAAGAAAAACTTAACGTAGTTCGGCTTAGCAAAACACAACCCGGGAAAGACTAGTTACTCGAGAAAAATATAAATCCGAGAAGGATAAACCGAAGAGAGTGATGATGCTGATTTAGCCGTAGAAGCGTCGAAGCCGAGCTGCATTCCATGGATTTGGTTCGAGGCAGTCATCTTTTGAGTCGCGGGTACGATACGCTCCGCCCGCTAGTACCTGATCGATTATGAAGGGCCCCTCCCATTTGGGCGATAGCTTATGCTTCTGCTTCTCCGGGAGGCGCAGGACGAGGTCGCCCACGTTGTAGGCTTTTGCCCGTACTTTCCTGCTCTGATAGCGTCTGGCCTGCTGCTGATAGAAGGCAGAACGAGCCCGAGCTATGTCGCGCTCGCCCTCCAGGGCATCCAGGTCATCTTGCCGATCCAGCTCGGCCTCCGTTTCTTCATACATATGTACTCGAGGTGCGTCGTGAATAAGATCGCTGGGGAGGACGGCTTCTGCCCCGTACACCATGAAGAACGGTGTGTATCCCGTGGATCGATTGGGAGTGGTGCGTAGGCCCCACAATACGGAGTCGAGCTCCTCAACCCAGTGGCAGTTAGATTCTTTTAAAGATCGGACCAAACGGGGCTTAATGCCGCTCAAAATTAGTCCATTAGCTCGCTCGACCTGTCCATTGGACTATGGGTGGTATACCGAGGCATAATCGAGCTTAATGCCTAAATTAGCGCACCAGTCTTTGACTTCATGGGCGGTAAAATTGGATCCATTGTCCGTTATTATGCTATGGGGGACACCGTAACGGTGCACGACGCCGTATATAAAATCAATGACCGGCTTGGACTTGGCTGAGGTCACTGGTTTTGCCTCAATCAATTTAGTGAATTTTTCTACCATGACGAGTAGATATTTCTTCTTCTTGGTCCCCCCTTTAAGTGGTCCGACCATGTCCAGCCCCCAGACCGCAAAAGGCCAAGTAATCGGTATCGTCCGAAGAGCCGTGGGGGGCATATGACTTTGATTTGCAAAGAGCTGGCATCCAACGCAATGTTGGACCAATGTTTCGGCATCTGAGCGGGCAGTGGGCCAGAAGAACCCGGCTCGGAAGGCCTTGCTGACCAAGGCCCGAGCTGCTACGTGGTGACCGCCCATGCCGGCATGGATCCCAGCCAAGAGCTGTCTCCCCTCCTCTTTGGATATACATCTTTGGAGGACGCCGGTAGTGCTTTTCTTGTATAGTTCGCTCTCGTGGACCTTGTAGGCTTTAGATCGCCGAATTATGCGCCTTGCCTTAGTCTGGTCATCGGGTAGCTCTTGGCGGAGAAGATAGGCTAGGAAGGGCTCGGTCCATGGCGCAATTACCGCCATGACTTCGTGGGCCAAAGACGTCTCTTCGACGGCCGAGCCCCCAACAATTCCTTCATCTGGTTCGATAGTTGGAGGGACGAGCCCTCCTGAGGGCTTGGTTTCAGAGTCCTGGCCATCCTCCTGCCACACCATGGACGGCTTGAAGAGTCGTTCCAAAAAGGTGTTCTCAGGAACACGATCGTGCTTGGCGCCCATTCGAGAAAGGACATCGGCAGCTTGATTGCTGTCTCTAGAAACATGGTGGAATTCTAGCCCTTCAAAACGGGCGGATATTTTTAGGACGGCGTTGCGATATGCTGTCATTTTTGGGTCTTTTGCGTCGAATTCGCCGTTGACTTGAGAGATGGCGAGATTAGAATCTCTCCGAACCTCGAGCCGCTGTACACCCATTGACACCACCATCCAAAGTCCATGCAACAGAGCTTCGTATTCGGCCGCGTTGTTGGAGTCGTTGTACATGATCTGAAATACATACCGGATATTGTCGCCAGTGGGAGATGTGAGAACCACTCCGGCCCCCAGCCCGGCGAGCATTTTGGAGCCGTCGAAGTACATCGTCCAGTGCGAATATGTACTGTACTCTCTAGGGAGTTCGGCTTCCGTCCATTCCACTACGAAATCCGCCAACACCTGAGATTTAATAGCTCGGCGCGGTCGATATATGATTTCGAAGGGGAGGAGCTCGATAACCCATTTAGCTATACGGCCAGGGGCGCCTCGATTGTTGATTATGTCATTCAGGGGTACTTCGGATGCCACCATGACCGAACACTCTTGAAAGTAGTGGCGGAGCTTTCAGGATGCCATGAAAACTGCGTAGGCTATCTTCTGATAATGCCGGTACCTTGTTTTACACGGGGTGAGCACTTTGGATACATAGTACACTGGCTTCTGCACCTGGAGCTTGTGACCCTCTGCCTCTCGTTCGACGACGAAAACCACACTGACCACCTGATTCATGGCCAAAATGTATAGCAGCATTGGCTCGCCCAAGCTGGGTGCTGCCAAGATGGGGTTGCTAGCCAGTAGTGTTTTAATTTCCTCTAGTGTGGCCGCTGCCTCGCTAGACCACTCGAAGTTCTTGGTCCGTTTAAGCAGGTTGTAGAGTGGTAGGGCCTTCTCTCTGAGGCGTGAGATGAAGCGGCTCAAGGCTGCCACGCAACTGGCCAGTTTCTGGACGTGCTTTAGCTCGGTAGTGTAGGGGAACGCGACAGAAAACAAAAAAAATCGATACAGCGAGCGCGCCCAGGACCACTATGGAGACTGCATACAGGGTTTGATCTGATCATTACCGACTCGTAGTGCATCGGAAGTAGAGTCGATGTAGATCGTCGGTGCAGATCCCCGCAGCTAGGATTTACAACCTCCCAACCGCGAGGATGTACTCCCTCGTCGGACAGCCCTTCGGGAGGCGGTCGGATAGTCCCTCGGACGATGTCACGGACAGCCCTTCGGGATGACCCTCGAAGCTCGAACGGTAACTCGGACAGCCCTTCGGGAGGACCCTCGAACAGCCCCTCGGGCAAAAGATCGAAACTACGACCTCTCTACAGGGTTGCACACATACAGTGTCAGCTATCCGGCAGGGCTTCGCCGTCCAGAACTAGTTCCTGCCGGAACTCAGACAGCCTTTCGGCTCTACGAAACTATTTCGTGGGAGGGAGAGAGAGAGAGCCAGACAAAGCATGGCATGTGTATGAGAGCAAGGGATGAGTGTGGAGAGCACCTCTCCACCTCTATTTATAGGAAAGCCAAGGGGTAGGAATGGCACACAAAATACCAAAGTACCCCCACTTTATGTCACACATAAAGGGAATAAAAGGCAAAAAAGAATGGCATGTGGAGCTCCATGGAGGAGCTCCACCTTGGCCGGCCACCCTCATGCCCCCCCCAAAGGGGGTTCCTTAGTGCCTAAGTCTTTCTAGAAGCCTTTTGGGAAAAATCCCAAAAGGTGGCTTTCCAAAAATTAACCACAAAGTGATTTTCACTATTCACATAACCAATTTTCCACGACCGTTAAATCCGAAAATATTTCTGTGGGTCTTAGAATAATTCCAGTACCCACTGAAATGATTTTGGATGCGTTCCGAAGCAATTACGGATTAGTGATTTTCATCTGCGAAAAGCAACCAAACCGGTTCCGGCAGCTCCGGAACATTTCCGGTTTTTATCTTGGAAAAATCCCAGAAGTTTCCAGAACAATTCTGGCACCCTCCATGAATTTCCAGGCGTGTGCCGAAACCAATTTGACTTAATGGTATACCCCGAAACAACTTTTCAGTTTTACCGAAACTATTCCGGTGTTTTCTCCGGAACGTTTCCGTTGTCTCTGAAACTTTTCCGGTGACTTTCTCTCAGACTTCCTGTCTAGTATTCAGCAGATAGATGACCCTTAAGCGTGTGACCCTATAGGTTTGGTGAAGCATAGACATGACCCGGAACACTTCCCGATCAATGATCAACATTGGAGCCGTGGACACCCATATTGACCCCTATACCCACACGAATAAATATTCGAGTGAACCTCCAGTTGCCGTGTGCTATTCCTGTTGCTTCGCGATATGTTACAAACACCTGAGGTGAGATTTTCTGCATCCCCATGGATCAACAACTTGTCCACTATGCCAGTTACCTCGTTACTGGTTTTGTTCTCTTTTCTCGTTTCCGTGTTCCGGCATCCCTGTGATCAAATCACCCTTTGTCTGGCCAGACGATGATTGATACCGTAACACCAAGAGGGCCCGAGAATATCTCTCCATCGTCGGAGGAGCAAATCCCAATCTTGAGCTATCTCGTTTCTTGTCTACTTTTCCGTGAACCCGTAAGCCGCCGTAATAGCCACCCAGTTATGGATGACGTTTAACAAGCCCCAATGTTCACGAAGCAAGTACGAAGGAACTCGATACTCTCACGGTCTAAGGAATAATGCAAACATTAACTTTCTATGTGTTATTAACCATTAACTTGTGACGAATGTATCTCATAGCATAACATCAATACGGGTCGATTCAACACAAGTGTTCTTCTAACATTGTGCCCTCAAAATTGCCGGCATAGCCATGCCCATGATCAGGAAAACAGGATCATCATGCAATACTTGAGCCAGTCTTAGAGGCAAGACTAGGAATACATTTTACCGTTTAGTATACCACACGTGCACATGAGTTTCCCTCCGAGCCTCGTGGATATTGCAGACTCGAGAATCATTGCAGTTATAGCATGGAACATAAACATTCATTACAAACTCGGAGATACAAAATAACTGTTATTACTACCTCTAGGGCATATCTCCTACAGACTCCCACTTGCACTAGAGTCATAATCCAGTTACATGGCTTCCCTAACACCAATAGCTATCCGGTGTTGCTCATGCTTTGCTCGTGATAGAGGCTTTGTCATCGGGTCTGACACGTTCAGATCCGTGTGAACTTTGCGTACTTTCACTAAACCTGCTTCGACATGATGTCGAATGAGTTTATATTTACGTTCAATATGTCTTGTCTTATGGTGCAAATATGGCTCCCTAGCCTGAGCCACAGTGCAACTATTATCACAATAGATCTCCACCGGGTCCAGCGCACTCGGAACCACACCAAGGTCTTCAAGAAACTGCTTGATCCAGACCGCCTCCTTGGAGGCTTCTGAAGCTGCAACATATTCCGCCTCCATCATAGAATCCGCCGCAGTCTTTTGTTTGGAACTTTTCCAATCAACTGCGCCACCGTTCAAAATGAAAACATAGCCTGATTGAGATTTGAAGTCATCTGGGTCAGTCATGAAGCCTGCATCAGTGTAACCATTTACAATGAGCTCTTCATCACCTCCGTACACAAGGAGTAAATCCTTGGTCCTTCTGAGGTACTTAAGAATATTTTGGACTACGGCCCAGTGTTCCAATCCTGGATCACTTTGGTAGCGGCTGCTAACACTTAGCGCATAGGAAACATCCGGTCTTGTACATAGCATGGCATACATAATAGAACCAACTACCGAGGCATATGGAACATCATTCATCTGTACTCGCTCATCGAGAGTCCAAGGACACTGATTCTTGCAAAGCACTATGCCAGGTGACATGGGGAGTAGGCCTTTCTTGGAGTTCTCCATGTTGAACCTTTTCAACACCTTATCAATGTACGTGCTTTGGCTAAGCGCTATCAGGCGTTTTGATTTATCTCTATAGATTCTGATGCCCAATACATCTGCCGCTTTGCCTAAGTCTTTCATTGAAAAACTCTTCTTCAATGAGTCTTTTATTTCGCTAAGAAAATTCACGTCATTTCCAATCAACAATATGTCATCCACATATAAGATTAGAAATGCTTTTGCGCTCCCACTAAACTTCTTGTAAACACAAGATTTTTCGTCAATCCTGATGTAGCCAAACTGTTTGACCACTTCATCAAAACGAATGTTCTAGCTCCTTGATGCTTGCTTCGGAACATAAATGGCTTTCTGAAGTTTGCATACCTTTCTAGCATCCTTATGAATGACAAAACCTTCGGGCTGTATCATGTATACATCTTCTTTGAGATTTCCATTTAGGAAAGCCGTTTTGACGTCCATCTGCCATATTTCATAATCGAAATAAGCAGCAATTGCTAGTAATATCCGAACAGACCTAAGCATAGCTACGGACGAGAAAGTCTCGTCGTAGTCCACTCCTAGAACTTGCGTGAACCCTTTCGCGACAAGTCTAGCTTTGTGGATAGTAATGTTACCATCCGCGTCCGTCTTTCTTTTGAAAATCCATTTACAACCAATGGGTTTTATGCCTTCTGGAAGTTCTTCCAAGTTCCAAACTTGGTTTTCGTACATGGATTCCATTTCGGATTTCATGGCTTTGTGCCATTCCCTTGAGCTGGGCCCTGCCATCGCTTCCTTGTAGTGCGCAGGTTCATCGTCTTCCAGAATGAAGATTTCGTTATGAAACCACTCAGGTGGCTGGATAGCCCTACCTGATCTGTGCGGTTCATTTACAACATTGTCTGAAGTTTCCGCATCACATGCGACAACTTCCGGCTCGGTTGTAGGGATAATTTGCGGAATTTCTTCCGTTTCCTCAGCCATAACAACAGTTGCCGAAGATTCACTAATCTCATCAAGCTGTACTGTCCTCCCAGTTAATTCTTTTGCGAGAAACTCTTTCTCAAGAAACACCCCATACCTTGCAATAAACACTTTGTTATCGGACGGGTGGTAGAAAGAATACCCAACTGTTTCCTTGGGATAACCTACAAAGTAACATTTGTCTGATCTAGGATCGAGTTTGCTTGGTTGTAAATGTTTTACATAAGCTTCACATCCCCAAATTTTAAGATGCGACAAACTGGGTTTCTTCCCATGCCTTAACTCATATGGTGTCGTCTCAACAGACTTAGACGGTGCTCTGTTTAATGTGTGAGCGGCAGTTTCTAGTGTGTGACCCCAAAAAGATATCGGCAGATCTGTAAGAGACATCATCGACCTTACGATGTCTAACAGGGTTCGGTTACGTCTTTCCGACACTCCGTTTCGCTGTGGAGTTCCGGGAGGCGTAAGCTGTGAAACGATTCCACGATCACTCAGATGTTGGCTAAACTCATGACTAAGATATTCGCCCCCGCGATCAGACAGCAGAAACTTAATCCTTTTGTTACGATGATTTTCTACCTCATTCTGAAATTCTTTGAACTTTTCAAAGGTTTCCGACTTATGCTTCATCAAGTAGATATATCCATACGTACTCAAATCATCGGTAAAAGTCACGAAGTAGAAATACCCACCCCGTGCGATTGTGCTCATTGGACCACATACATCACTATGTATTATTTCCAACAATTTACTCGCCCATTCAGGATGACCCGTGAACGGCGTTTTGGTCATTTTCCCCATGAAGCAAGCTTCACATGTGTCAAATGATTCAAAATCAAAGGACGGTAAAAGTCCATCTTTATGGAGTCTTTGCATGCGTTTCTTTCCGATGTGGCCAAGCCGACAGTGCCACATGAAAGTGGTGGTGGTATCAGCCTTCTTAAGGCATTTAGCATTCACATTAAAGACATCATTTCCACATTCAAGATTTAGTATGAAAAGGCCCCCAACAATGGGTGCAAATCCATAAAACATATCCTTACAATAAAGAAAACAACCATTGTTCTCAGACTTGTATGAATACCCATCGTGTACTAAACATGATCCGGAGATAATGTTTCTACACAATAGTGGAACAAATTAACAGTTACTTAGTTTGAAGATAAATCCTGAAGGGAGACGTAGAGGCATAATGCCGACGGCTTAAGCGGCGATCCCAGCGCCGTTCCCGATGCGCATCACGACTTCATTCTTTGCTAGCTTGCGCACCTTCTGCAGGCCCTATATCGAGTTGCAAATGTGAGCAACCGATCCGGTATCAAATACCCTAGACTTAGAATTTTCGCTAGCAAGCAAAACGTCAATGACATTAACCTGTATAACAATTATACCTTTTCCGGTTTTCCCAGACTTCTTATCTTCCAGATACTTCTTGCAGTTTCTCTTCCAGTGTCCAGTCTTTGCAGTGAAAACACACAGTTTCAGTCTTGGCTCCGCCCTTAGGCTTGCCTTTCTTTTTGAAACTGGTAGTTTTATTCACCAGCAACTTTTGCTGATTCTGCAGTCCTATCTCATTTGTTTTGAGCATCGCTTCATAAAGCGAGGTAAGGATCAAATCATTACCAGGTGTCTTTGGAAAATTAATTCCCCTTTCAGCATAACTATCGTAATAGTTTGCTAGTCTGACACTATGCTCATCCACTAGATATTTCTTATTTATATTGCATTCTTTCATGTCCTCAGTTATCTCATGAACTTTGGCCGAATCCTGTTTGCGATACAGAACATCTAGTGCCTCGATAATCTCGAAGGTACTAAGTCGTTCAAAACGGTTCTGTAGCACAGGATCCATGCAAGATAACATAAGATTTTTAACAACACTGAAATCATCCTTTCGTGAGATAAACATGTTCATGATATCCTGAGCCATTTCTGGCGTAGGCGAATCACCTAGAGGTTGATCAAGCACATAGTCTTTCTTAGTGCTCTTGAGGACGATCCTCAGGGTACGGACCCAGTCCGCATAGTTGTTTCCAGTTTCAGATAACTTCACTCTCTCTAACATCGGGGCTAAGAAGAACGTGGTGTTGCGAGCCATTTGATCTACAACGGTAAACACAAGTTTCACTTAGACTTTGTTCATAATCAATTTGCACTAGTGAATAAACAATTTTATTCTAAAGTGCGGTCCCACTCAAATCAATATCTCTCATAATTTGATTGTGAGTGATTCAAGATCCGCATTTCAATTCCACGCCATTGATGGGAACATCACCGATGACGGGAATTTCAATCGGTAGGCCAACTTGCCGATCACATCTCAATGTTATTCTTGTTCATCTTTCGATGGGCGTGTTCTGAGCTCAGGACTTTCCTGCCTGAACGTCAAGACAACCAAGTGATCTCGCTGCGAGGTCTCAACTCACCCGCCTCACACTTCTCTAATCATTTGTACTCATGGAAACATGACGCACTCCGAAAATATAGGTGCCGTGACGGTGCTACACTTGGGAGAACACTAACTACTTGATATTTTGAGTGAGAGATCACCCTAATAAAAAGCGACTACCGCGCAATCAAGAAGGGTGCATCATAAGGGATAAACATCTCAGGCAATTTATAATAGCATGATATGGTATAGCCCTTTCTGATGGAGAAGTCTTTAATTTCTTCGTCTTCGGCATTTGCGTCGGTGTTCACCTTCGCAAAAATTGCCACCACCTTGTCGATGCTCCAGATAATATTGCTATCTCTATAGCTAATAAAATAAGTGCATTACTTAAGGTTGACACGCAGGTCATTAAAGTGACAATCATATGGCTCCAGCCATCATGCCGAATCATGACACGCAGGTCATGTTAGTAAATTTACATCATATAGTCATCTCATACATAATCGAATTAATATGAGCACTGCTATACCACATCACATGCACATCCTGTAAAACTAAGTTAGACACCTCTAATCGGTTTATGCAAAATTTTGTTTTACGTGGCTTCTAAGGTTTTGACTTAAACCGCATCTACCAACGTTTATCATCAAGTATGATTATTCAAGTCGCTAGATTAACATCGCGGGGTGTATGAAACACGAGATAATAAAATCTCGAGCCCCATACTAAACTTCGTCATACGCATCACCCCCATGCAGATCATATCTGCATTGCCCTTTCGTCTGCGAAATTTCACCTTTCTTTTGACTATGGTGGAACCCAAAGAACTGATAGCACTTCATTGATCAATCAGGATTGCGGATTGCCAGAACTTTGTCAAATTCCACCATGCTGTCTTGAGATCAGAAATACACAAATTCTAGGGAAGCAACAAGAACATCGGGTAATAGATTTCATCTGCTACCCGCATAAATAATTTTCAACAATAGATCTCATCTACTACGAAATTATATTATGCAATACCCATACATCTCCATGTATTCTAGATCGTAACCTGCATCTACGCATAGCACGGCTCTTGATGCCACTGTAGGGGAACGCGACAGAAAACAAAAAAATTCGGTACAACGAGCACGCCCAGGACCACTATGGAGACTGCATACAGGGTTTGATCTGATCATTACTGACTCGTAGTGCAGCGGAAGTAGAGTCGATGTAGATCGTCGGTGCAGATCCCCGAAGCTAGGATTTACAACCTCCCAACCGCGAGGATGTACTCCCTCGTCGGACAACCCTTTGGGAGGCGGTCGGATAGTCCCTCGGACGATGTCACGGACAGCCCTTCGGGAGGAACCTCGAAGCTCGAACGGTAACTCAGACAGCCCTTCGGGAGGACCCTCGAACAGCCCCTCGGGCAAAACTTCGAAACTATGACCTCTCTACAGGGTTGCACACATACGGTGTCAGCTATCCGGCAGGGCTTCGCCGTCCAGAACTAGTTCCTGCCGGAACTCAGACAGCCTTTCGGCTCTACGAAACTATTTCATGGGGGGGGGGGGGGGAAGAGAGAGAGCCAGACAAAGCATGGCATGTGTATGAGAGCAAGGGATGAGTGTGGAGAGCACCTCTCCACCTCTGTTTATAGGAAAGCCAAGGGGTAGGATTGGCACACAAAATACCAAAGTACCCCCACTTTATGTCACACATAAAGGGAATAAAAGGCAAAAAAGAATGGCATGTGGAGCTCCATGGAGGAGCTCCACCTTGGCCGGCCACCCTCATGCCCCCCCCCCCCCAAAGGGGGTTCCTTAGTCCCTAAGTCTTTCTAGAAGCCTTTTGGGAAAAATCCCAAAAGGTGGCTTTCCAAAAATTAACCATAAAGTGATTTTCACTATTCACGGAACCAATTTTCCGCGACCGTTAAATCCGAAAATATTTCTGTGGGTCTTAGAATAATTCCAGTACCCACTAAAATGATTTTGGATGCGTTCTGAAACAATTCCGGATTAGTGATTTTCATCTGCGAAAAGCAACCAAACCGGTTCCGGCAGCTCCGGAACATTTCCGGTTTTTATCCCGGAAAAATCCCAGAAGTTTCCAGAACAATTCTGGCACCCTCCAAGAATTTCCAGGCATGTGCCGAAACCAATTTGACTTAATGGTATACCCCGAAACAACTTTTCAGTTTTACCGAAACTATTCCGGTGTTTTCTCCGGAACGTTTCCGTTGTCTCCGAAACTTTTCCGGTGACTTTCTCTCAGACTCCCAGTCTAGTATTCAGCAGATAGATGACCCTTAAGCATGTGACCCTATAGGTTCAGTGAAGCATATACATGACCCGGAACAATTCCCGATCAATGATCAACATCGGAGCCGTGGACACCCATATTGACCCCTATACCCACACGAATAAATATTCGAGTGAACCTCCAGTTGCCGTGTGCTATTCCTGTTGCTTTGCGATATGTTACAAACACCCAAGGTGAGATTTTTTGCATCCCCGTGGATCAACAACTTGTCCACTATGCCAGTTACCTCGTTACCGGTTTTGTTCTCTTTTCTCGTTTCCGTGTTCCGGCATCCCTGTGATCAAATCACCCTTTGTCTGGCCAGACGATGATGGATACCGTAACACCGAGAGGGCCCAAGAATATCTCTCCATCATCGAAGGAGCAAATCCCAATCTTGAGCTATCTCGTTTCTTGTCATACTTTTTCATGAACCCGTAAGCCGCCATAATAGCCACCCAGTTACGGATGACGTTTAACAAACCCCAAAGTTCACGAAGCAAGTACGAAGGAACTCGATACTCTCATGGTCTAAGGAATAATGCAAACATTAACTTTCTCTGTGTTATTAACCATTAACTTGTGTCGAATATATCTCATAGCATAACATCAATACGGGTCGATTCAACACAAGTGTTTTTCTAACATTGTGCCCTCAAAATTGCCGGCATAGCCATGCCCATGATCAGGAAAACAGGATCATCATGCAATACTTGAGCCAGTCTTAGAGGCAAGACAAGGAATACATTTTACCGTTTAGTATACCACACGTGCACATGAGTTTCCCTCCGAGCCTCGTGGATATTGCAGACTCGAGAATCATTGCAGTTATAGCATGGAACATAAACATTCATTACAAACTCGGAGATACAAAATAACTGTTATTACTGCCTCTAGGGCATATCTCCTACAGGTAGGAACCGCCAGCTGGGACAGTGCCCGTATTTTCGCTAGGTTAGCCTCTATTCCTCTATGGGAAACAATAAATCCGAGCAGCTTGCCGGTCAGCACTCCGAAGACACACTTTTCCGGATTGAGCCGTATATCGAAAGTTCGTAGATTGTCGAAGGTTTGCCGGAGATCGTTCACCAGCTGACTGACGTGTTTGGTTTTGACAACCACGTCGTCCACATATGCCTCGACTGTTTTGCCGATCTGTTTTTCCAAACACGTTTGGATCTTGCGCTAGTATGTAGCCCCTGTGTTTTTTAATCCGAAGGGCATTGTGTTGAAACAGAATGGTCCATAGGGGGTGATGAATGTTGTGGCCGCTTGATCGGACTCCTTCATTTTAATTTGATGGTATCCGGAGTAAGCGTCGAGGAAACACAGCGAGTCGTGCCCGGCAGTGGCGCCTATGATCTGGTCTTTGCAGGGCAAGGGGAAAGGATCCTTGGGGCAGGCCTTGTTTAAGTCCTTGAAATCGACACACAACCGCCAGGATTTGTCCTTCTTAGGTACCATGACCAGATTAGCCAACCACTCTGGATGTTTGATATCTCGGATGAATCCGGCTTCGAGCAACTTTGCCAATTCCTCGCCCATAGCTTGACACTTGGGTTCAGAAAATCGGCGTAAAGCCTGTTTGACTGGCTTGAAACCTTTAAGTATGTTCAAGCTATGCTCGGCTAAACTTCGTGGGATCCCTGGCATGTCAAACGGGTGCCAGGCGAAGATATCCCAGTTTTCACGCAAAAATTTGCGCAACTCTTCATCGACCGCGGGGTCTAGCTGAGCTCCAATGGATCTGTTGGATGCACTTGGAATTTGACGATTTCATCTGTTGGTTTGAAGGACGTGGATTTGGGCCGTTTGTCGAGGATTACATCGTCTTTATCCACCGTTGAACGGAGCGCGGTTAGTTCTTCAGCTGCGAGGGTCTCGTACAGCGCTTCGAGGGCGAGCGATGCTGTTTTATTCTCGGCCCGAAGAGCTCTGTCCGGATCACTTGCGACTATGATCACGCCGTTTGGGCCTGGCATCTTAAGTTTCATATACCCGTAATGTGGGATATCATGGAATCGTGCGAATGCGTCACGTCCCAATAAGACGTGGTAGCCACTGTGAAAGGGCACAATGTGGAAGAGCAATTCCTCGGATCGATAGTTCTCGGGTGTTCCGAAGACTACATCGAGAGTGACTCGACCACTGCAACGTGCCTTCTTTCCGGGAATGATCCCTCGAAAGGTGGTGTGACTTTGCTCGATGCGAGATCTGTCAAACTGCATTTTGTCCAGGGTGTCCTCGTAAATGAGGTTTAGCCCACTGCCGCTGTCCATTAACACATTTTGGAGTCGAAATCCATCCACTATGGGATCTAGGACAAGGGCGGCAGCAGCTTGGATAGGGCGGGACCTCGGCTGATCATGTTCGCTGAAAGTGATAGGTATGTCTGTCCATGAGTCCGCTGCTGCCACATGGTGAATTTGACCGAGCTCTCGAAGGGCTCTCTTCCTCTAATTCTTTGAGGAATACGTCTCATAGATTGTTAGGATCTCGGAGTCATCGTCGAGGGGCGCTGCTGGACATTTATTTGAGTGTGATCCTCCAAGGATGGCTTCGCCACTCTTGGCGACTTGCCTGACCACCCAGCAAGCTCGAAGGCTGTGGGTTGGGTTTGCGTTGAGCAGGACGGAGTGTATGGGGCACGGTTTGTCCAGTAGTCCGTCAAGGACCGTTCTAGATCCTGTCAGGAGTTTCTTCCTTTTCTCGGACGGCTCGTATTGAGGTGTCCGGCGAGGGTGTGCGCGTTTTGCCCGAGCCCGGCTTGATCCCTCAGCGTGGATTGACTCCGCTTGCGCGAGCTGAGCCTGCCAAGCATCCTCCATGGCACAGTATTTGGACACCAAGTCTGATAACTCAAAGAAGTTTTGGATGTGATTTGCGGGCAAGGGCGTTTAAGATGCCTTCGTCTCGGCAGTTCTGTCGAAAAACCGTCAGAATTTGTTTGCTGCAACAGTCTGTTATCTTGTTTTTGACGAGAAGGAATCTGGCCCAGAAGTGCCGAACTATCTCTCCGGGCTCTTGCTTTACGTACATTAGGTCCCATATGTTGGGCCGTCCTGAGTTACTTGCACAGTACTCGATGTGGGGGGTGGGTGGGATAAAAAAATTGATCCCCACAGGGTGTGAGTCCGGGGTTTTGGCGGCTGGGTCCTGGATCGACATGGAATCCGACGTGCCGGGCTCTGGATCCGGATTTTTAGCCAGGCGCGGTTGCATAGACTCGAGGCTGTGTGCTAAATCAGACATCAGCTTTGAATTCTCTCCAGAGCGGAGTTCGGCTGCCGAGCTGGAGGATGGAGCTTGATGATCGGAAACTCGCACCCCATGTGCTCTCGGCTCTGGGGGGAGGGCCGAGCCCTCGGTCGAGCCTTCGATAGTAGCGACCAAGTGGGCAGCCGGAGGGGTATGAATTTCCCTGTCATCGGCTTTAAACCCGGTCTGGTCGTAGACCGAGGGACTGGCCATCGGTGATTCCCATGGCTTGGATCCGATCTAGTATGCCGTTTAGTAGCGAGAGATCCGTCGGTCCCAAGTTCTGGCAGTTTTCGGGGTCAACCCGCAGTATGGCTGTGCTGGGAGCGTTCGACATCGCCCCGTAGTCATGTTCGGCTGGGGCCGGTCTTTCGCCGCAGAGCGCGGAGATTGGATCCGGGCTCGAGGCTGGATCCGGAGTGGCGGTCGTCCCGATAGTGGGGTTGGCCGTACCCGAAGTCAAAGCTTCAGGATTTGCGGGTCCTCCAGGCGGGGCCGAGGACCCTGTAAGAATAAGGTCCCCTGGGAGTCGGCCACGAACTCTAAGTTCCCGAACATGATCTCCTGATCGGGGGTAAAGCTGTCGACCCGGCCGAGGCGACCGGCCGGATTGGCGTGTAGCATGAAGCTGCCGAACGCAAAGAGCTGGCCGGGAACGAAGATGTCCCCGCAGCTGGCACTGTTGCTGATGATTAAGCGAGCCATTGATCCTTGATGACCCTACAACGGAGCCTCTCAATGAAAGCACCAATGTCGGTACCAAAATCGGCAGATCTCGGGTAGGGGGTCCGAATTGTGGATCTTGGAGTCAATGGGTAACAGGAAGCATAGAGACGGTGTTTTACCCAGGTTCAGGCCCTCGCGAGGAGGTAAAACCCTACGTCCTGCTTGATTGTATTGATGTGAGAGTATGATGATTACAGAGTTGATCTACCTCGAGATCGGATGAACTAAACCCTAAGTGGGTATAATGGCGATGGTTCTTCCGCCTCTACAGACTAAACCCCCTAGTTTATATAGACACCAGGGGGACCTAGGGTTACATATGGTCGGTTGCCCTTAGAGGATAATCATGCCGGTTACGCCAAATGTTTCTTGGAGGAGACATCAAGTCTTCGGAGGTTTCCTTCTGTTGTACGGGGTCGCCCGTAATCCGGCCTTCCCTTGATGAGTTAAAAGTGGCCCATTAGTCCGGCCTATAGGAGATAGGCCGGCAGCCCGAGTACCCCCTAGTCCGGGACACCCTCACCTACCTCTTTCTGCCCCTTTACCTGGACCTCTGCTCTTGCTTCTCCCCCTGGACTGAGTGACCGGCACCTCTGAATGTGAGGAAGAACTAGCTTCGGCCACCTTTCTGGACTCTTCATTTAGTACCTTGGTTTTCACAAGATTCCAAGTGACAACTCCATTAGGTGCTGAATTGCAAACCATGACCTTAAAGGTCTCCCAGCTGTCCGGTAATGAGCCTAGTAGCAGCAAAGCTCTCACTTCATCTTTAAATGTAATTTCCATTGAAGAAAGCTGATTTATAACGCCTTGGAATGTATTCACATGATCTGCAATTAGAATGCTCTCTTTGTACCTCAAACACATCAATTGTTTGATCAAGAACATCTTGTTTGTACCTTCTCTTCAGGCAAACAACTCTTCCAATTTCTGCTATAAGGTGCGTGCATGTATCTCATCAATGATATGGTTCAAAACATTGTCATCGACCCATTGCCGAATGAACCCACAAGCTTGGCGATGAAATACCTTCCACTGACCTTCCTCAATGCCCTCCGGCATCTCAGTGGAGAACACTGGCTTCCAGTATTCTTTGACATATAACAAGTCCTCCATCTTGCCCTGCCATGCTTGATAATTTGTACCATTCAAAGATATCATCCTGCTGGTATTCACTTCCATCTTTCACCACAAGAAACTCAGCAATTAGCTCAAGCTAACTGAGGGTGTCCCGGACTAGGGGGTACTCGGGCTGCCGGCATGTCTCCTATAGGACGAACTAATGGGCCGCTCTTTACTCATCGAAGGAAGGCCGAATTGCGGGCAACCCCGTGTACCAGAAGGAAACCTTCGAAGACTTGGCATCTCCTCCAAGAAACGTTTGGCGTAACTGGCAAGTTTATCCCCTGATGGCACTGACCATATGTAACCCTAGGTCCCTCTGGTGTCTATATAAACCAGAGGGTTTAGCCCGTAGAGGAGGACGATCCTCATACCTACCTAGGGTTTAGCCCATCCGATCTCGAGGTAGATCAACTCGGTAATTGTCATACTCTCACATCAATATAATCAAGCAGGACGTAGGGTTTTACCTCCTCGAGAGGGCCCGAACCTGGGTAATCGCCATCTCTACGTTCCCTGTTATCCATTGATTCCAAGATCCACAGTTCGGACCCCTTACCCGAGATCTACCGGTTTTGGTACCGACATTGGTGCTTTCATTGAGAGATCCACCGTTGGGTCACCGAGGATCAATGGCTCGCCTTGTCATCAGCGATGGCATCCGCAGCGGGGACATCTTCGTCCCCGGTCAGCTTTTTGCGTTCGGCAGCATCGTGCTGCACGCTGACCCGACCGGTCACCTTGACCAGGTCGCCAGCTTCGCCCCTGAGCAGGAAATCAGGTTCGGCAACCTGGAGTACGTCACCGACTCTCGGGGCGATCTGGTCCTTACTGGGTTCTCAGCTTTACCTAAGGAGCCTAATAATCCCGAGGCTTTAACCTCGGATTTTCCCCTCGGCCCCGTCTCCGGGCCGGTCCTCAGTTCGGATCTGGCCTCAAGTTCGGATCCGATCCCGCTGCCAGAGAACCAAGGGTAAGCCTTGGCCGAACACACTCCCAACGCCGGCACACCAGAATTCGACTCCGAAGTATGCCCAAGGATGGATCCGGTGGACCTCTCGCTTTTAAGCGAGATGTTAGATCGGATCCAGAAGATGAGTATCGCGGATGGCCCGTCCTCGGCCCATGAGCAGATCGGACTTGAGGCCAATGATACGTCTCCAACGTATCTATAATTTTTTATTGTTCCATGCTGTTATATTATCAATCTTGGATGTTTTTATATACATTTATAGCAATAATATATCATTTTTGGAGACTAACCTATTAACCTAGTGCCCAGTGCCAGTTGCTGTTTTCTGCCCTGTTTTTGTTTTACAGAAAATCAATACCAAACGAAGTCCAAATGCCACGAAACTTTTTGGAGATTTTTTTCTGGACAAGATAAACACTAGAAGCTTTGGGAGGAGGCCAGAAGCCCCAGGGGGTGCCCACGAGGCACCAGGGCGCGCCTGGGGGGGGGGCAGGCGCGCCCTGGTACCTCGTGGGGCCCACAGAGCTCCGTTTGACCTAATTCCACCACTATAAATTCCCGAAAAATCAAAAACCCTCAAGGGAGTCCACGAAATACATTTTCAGTCGCCGCAAGTTTCTGTTCTCAAGCGATCCCATCTGGAGGCCTTCTCCGGTACTCCGCCGGAGGGGGAATTGATCACGGAGGGGCTCTACATCAACCTTGCTGCCCTTCCGATGATGCGTGAGTAGTTTACCACAGACCTTCGGGTCCATATTTAGTAGCTAGATGACTTCTTCTCTCCTTTTGATCTTCAATACAATGTTCTCCTCGATGTTCTTGGAGTTCTATCCGATGTAATCACTTTCTGCGGTGTGTTTGTTGGGATCCGATGAATTATGAGTTTATGATCAGATTATCCCTGAATATTATTTGAGTTTTCTCTGAACTCTTTTATGCATGATTATTATAGCTTCGTATTTCTTCTCCGATCTATTGATTTGGTTTGGCCAACTAGATTGATTTATCTTGCCATGGGAAGAGGTGCTTTGTAATGGGTTCGATCTTGCGGTGCTCAATCCCAGTGACAGAAAGGGACATGACACGTATGTATCGTTGCTATTAAGGGTAAAAAGATGGGGTTTATTCATATGTGAGTTTATCTTGTCTACAGCATGTCATCGTTCTTAAGGCGTTACTCCGTTCTTTATGGACTTAATACACTAGATGCATGCTAGATAGCGGTCGATGTGTGGAGTAATAGTAGTAGATGCAGGCAGGAGTCGGTCTACTTATCTTGGACGTGATGCCTATATACATGATCATTGCCTTGGATATCGTCATGATTATTTTCTTTTCTATCAATTGCCCAACAGTAATTTGTCTACCCACCGTATGCTATTTTCATGAGAGAAGCCTCTAGTGAAAACTATGGGCCCCGGGTCTATCTAAATCATATCACTAAAAACCTAAAAATATTTCTGCACTTTTTCTTTATTTATTTTATTTCGTATTTTTGTTTCAATCTATATATCTATCACATGCAATTTAATCTTGCAATTGACCACCGAGGGACTGACAACCCCTCGTTTGCGTTGGGTGCAAGGATTTGTTGTTTGTGTGTAGGTGCTGCTAACGAGGTGTTGTGTGATTCTCCTACTGGTTCGATAACCTTGGTTTCATAACTGAGGGAAATACTTATCTCTACTGTGCTGCATCATCCCTTCCTCTTCGGGGAAAATACCAACGCAAGCTACAAGTAGCAGCCAACCGCGGGGAATTTTGCGTCCCACCCACCACCCACATAGTAGCCACTGTCGAAGATTTAACCGACATGTTGGACTACGCCTCTGAGGAGGCTGACGATATGGACGAGGATATTGACGTCCTGCCTTATACGGCTCCCTCCCTTGCCGCTCCCAACACCGGAAAGTGGACCGCCACCTCCACCTACGACGTCTACATGGTCGACACCCCCAAGAAGGATGGCGACACAACCAAGAAGGATGGCGACGAGGAACCACCCAAACGCCGGCGAAGGCGATCTAGAGGGCGAGGAAAGGGCAAGGAAAACAACACAGACACGAACGGAATCGGAGATAACGAGACTCCGGACAACATGGGGGAGCTCGGCGACAACACCCCCGAACAGCACCACGGCACCCCTGAAGGGCACGAGGACCAGGGCAACCCTGAGGACCCCGAGGATTCCGAGGACAGTAACTACCTCCCTCCGTCCGAAGAGGAGGACAGCCACGGACCCGAGGATTTCGTCGTCCCGGAGGACCCCATGGACCAGGAAAGATTCAAGTAGCAACTCATAGCCACTGCCCGAAGCTTGAAGAAGAAGCAGCAGCAGCTAAAGGCCGAACAAGATACACTCAACGATAGATGGACGATGGTCTTAGCAGCCGAAGAGGGCTTCGACAATTAACGCCAGGGTCAATACAAGAGTTTCCCACGGCGGTGTTTGCTCCCATCATTTGAGGATGAGGTCCTTGAGCCCATACCTCCCAGACGAACTCAGACAAACCAGCCCGACCGTCCCCCTCGAGGATGAGACAGGACGGCTGGAGAAGCCGGATACCCACCCATGCCTCCTCGCCAGGCAGGCAAAGACCTGGTTCAACCGGATGACCCATATGATATGCGGTACGACCTGAACGCCAGAGGGATACAGTCAAGATCCATCTATGGATCCCGAGGATACACGCCCGCTGGACGGGACGGATACCAAGCTTGGGGCGATAGAAATGACAGAGCTCGGGAGCAGCACCGTGCCCGGATGACAACCGATCTCCGGCACGACGTGGCCCGGGTCAGGGGCGCCGCTCACCCCATGTGTTTTACAGACGAGGTGATGTAGGATCAGTTCCCCGAAGGGTTTAAACCCGTAAATATAGAACAATACGATGGGACAACTGACCCAGCCGTGTGGATCGAAGATTTTCTTCTCCACATTCATATGGCCCGAGGAGATGACCTCCACGCCATCAAATATCTACCATTAAAACTCAAAGGACCGGCAAGGCATTGGTTGAACAGCCTACCCGAAAACTCCATCGGGAGCTGGGAAGAGCTCGAGGATGCATTCCGAGCCAACTTTCAAGGCACATATGTTCGGCCGCCGGATGCCGACGACCTGAGCCACGTCGTTCAGCAGCCCGGGGAGTCAGCTCGACAATTCTGGAACCGGTTCTTGACTAAGAAGAACCAGATCGTCGACTGTCCGGATGCCAAAGCAATTGCCGCATTCAAGCACAGTATTCGGGACGAGTGGCTCGCTCGCCAGCTCGGCCAGGATAAGCCGAGAACAATGTCGGCCCTCACCACCCTAATGACCCGCTTTTGCGCAGGTGAGGATAGTTGGTTAGCTCGTCGAAGCAACCACCCCGAAGACCCCGGCACTTCAGAGGCCCGGGACGGGAACGGGAAACCCAGGCGCAATAAGAATAATAAGCGCCGGCACATAAACAATGGCAGTGAAGCCGATGATGCAGCGGTAAACCGCGGAAAAAACCCTCTAAAGGGAACCGAGACGGCTCGTCTACACTGGATATAATCTTGGATAGGCCCTACCAGATTCACGGCACCCCGGATAAGCCCGCCAACCACACCAACCGTAACTGTTGGGTAATCAAACATGCCGGCAAAATCACAGCCGAGGAATAGAGCAAGGGCCCCCGCAGCGAGGATGACGACGAACCTCGCGGGCCGAACAATGGAGGCCAAAAGCAGTTCCCTCCCGAGGTAAAAACCGTGAACATGATTTACGTCATGCATATACCCAAGAAGGAGCGGAAACGCGCACTTCGGGGCGTCTACGCCTTAGAGCCGGTGGCCCCGAAATTCAACCCATGGTCGGCTTACTTGATCACTTTCGACCGTCGAGACCATCCGACCAGTATCCGTCATGGAGGAACAGCGGCTCTGGTGCTCGACCCCATCGTGGATGGATATCACCTCACCAGAGTCCTTATGGACGGAGGCAGCAGCCTCAACCTGATTTACTCAGATACAGTGAGGAAGATGGGGATCGATCCATCAAGGATCAAACCCAGCAACACCACCTTTAAAGGTGTAATCCCAGGCATCGAGGCATGCTGCTCGGGATGCGTGACATTGGAAGTAGTCTTCGGTTCGCCCGACAACTTCCGCAGCGAAGACTTAATCTTCGACATTGTTCCCTTCCGCAGCGGTTACCACGCACTCCTCGACCGGACAGCGTTCGCGCGCTTTAACGCCGTCCCGCACTACGCATATCTGAAGCTCAAGATGCCAGGACCAAAGGGCGTTATTACCGTCAATGGTAATACCGAGTGCTCGCTCCGAACAGAGGAACACACAGCGGCTTTAGCCGCCGAAGTCCAGGCCGCCGAAGAAGCGTCGTAGGCCCAGTCTACTGTCAAGGCACTGGATGCACGCAAACGCGCCCGAGCTACAGCCTCGGTCCCGGAACACTCCCATGCTCCCCCTAAATAGGGATACGCGCCCCATAATACGGCCCACCCAGCCGCGAAATACGTGCCTCGAGTGCACAACCTCGCGCTCAAGATTCCATGGGCAACCGTGGGGGCACATGACACAAAGGCCGAGAGCTCGGTTCGACCGAGCCATGGCCAAAAGATGTTCTCGGATTAACATCAACAACAGGCACCATCTAGGGCCTGATCAGCGTCAAACTGATACGCTGTGGCGACTTCTCAAACACCCTTCCTCAAGGGCTCGTCCGCCGAACATTACTACTTCCGCCGAGCATACAGTCAACAATTACACTCACCCGGAAGCTTCATAAAGAGCAAAGGCGCAGACGTGCAGCAGGGCGTAGTAGGGACGTCAAACCACTCATGAAGGCCCTGTGTAAACCTTTCCTCTAATGTCTTTATTTCTTAAAGTATCTATACAAGTTACTTCAGCAGTTCGGATGGTACGGATAGACGTCACGAATTTAAAGGAAATAACAACCATTTTTTCGGTCATACTGCGGTTAATTATGTTGCACTTTCCTTTCCGCTTTTCGGCCGAAGTAAACTATTATGATACGTTTCCTTCTTTAGATGTGATCAGCTAATAGACCAGGGGCTTGCACCTCAATCTAGCCCCAAACATCATTCCGGCACCAATTTTATTACATGTGCTCAGCGTCACGGATATTGCATTATATGAATCAGTTCCGAATTATGTCTTTGGTCAATGGTTAGGTTGCCGGGCTCCTGTGTTTGCCCCCCTACGTTCCGCTTTGTTCGGCTAGGAGGGTAAAGGGAGAACCACTACGATTGTACTTCTAGCTAGCCTGGTTAAGTACCTCAGTGGAGAAAGCCGAAAACCGATCGTCATAATAAGCGAGAACTGGTCAGCGATCCGATGACAAGTGTCATACTAAAAATCGATGGAGGTTAATCCGTGTTAAACAAAGGGTTTGTTGTCACAGAAACCAGGTGATAATGGTATCAACCTCGGTACGTCCGGATATCACATACACTGGGGGCTAGTCACCAGCCCCTACAGTCAAGATCCTATGGCTAAGTGAAAGCACTAAAGCCGCATAGTCCGATTGTCTTGTTTTCCTTACACACAACCGCCTCCGGGCACCGAGACGTCGGCTAAGGGTTAAGGTGTTAAGAGAAAAGCACCCCATGCAGTATCTGCAAGGGGGCTGAAGCCGACGACTGGTAACTTTCAGTTTAAAAACGGCCGCACAGGAGTCAAAATAAACATAGCAGGCGTTATATTTACAGCCAACCATTTGCATTTCAACAAAACAAAAGTTTCAACTCCTCGGATACAAGGAAAATAAATCTACTCATAAATTACATCTTTTGAGCATTGGGCCTCTATTGCCCGAGCACCATCCATCACGATGGGAAAGTACTGCTCGGGGCGCCTATGCTCCTTCCTAGGAGGCGGAGGTCCGGTGGCCACTTCGGCTGGCTTGATCTTCGGCCAGTGCACCATGGTTTTGCCGAAGGCCATCCGAGCTCCCTCAATGCATACGGAGCGCTTCCAGGCATCGATCCGGGGCATGGCGTCGTACAACCTCTGCACCAAACCGAAATAGCTGCTTGGCAGCGGCTCCGAAGGCCACAGCTTAACGTAGAGGTCCTTCATCGCCGGCTCCGCCATCCGATACAACTCCATCAGCTGCTTCATCTGGTTGTTGAGGAGGGGAGGGTGTTCGGGTGCTTGAGATTGCGCCCAAAACAGCCTCTGCTCGGCACGACCCTCCTGGGCGGCGAAGAACCTGGCCGCATCAGCTGCACTGCTCGGGAGGTCCACAAAGGCGCCTGGGAAACGCCACACTCGCGTGAGCAAAGCGAACCTGTTACCACCAAAGACACTTTGCAGCAAGTATGGCTTACCATCCGCAATGAGTTTAACTTGGCAGAGTTCCTCTTGGTAGCCTCGCGCCTCCGTCCGCGCTTCCTTAGCCGCCGACCCCAAGGAGGTTAGCTCGGCGGCCTGCTCCTTATTCTTCTGCTCAAGGGTCTCACATCTCGTGACGTCATCCTTGTGCTCTTGCTGCACTTCAGATACTCTGGCCTTGTGCTTCTGGCTAGCGGTTCTAACCGTAGCCAGTTCGGCAACTGCCTGTTCGGCCGCCGCCCTTTGCTCCGCCGCTTCTAGCTCGGCCTTGAGGTTCTCGACGTCCGCGGCAGCAGCTGTCGCAATATCAGTTTACCCTGTTTAGGCTACTTACTTCAAACCTCACTTAACAAAAAAAAAGAAACTGCTGTAGTAAACATTATAGTTCGAACTTGCCTTGCGCTCCATCGAACCGTTTGTTCAGCAGGCCGAGGTCATCCTCGGAGCTCTTGAGCTTCCGATTCAGCTCGGCCAACTCCTCGGCGTTGGCGGCTGCTGTCGAGGATGACGCCTGCACATCACTCTACGCACATTAGGATCCGAGTTATCGATTTTTGATCCTCTGACCGGCTTTACTCAAGCCAGTCAGAGTCTCGGGGGCTACTGTGTATGAGGTTACGTATTCATATAAAAGAAATTTTCTAAGGGAAAAACATTACTTGGTCCACCTTGAAGCCTGTGAGAAGGCCGCTCTTTAGCGATACAGGAGCTGGTTAAAGCGTCCTCCATCTCGTCCGGCCACCCAGTCGAAGCCCGCTCTGGGGCGGGCGGGGGTGGCGGGGGCACCTCGGCTCCTCCTCTCGCGGAGACCGGAATGCTTGACTCCGGGTGCCTTGACGGCTCCGGAGCCACTCTCGGGGAGAGCTTGGATCGTTCGGGCTCCTCTTCGTTTACCAGAGGGGCCCTCCCCTCCTGGTCTTCGGTGGCCGAGGTATGCACCTCGGCCATAACGGTGTCGCCCCCTCCCCCTGTGTGCGGCACGGGGGGTGGGGGGTCCTCCTCGACAGAACCTTCTTGACCTCCTCGACGATCGGAGGAGGCGAGGCGCGCGACTCGGTATTGCTCTCCGCCAGCGCGGCCGGTGGAGAATCCCCCTCCGAGACTCGGTCGGTGGGGAGGTCGCGCAGCGGGCTCCCTCTCCTCCTCTTGTGCGGAGGGAGCATGGGTGTCCCCGGATCTAGTGTCCGGGGGTCCTCGGGAACGGAGGCCTTCTCTGGCCTCCCTCTTCTTCTCCTTCTTATTGTCCTTCTTCTCCGGCGCCTCGTACGGCTCCTCGGCCAGCATGGCCGTTAGCAGGGCTGTCCGGGGGTCCTCGGGCAGCGGAGCCGGGCTGTCGATCTGCTCGGCCTTCTTTAGCCAGCTCTGTGGATGAGGAACAAGAGAATTGAGTACCTTATCAAAAGGGAATAATCCGAATACAAGAGTAAAACTTAACATACCTCCCGAGGGGGGTTTGCGGCGTCAAGGCCGACATCTTCCTCCTCGGCCGGCAAGGCCTTCTGCGGCTTGAACAGCACCTTCCACAGCTGAGCGTGGGAAGTGCGGTAGAAGTTGAGCACGGTGGCGGGGTCCTCGGGCTTGTAGGCCCACATGGGGGAAGCCCGGTCCTGGAAGGGGAGGATACGGTGGCAGAGCATAATCTGGATCACGTTGGGCAGCTCAACCCCCTGCTCTATCATCTTGGCTATCCGGCTCTGCAGCAGCGCCACCTCCTTGTTTGACCCCCAGTCGAGGCCCTTCTTGGTCCATGAGACCAGCCTCGTGGGGGGTCCGGATCGGAGGGCAGGGATCGCCCCCCAATCATCGCTCCTTGGCTCCGTGATGTAGAACCACTCCTTCTGCCAGATCTTGACGGTTTCGATGAAGGTGCCCTCTGGCCACTCAACCCGGGGAAGCTTGCTGACCATCGCTCCCCCGCAGTCCGCCTGCTGGCCGTCAACGATCTTCGGCTTGACGTTGAAAATCTTCAGCCACAGGCCGAAGTGTGGTTGGACCAGAAGAAAGGCCTCGCAGATGATGATGAAGGCCGAGATGTGCAGGAAGGAATTTGGGGCAAGATCGTGGAAATCGAGCCCATAGAAAAACATGAGGCCCCTGACGAAGGGGTGGAGGGGAAAACCTAAACGTCGGATGAAATGGGGTAGAAATACCACCCTCTCACCGGGCCTCGGCGTGGGGATGACTTGATCCGCCTCCGGAGCGCGGTGAGCGACGTTGGCTGGGAGGTAGCCCGCGCTCTTCAGCTCCAAGATAGCACTCTCAGTGACGATAGAAGCCTCCCACTTACCCTTGGACCCGGAACCGGCCATTGCTGGATTGAATGGGTGGCTGGAGAGGTTCTTGGAGGGGAGAGCAGATCTGGGCATTGGAGCTCAGGAGATTGGGAGGGCAACGGCGAAGGAAGAAGTGAGAGCGTGCGAAGGAAATGGTGGCCGCTCCCCTTTTATGGGTTGTAAAACCTAAGGTCCCTTTACTGTGCCGCAGGCTTCGCCGTTTCACCGTATAATCGTGCCATTATGCGCGCGTGGGATGGAGCAAATTATTGATCATATCCCTTAAAACAAGGCATTATCTCCATATTGATGGGACGCGCCAATGAAGGAACCGCCTCGAACCGCGAATCGAGTTTTCATAAACCAACTCGTGGTCGTGGCGGGCTGTGACCCTTCGGTAAAAGTTGTCAGATGGGGTCACTGTTCACACCTATGTGACCAGCCTTCGGGGCTAAGTTATCGGTACACCTCGGCGATCGAAGCATAGATCGGGGAACGTGCAGCTAGGTAACACACGAGAACTTGATTCAGAGGGGATGCAGGCTTAAAACAAGTATCATGGAAGGGAAGGCACTGATCCACAAAGCCGATGGTGTTCGGCATATACCTCGGCTTCGAAGACTAGTTCGGGGGCTACTGAGGGTGTCCCGGACTAGGGGGTACTCGGGCTGTCGGCCTATCTCCTATAGGCCGGACTAATGGGCCGCTCTTTACTCATCGAAGCAAGGCCGAATTGCGGGCAACCCCGTGTACCAGAAGGAAACCTCTGAAGACTTGGCGTCTCCTTCAAGAAACGTTTGGCGTAACTGGCATGTTTATCCCATGATGGCACCGACCATATGTAACCCTAGTCCCTCTGGGGTCTATATAAATCAGAGGGTTTAGCCCATAGAGGAGGACGATCATCAAACCCACCTAGGGTTTAGCCCATCCGATCTCGAGGTAGATCAACTCTGTAATTGTCATACTCTCACATCAATATAATCAAGCAGGACGTAGGGTTTTACCTCCTCGAGAGGGACCGAACCTGGGTAATCGCTGTCTCTATGTTCCCTATTATCCATTGATTCCAAGATCCACAGTTCGGACCCCCTACCCGAGATCTGCCGGTTTTGGTACCGACACTAACCAAGGCTCTGATACCACTTTGTTGGGGCTGGACAGCAACAATACGCTTTACAAATTCACCGGCATGGCAAAGATGCACACTACACAGCCCCCTCGCTTGTGATGAACTTTGAGGATAGCTTCAACCAACAAGTAAGCAGCGGAATAACACAAACAACATGCACATGTGACACAAGATTTAACGTGGAAAAACCTCCTCAACTTGAGAAGTAAAAACCATGGCTGTGGACCGACCGGTCCACACAACTTCACTATGAGAATGATGAGTACAAAATCTTCTCTAGAACCTCTAGAGAGATTTACAACACACTCTCCACGTTGCCAACCGGCAACAGCAACAACAACCACAAGAGTCAAGATTTCAGCAAAGTAGAGTACACAAAGGTTCTGCCCTCTTCAGTGTTTTGCAAACTGCTCTTAAACCGCTGAACCAAACAGCACCAAATTTGGCAGACAAGTAGACACACGAGTTCCTGAGATCCCCTCAAAATTTCAGCTCAACCGAACACCGTTTGCCTACCCAAACCGTTCATCTCCCAAAACTACTCTGTTCTGAAACTGCGGCAGTCAGAGCTCACAAAACCACTCTCAAATTTGATGCTCCACTGACCCAATCCTCGAACCAGCAAACCAGATCGAAGTACTCAAAGTAAGGAACGAGCTCACCAAGTTTGGTGCCAATCCAAGCACGTTTGAGCCTCCAATCACCAGCTTGAACACTGTCTGGTCAGATGCAGCAAATCTGGACAGAACCTCCACTTCTTCTTCTTCCTCTCTCTCACATGTTGTGTTTTCTCTTGTGTGCTCTCTCTCACTCTCACGAATGGCAGCGACCACCAGCAGGGGTGGAGTGGCTAGGGTTTTCTTCTTGCTCCCTTCACTAGGGAACACTCACAACCGTTGGATGCAGGACAGATCAACGGTTCATATGTGTTGGGCTGATGTTGGGCTGCCAACAGCCCAACACACCTCCATGTGGAGGGACTTAGCCCAACATCAGATTGTTCCTTTTCTGTTTTAACTAATTACGCAGTGAAGAAAGCATGGTTGGATCGACTGGACATGTGGCGAAGCTTGCGCTCATCTTTCTAATGTTTCTTGACACCAAACCTCTTTATTAGCGTTCAGTGGTAGTTGCATCATCTATTAGAAGAGGAATGGTGCTATTGGGCGGTTCATCCATCCAAACCTGTAGGCAAACTAGCGAGTTCATGAGCTGACATTGTTGTCTTCACAAGGAAAATAAATCTACTCATAAATTACATCTTTTGAGCATTGGGCCTCTATTGCCCGAGCACCATCCATCACGATGGGAAAGTACTGCTCGGGGCGCCTATGCTCCTTCCTAGGAGGCGGAGGTCCGGTGGCCACTTCGGCTGGCTTGATCTTCGGCCAGTGCACCATGGTTTTGCCGAAGGCCATCCGAGCTCCCTCAATGCATACGGAGCGCTTCCAGGCATCGATCCGGGGCATGGCGTCGTACAACCTCTGCACCAAACCGAAATAGCTGCTTGGCAGCGGCTCCGAAGGCCACAGCTTAACGTAGAGGTCCTTCATCGCCGGCTCCGCCATCCGATACAACTCCATCAGCTGCTTCATCTGGTTGTTGAGGAGGGGAGGGTGTTCGGGTGCTTGAGATTGCGCCCAAAACAGCCTCTGCTCGGCACGACCCTCCTGGGCGGCGAAGAACCTGGCCGCATCAGCTGCACTGCTCGGGAGGTCCACAAAGGCGCCTGGGAAACGCCACACTCGCGTGAGCAAAGCGAACCTGTTACCACCAAAGACACTTTGCAGCAAGTATGGCTTACCATCCGCAATGAGTTTAACTTGGCAGAGTTCCTCTTGGTAGCCTCGCGCCTCCGTCCGCGCTTCCTTAGCCGCCGACCCCAAGGAGGTTAGCTCGGCGGCCTGCTCCTTATTCTTCTGCTCAAGGGTCTCACATCTCGTGACGTCATCCTTGTGCTCTTGCTGCACTTCAGATACTCTGGCCTTGTGCTTCTGGCTAGCGGTTCTAACCGTAGCCAGTTCGGCAACTGCCTGTTCGGCCGCCGCCCTTTGCTCCGCCGCTTCTAGCTCGGCCTTGAGGTTCTCGACGTCCGCGGCAGCAGCTGTCGCAATATCAGTTTACCCTGTTTAGGCTACTTACTTCAAACCTCACTTAACAAAAAAAAAGAAACTGCTGTAGTAAACATTATAGTTCGAACTTGCCTTGCGCTCCATCGAACCGTTTGTTCAGCAGGCCGAGGTCATCCTCGGAGCTCTTGAGCTTCCGATTCAGCTCGGCCAACTCCTCGGCGTTGGCGGCTGCTGTCGAGGATGACGCCTGCACATCACTCTACGCACATTAGGATCCGAGTTATCGATTTTTGATCCTCTGACCGGCTTTACTCAAGCCAGTCAGAGTCTCGGGGGCTACTGTGTATGAGGTTACGTATTCATATAAAAGAAATTTTCTAAGGGAAAAACATTACTTGGTCCACCTTGAAGCCTGTGAGAAGGCCGCTCTTTAGCGATACAGGAGCTGGTTAAAGCGTCCTCCATCTCGTCCGGCCACCCAGTCGAAGCCCGCTCTGGGGCGGGCGGGGGTGGCGGGGGCACCTCGGCTCCTCCTCTCGCGGAGACCGGAATGCTTGACTCCGGGTGCCTTGACGGCTCCGGAGCCACTCTCGGGGAGAGCTTGGATCGTTCGGGCTCCTCTTCGTTTACCAGAGGGGCCCTCCCCTCCTGGTCTTCGGTGGCCGAGGTATGCACCTCGGCCATAACGGTGTCGCCCCCTCCCCCTGTGTGCGGCACGGGGGGTGGGGGGTCCTCCTCGACAGAACCTTCTTGACCTCCTCGACGATCGGAGGAGGCGAGGCGCGCGACTCGGTATTGCTCTCCGCCAGCGCGGCCGGTGGAGAATCCCCCTCCGAGACTCGGTCGGTGGGGAGGTCGCGCAGCGGGCTCCCTCTCCTCCTCTTGTGCGGAGGGAGCATGGGTGTCCCCGGATCTAGTGTCCGGGGGTCCTCGGGAACGGAGGCCTTCTCTGGCCTCCCTCTTCTTCTCCTTCTTATTGTCCTTCTTCTCCGGCGCCTCGTACGGCTCCTCGGCCAGCATGGCCGTTAGCAGGGCTGTCCGGGGGTCCTCGGGCAGCGGAGCCGGGCTGTCGATCTGCTCGGCCTTCTTTAGCCAGCTCTGTGGATGAGGAACAAGAGAATTGAGTACCTTATCAAAAGGGAATAATCCGAATACAAGAGTAAAACTTAACATACCTCCCGAGGGGGGTTTGCGGCGTCAAGGCCGACATCTTCCTCCTCGGCCGGCAAGGCCTTCTGCGGCTTGAACAGCACCTTCCACAGCTGAGCGTGGGAAGTGCGGTAGAAGTTGAGCACGGTGGCGGGGTCCTCGGGCTTGTAGGCCCACATGGGGGAAGCCCGGTCCTGGAAGGGGGGGATACGGTGGCAGAGCATAATCTGGATCACGTTGGGCAGCTCAACCCCCTGCTCTATCATCTTGGCTATCCGGCTCTGCAGCAGCGCCACCTCCTTGTTTGACCCCCAGTCGAGGCCCTTCTTGGTCCATGAGACCAGCCTCGTGGGGGGTCCGGATCGGAGGGCAGGGATCGCCCCCCAATCATCGCTCCTTGGCTCCGTGATGTAGAACCACTCCTTCTGCCAGATCTTGACGGTTTCGATGAAGGTGCCCTCTGGCCACTCAACCCGGGGAAGCTTGCTGACCATCGCTCCCCCGCAGTCCGCCTGCTGGCCGTCAACGATCTTCGGCTTGACGTTGAAAATCTTCAGCCACAGGCCGAAGTGTGGTTGGACCAGAAGAAAGGCCTCGCAGATGATGATGAAGGCCGAGATGTGCAGGAAGGAATTTGGGGCAAGATCGTGGAAATCGAGCCCATAGAAAAACATGAGGCCCCTGACGAAGGGGTGGAGGGGAAAACCTAAACGTCGGATGAAATGGGGTAGAAATACCACCCTCTCACCGGGCCTCGGCGTGGGGATGACTTGATCCGCCTCCGGAGCGCGGTGAGCGACGTTGGCTGGGAGGTAGCCCGCGCTCTTCAGCTCCAAGATAGCACTCTCAGTGACGATAGAAGCCTCCCACTTACCCTTGGACCCGGAACCGGCCATTGCTGGATTGAATGGGTGGCTGGAGAGGTTCTTGGAGGGGAGAGCAGATCTGGGCATTGGAGCTCAGGAGATTGGGAGGGCAACGGCGAAGGAAGAAGTGAGAGCGTGCGAAGGAAATGGTGGCCGCTCCCCTTTTATGGGTTGTAAAACCTAAGGTCCCTTTACTGTGCCGCAGGCTTCGCCGTTTCACCGTATAATCGTGCCATTATGCGCGCGTGGGATGGAGCAAATTATTGATCATATCCCTTAAAACAAGGCATTATCTCCATATTGATGGGACGCGCCAATGAAGGAACCGCCTCGAACCGCGAATCGAGTTTTCATAAACCAACTCGTGGTCGTGGCGGGCTGTGACCCTTCGGTAAAAGTTGTCAGATGGGGTCACTGTTCACACCTATGTGACCAGCCTTCGGGGCTAAGTTATCGGTACACCTCGGCGATCGAAGCATAGATCGGGGAACGTGCAGCTAGGTAACACACGAGAACTTGATTCAGAGGGGATGCAGGCTTAAAACAAGTATCATGGAAGGGAAGGCACTGATCCACAAAGCCGATGGTGTTCGGCATATACCTCGGCTTCGAAGACTAGTTCGGGGGCTACTGAGGGTGTCCCGGACTAGGGGGTACTCGGGCTGTCGGCCTATCTCCTATAGGCCGGACTAATGGGCCGCTCTTTACTCATCGAAGCAAGGCCGAATTGCGGGCAACCCCGTGTACCAGAAGGAAACCTCTGAAGACTTGGCGTCTCCTTCAAGAAACGTTTGGCGTAACTGGCATGTTTATCCCATGATGGCACCGACCATATGTAACCCTAGTCCCTCTGGGGTCTATATAAATCAGAGGGTTTAGCCCATAGAGGAGGACGATCATCAAACCCACCTAGGGTTTAGCCCATCCGATCTCGAGGTAGATCAACTCTGTAATTGTCATACTCTCACATCAATATAATCAAGCAGGACGTAGGGTTTTACCTCCTCGAGAGGGACCGAACCTGGGTAATCGCTGTCTCTATGTTCCCTATTATCCATTGATTCCAAGATCCACAGTTCGGACCCCCTACCCGAGATCTGCCGGTTTTGGTACCGACACTAACCAAGGCTCTGATACCACTTTGTTGGGGCTGGACAGCAACAATACGCTTTACAAATTCACCGGCATGGCAAAGATGCACACTACACAGCCCCCTCGCTTGTGATGAACTTTGAGGATAGCTTCAACCAACAAGTAAGCAGCGGAATAACACAAACAACATGCACATGTGACACAAGATTTAACGTGGAAAAACCTCCTCAACTTGAGAAGTAAAAACCATGGCTGTGGACCGACCGGTCCACACAACTTCACTATGAGAATGATGAGTACAAAATCTTCTCTAGAACCTCTAGAGAGATTTACAACACACTCTCCACGTTGCCAACCGGCAACAGCAACAACAACCACAAGAGTCAAGATTTCAGCAAAGTAGAGTACACAAAGGTTCTGCCCTCTTCAGTGTTTTGCAAACTGCTCTTAAACCGCTGAACCAAACAGCACCAAATTTGGCAGACAAGTAGACACACGAGTTCCTGAGATCCCCTCAAAATTTCAGCTCAACCGAACACCGTTTGCCTACCCAAACCGTTCATCTCCCAAAACTACTCTGTTCTGAAACTGCGGCAGTCAGAGCTCACAAAACCACTCTCAAATTTGATGCTCCACTGACCCAATCCTCGAACCAGCAAACCAGATCGAAGTACTCAAAGTAAGGAACGAGCTCACCAAGTTTGGTGCCAATCCAAGCACGTTTGAGCCTCCAATCACCAGCTTGAACACTGTCTGGTCAGATGCAGCAAATCTGGACAGAACCTCCACTTCTTCTTCTTCCTCTCTCTCACATGTTGTGTTTTCTCTTGTGTGCTCTCTCTCACTCTCACGAATGGCAGCGACCACCAGCAGGGGTGGAGTGGCTAGGGTTTTCTTCTTGCTCCCTTCACTAGGGAACACTCACAACCGTTGGATGCAGGACAGATCAACGGTTCATATGTGTTGGGCTGATGTTGGGCTGCCAACAGCCCAACACACCTCCATGTGGAGGGACTTAGCCCAACATCAGATTGTTCCTTTTCTGTTTTAACTAATTACGCAGTGAAGAAAGCATGGTTGGATCGACTGGACATGTGGCGAAGCTTGCGCTCATCTTTCTAATGTTTCTTGACACCAAACCTCTTTATTAGCGTTCAGTGGTAGTTGCATCATCTATTAGAAGAGGAATGGTGCTATTGGGCGGTTCATCCATCCAAACCTGTAGGCAAACTAGCGAGTTCATGAGCTGACATTGTTGTCTTCACGAGGGCAGTGCTCAATGGAGAACTGCACAAACTCGCGGTGAATTGCAGCCGCCACATGGCAGAATGGTCACTCTCATTTAAAGTCAGAAAGTCGAAACAACCACCATATTCAGAAATCACAAAATTTGAGATTATCCGAGTGGGTTGTAGCTAGGAGAATACAGGCAGACCTCGCAAAAAAAAAAATTGCGGGTAGACCTCGCAATATTTAGACTGTCATTGGGAAGAAAAGGAAATTATATGGTTATAAAGTGCTAGTGACTAGTACTCCCTCAGTTGTAAAAAACACTCTTATATTACGGGACGGAGGGAGTACTTACTAAGATGAAGTCATGAAGATATCAATGATCCAATCTTACAACAAACGAAACTTAAGGAGTACCGATCAAAGACTTTGTAGCTCCGTATTACAACTTGTCATCCAAACTCTTCTTTCCCACGACAAAAATCATACAAGCTTGCTTACTTGACGCAAAAAGAAAAAAGAATAACACGAATAAGAGCGGAGAAAACAGAGTAATCGAGATGACAGAGGGCAGGAAGAATGGTCAAACTTGTACATTCACATGCATCCTTCGGCGCTCCGCGGTGACCGCATGACTATGAAGCTGACTCGTCTTCCTCCTTGCAACCCTGGCCTAGCGTGCCACACATGCTGGAATGGACAACGCTCCTGGCATCCGGTGCCTGAGCCTATCCATGCCATGCCAGCTGGGGCACGTCACGTCACGTTGAAGACACCAGGGGAAAGGCGGCTACCGGCTGGCGAGATCGCTCGTGTGACCCCAACCATTCAGGACAACGCTCCGGCCATGCACAGGTCACCGCGGGTACAATTTATCGACCAAGTGCCCAAGTTGACACTGAAATTTGCTTGTTGAATAATCGCCTCGATTATAGTATCGTCTGTCCGGTAACAGCTGACAATCAACAACTCTATCCCCTGCACATCTCTCTCGGAGTTGGCAGTGCCTGTCACTAAATAATGCGACTGGGAATCTGAGCGGTGTTCACCCACCGTATAACACACATGCAGGCACACGAGAAATTCTCTTTTCCTCTCCATCGGATAACGCAACAAGGTAATCTGAACAATCGTGTTCTGCACGTGCACGCCTCGACTAGACTGTCCGCTACTAAGCGCTAATTTTACTCGAAACAGACTTTTCGCTCAGCTTTGTAAACAAAACTAACACACTGGGGGATACGGTTCGAATGATATAATATGATTAGAAGGTTTTCATACAAAACAGATCAAATGATAAAACAGAGGCCTGGAACAAGTCTAACACCTCGTTGAGATCCAACCGGCGACACCTAAGCTCCACGACAATGCCCCCAAGAGGGTAACGATGCAAAGTGTCGCCGCTGCCGTGTCCGAGCAAACAAACGGAGGTTTTCACCCGGAGCCCTGGCACATATACGAGACCCAAGACGACGTTTTCCAGAAAGCAAGCGGCACCAACGGGCACCGTCATTGTCAACGCTAGATAGCACGAAGTTTTCGCTGGGAAACTCACCAACACTATCAGGAGGAGCACTGCCAAAGCAGACCAGAGCCTCCCGCCACTACACCCCTTGCCACCCACACAACCAAAAGGTGGAGCCACCACCACCACCACCACACGGAGCCTGCCAGAAAGCCAACAGTGGAGCCCGCCATCCAGGATTGCCACCTCGGCATCCATGCCCCTAGACACCGCCAGCCATCCACATCACGAGCACCCAACCATGGTAGGAGGAGTGGAAGGCATCTCCTTGCACTCCTAGCCTGACATCAGTCATCGGATCTGGGTCGGCACCTTCACGGTAGGAAGCGCCATGGCCTGTGTCCCCAGCCAGTCCTAGTGGACCTGGGGGATAAATCCTAGTGACTGCCGACATCCGACGTCGAGCAATCTCGAATGCCGCCATGTCCGTGGCCACTGTCACTGATCCGTCTGATGGCATGATAGTGCCCGGAGAGCCCAACTCAGACAGACACCACCAACAGGCAGGGTGTCGTACGTCCACCACCACGAACCAGATCTACGCCGCCCACCTGAGACGCCAATGACCCGGATTGCACTGCCGCCAACCATAGTAGTCATGCCACCCCATCGCCGCCCGAAGGACCCCGAACTACACCACCATCGACCACCACCCAGAATGAGCCCACCTTCACCTACTCGGAGCGGAAGCCCTGATACGCCTCCGGCCCAGATCGGGTCCTCCCAAGCACGAACCGTAGGTCAAAACCACCTCTGTCACGCAAGCTGCCCGCGCGTCACCGGTTCGAACCTAGGAGAAGGGGGACGCCACCACCGCCTGCACCTCGCCATCAAACGCCAGCCGCCGCAGCCGCTACCCGAGCCGCTGCAGCCACATCGTCGACCGATGCAACCACCAAGATCGACTACCCGCCGCCACAAGACCACTAGATCACCACAAAGGCTGCACCGACACGAACATCACAGGCTACCGAACCATGCTTCCAAGGAATCTCCAGCATAGGGTGCGTGATCCCGCCTGGATGTAGCCCCCAAAACCAATGGTGCGGCCGGGAACGGGGCTCGCCGGCGACACCAAGTAGCACACCGATGGGCCAGCTGCCCGTACGACGCCATCGAGGCCGCAACTACAAACCATCCTTGAGACGGAGTTGTGGGCGTCCACAGGGTCAGAACCGGCAGCTCTAGATCTGGCCGAGGGAGCATGCTCAAGGTGCATCGCACCTTTTCCTGGGAGCCCCACTGGGGCTTCTCCACTGGCCCTCAGGCCGCCGTCTGTCGGCTATCAGGCCACCTCCCGCACCACCTTGCCAGAGTCGTCGTCCGCCGTGTGCCCAAAGGGGGAACACCGATGCGCTCCGAGGTGCGGCATGGTTAACGTGGTCAACAAACAAAATGTCGAGCCTAGTTTTATTTTTTTTATAACATTGCTTTGTCCAGCCCAACATTATTTTTCACCCAGCCCAGAAAATGCGTGTATTTCTAAAAAAAAGCAAATGAGCTGTAAATTCTAAAAATAAATAAATGGGATCCATGTCCGCTACATTATTTTTACACCCAGCCTAGCAAATGGGTATTGTTCGATGATTATTTTTATCATCTTTATTAATAATTATTTTATTATTATTCATTCGATTTTCTTATGGAGCTCACATAATCTATTTTGAATGTTTGAGGTTTTTTTTACTGCAGGATATCCAAGGAAGAATATATGTATATGTGGATATACATGATCTAATGGATGCATGCACTAGACGGTCTATTCATTAGCTTTTGTACGTGAAATTGTACATGCGTTGACCGATGGCCACAGCAGTAGCATGCACGTTAAGCTTATGGCCGATGGATTCGTATGTATCCACTCTGGCGGGCGTACGCATACGCTTCCAAATACACGTACGTCTCGGCCGCATATACATGTACATGATCGAATACCCACATATATGCGAACTAACCTGTGGTTGGATGGTTAGGTGGACAGTGATATCCCCAACCCACCATGGTAAGTCCTGCTGCTCGCATTTATTCTGGATTTATTTCAGGATTTTCGGCGATACGCCTTCAATGGGAGGAGACGTTCCCGTCGACTGCGTGGCACCTATGATGGCTTCGTAAAATCTCAAGATGATATGCCGGTTCAGTCTCTCGGAGGTGCTCATAGGGGTAAAGTATGCATGTGTGCGTTCATAGGGATAAGTGTATGCGTGTATATATGAACGTTTGCGTCTATACTGTGTTAAAAAAAATACCCACACATATGTATGTGTACGTATTTCAGTATTCGTGCGCCAGCCGGCGCGCCTCGTTCGTATCTGAATACCGGCAATATACTCAGACTGGGATTGAGCGTGAGGATGCAACATGGAGTTCCATCTCTCAGGTTAGCATAATACATCCATTACCGGAATCTGGGGTTATGCCGACGGCCTCAGGCCGTCGGCGTAGGCCAGAAACCGTCGGCATAGGCCTATGCCGACGGCAGCCGTTGGCATAGACCCATCGGCTTCGATTACGTCGCCATAGCCCGGGCAGGCCGTCGGCATAGCCGTATATGCCGACGGCTCCCGCTCGGCCGTCCACCGTCGGCAAAAAAATACACCAGATGGCAACAGACGGCGCCGTCGGCAAGCCCACCCAACCAGGGCTCGCCACGTGTCACGTCTATGCCGGCATACATGCGGAAACTATGCCGACGGCCAGGCCGTCGGCATAGAGTGGACACGTGGCCGGCCCTGGTCTTTCCTTGGGCGTGGATATGCCGATGGCCTGGCCGTCGGCGTAGGGGGGGAAGGTATGCCAACGGCCAGGCCGTCGGCATAGATCTGGGATGTTTTTTTTTATATTTTCTGTTTTCTTTCATTCAATTTCACAGCAGCACATATACATATCAAAATTGCACAGCATGATATATATAAGAAATACCAGGACATGTAACATCAACATCATCATATAAACAAAGCACAACCAAGATCATCCTCAAGATCACCTAGAAGATCATCTAAACAAGAAGATCATAGCCAAAAGTTGTCAAGTTCATCATCATCATCTAAACAAGATCATAGCGCCTACGACACAACTCATCTCATGCAAGCTCATACAAGATCATAAGGTGATCCTTGACAAGATCACCTAAACACCACCACGACCATCGGAAGCATCGGAAGCAGCACCGTCGTAGGCGCCGCCAGCAGAAGCACGAGGCCCAGCACCGTCGAGGTAGAGCGGAGTGTGCGGGCTCTGTGTAGCAGGAGTACCAGCACCGCTAGGAACGGATGATCCACCGGTTCCCTACTTGTTTGAGAAGATATGGTAATGGGAAATATGATAGTGCTGAATCAGGGTATAACTACTGGTTGAATAGTCTGACGATGTACTAACCGGAGTCCAATAGCGTGTTGCCACAAATTGTTCAAACGAAAGCATCATCGGTCATGGTCCAGGAGGTGGTGGTGGTGGTTCCATATCAGGAACCGTGCCGCTTTTCATAGCCGCAAACATTGCCTGGAAGTTAGTTGACCAAGCAAACACAAAGATCACAAGAAATGAAAGTGCAATATTGACGTTGGTTCTAAGTGGGAAAAACTAACCGGAATCGCCCTACGGTTGTAGTCCGATTCTGCTTGAACTCTCAGGTCGTACTAGGTGAGCTCCTCACGAAGAGCCTCCACATAGTCGATGTAGGCCTACAATATGACATGATGGAACTCGTCAAACATAGCAATGCGGGAAATAAAGTGGGCAAAAAGGAAGATAAGAGGTAAAATGCTTACAGCGTTTTGCACGGCACGGCTGGGCTGTGGACGGGCCTTGCTCGAGGTCTTGTTGGTAGCTCGGAGCCATGTGTAGGAGACAGAAGGAGTGATCACGCCATCCAGAACCAGGTAGCGGCCATGCCACTTCGGTTGAATGGCCACCACCGTCGTCTCGTCGGTCTCCGACTGTATGCACCCAGGATGGAACTTCTGAAATGAGTGCGTGCAGTCCGTCAGGTGCTGCTCGGCCTGGCCGTAGTACTCGCCCTCGCCCTCCTGGCGGTTACTCCGCACGTGGGCAAGCCTCCAAGCCTCGATGTGTGAGACCGGCCACTTCAACTTTTCCTCCTGCATAGAAGAAGAATAAGAACAGAAGTTAGTCATACATAAGAACATGAAGGTAAATAGAAGAAGAATAATGTTTCATGTATATAGATATACCTGGAGTTTCTTGTAGCGCCAGTGGTTCCAGTTTCCTTGACGGTGTGTTCCGTCGGTTCCTCGATTAGCCTAGTTTTTTCTGCTCTTGGCAGCAAACTCTGCGTCCTCCCCGAGCCACTTATCCACCAAACTCTCCCATCCATCACGCTTTCTGTAGTACCAAGAAGGAACAACCTACATAATGGAAGCATGGCATGTCAACACGAAACTATGAAATTTACCGCAAACGTTGCATTCTGAAGTCCGTAATACTTACGTCCAAGTACTGCTGCCTGGTCATGGTAGGCCTCTCCTTCTTCGCCTTTTTCTTGGACATATTCTGGCCCAGAGCGTTGTGATAGTAGTGCGAGATGGCCACCCAGCGCACCTCGTATTGCATCTGACGGGCCTTCTTCCTCACAGCCTTCACGAAGGCCACGTCCGCAGTCGCCTTGTCCTCCTCACGAACTCTATACAATTCCTACAGTCATCCATAAAAGCAGAATGAAACTAGCCATGAGTTAAGTGATTTCGATGATAAACTATGAACGGAACTGAAGACTCGTGCTTCTGAAGAGAACTTACCCAAAAAAATTTGGTCACGGCCGCAGTGGCCGTCCCGTAGCCCGAAAGGCTGGCACCATCATAGTGCTCCCAACTCGTGGCCAAAACCCGAAGCTCCGGGTTTTCCTTTGGCTGCGGGTGGTACAACCCCGGCCAAAACTTCTTCAACAATACAGTGATAATGCCGTTTGGAAGACGGCCGGGTCCAACAACTTTCCAGTTGCTGCAAAAGAATCAAAATATTAGCATGTACAAATCAAAATAGTAGTATGTGATCAAAATATGATTAAGAGCCACTTACTCTGTCCCCGAGGGCTCAAGGAGCCACTTCTGCTCCTCGGTAGCAGGAGGGGTAGGTAGTCGCGCAATACCACGCAGCCACCCCTTCTTGACACCCCCTTCCCACCACAACCCTCCTCGCCGCCACCCTCCTCCTCAACCTCTTCCTCAACCTCCTCCTCGGCCGCCTCCTCCTCCTCAACCTCCTCATCCTCCTCGTACTCCCTCTCCTCGCAAAACTCCTCCTCGGACTCAGAGGGTACCTCACTATAGGAGGGCCTCGAAGACGACCCCCCCTATGTCAGACACGGAGCGCAGTTTCTTGCTCCGACCCCGTACTCCAGGGGCTCTTCCCCCACCCCCTCCTCCTCTAGGGGCTCTTCCCGCGACCCCTCGACCTCCCTGTGAGGTGTCATCCTCAAGTAGTCAGGTGGGAAGATTACGGGGTCGTCCAGCGCGAGTAAAAGTGCCGACGACTTTGTGTAGGAAACCCGTGCCGTCGGCCTTGCCCTTGCCCTTGCCCATGCTTAGCAAACCTGCATTGAAAAGAGAATAAATGATTAGTATATTAATAAGGAAGAAACAAAAGAAGAAAGAACATTAATAAGCATATTAATAAGGAAGCATAGTAATAAGCATACTAATATGAAAGAAACGAAAAACGAAAGAAGAAAGCATATTAATAAGGAAGCATAGTAATAAGCATACTAATAAGCATATTAATAAGAAAGAAGAAAGCACATTAATAAAAAGGGACATAAAACATACCAAAAATGAGAATTAAAAAGATTGACCACCTAACCTGTGGCACCCCGGCTCAGAGGAACCGGAACACCCCGTATTCCAGCCCAGAGATCAAGTCTTCTGGAATACGGCACTGCCTGGCATAGAACAGAACATCTCGTTATTACAAATAATACGGGTACAAGGGTCCGATATTACAAAGGTTTACATCGGCACGACACTACGCCAGCTAAGATAACTATATGCTAGCAGCGGAACGACTCGTATGTAACACCCCAAAAATTTAACCACATTTCTATCAAGTAAAATTTGGCCAGAAATAAAAATTTGAATTATATTAGGTCTTTTATTAATTTCAGAATATTTGCTGTTTCTGTTTTTCCAAAATCCTTCCCTCCATATAGAAATTTTTGTAAAATATTATGGGCTTTGGTAGTTTTCTTAAATCATTTCATTTATATTTTAATTGCAGTAGGAAATATTTTCATAATAAAATTTTGCCCAAGCTAATCATTTTAATAGCATTTTCAATACTTGAAATACTTCTATTACACTACAACTATTTTAAATAATTCTTTAAAAATTCCACAACAATTATGAGGGGTCATGTGATGCCTACAGATCACTTTTATGCAAAAACCCAACTTGGTCTTTTGAAAATTTTGAGCTAAACTTCCTCTTTCCATTTCTGTCCCATTCTTGAGTTATAACTACAACCCTAATTTTCCTTGCTCCAATAATTCTGAAATTATTCCACCTTATAGTCCTTCCAACCAAACCCTTAAGTCCAGGAGATTAGCTCCAATTACCTCCTTTTAGTTCACCAAATAAATCCTCCAAGTTTCTGTCCAAAACTGAATTCTAACAAAACTTGCACTATAAAGTTTTTCTTTTTGCCAAACCAACTCCACCATCATATCTACCATCTAATGAGACATCATCCTGGCAATTTGCATAGTTAACAAAAATGCCTACATAGCCTTAGCATTTTATCAAGCAGGTTGTGAGCATGGCAGAATATGACAACCTCCTAAAACTTCATATGGAACTTGATCCTCTTGCTAAAGCAACATGTCCACTGTTGTCGGTGTAAAAACCGGCAGACCTTGGGGTAGGGGGTCCCGAACTATAGATCTCGGATCGGTGGTAACAAGGACAAGGGAGACGATGTTTTACCCAGGTTCGGGCCCTCTTGATGAAGGTAAAACCCTACGTCCTGCTCCTGTTTATATTAACAGAGATGTATCAAATACAGAGTTGATCAACCTCGAGATCGTAATGTGTCTAACTTCTAGGGCTAGGTGAGAGATATTGCGTTGATGTCCCCTACGGGCTAAACCCTATGGCTTATATACACACCAGGGAGGGTATCTAGGGTTACAAGGTTGGTATCTAGGAGTAAGGAGGCTGGAAAGATCTTGGAGTATACGTCAAGTCTTCGGTAGGGACAGCCCTGATCACGCCTCCTGTGTGCGGCCTCCGGAGTCCATCTTGATCAAGTACGAGGGCTCACCGGCCCAACCGAGGAGATGGGCCGGCTAGGTTAGCACCCCCTAATCCAGGACACCGTCAGTAGCCCCCGAACTGGTCTTCTATGCCGAGGATGACTTTCAACCAACATCACCTCGGATCCGGAGTCCTTGGCTTGACAGACGAGTTCCACTCCATATTTCGGATTCTCTTAATGGAGTATTGACATCCGTGGTCCAACCGAGCTTGCACCCTGCCCGAAGTGGGTAGATATCCTAGCCTCGAAGGCTTGTTGTTCAGGTATGAACGATCAATCCGGCCTGACAACTTTATCGAAGAGGCTTGCCCCACGACAGGTCGGGCAGTTACTGCCTCCCCCCCTGATGTCTACTACACAACTTGTTCTTGTAGACTCGTGTTGGGCCTCCAAGTGCAGAGGTTTGTAGGACAGTAGCAATTTTCCCTCAAGTGGATGACCTAAGGTTTATCAATCCGTGGGTGGCACAGGTTGAAGATGGTATCTCTCAAACAACCCTGCAACCAAATACAAGAAATCTCTTGTGTCCCCAACACACCCAATACAATGGTAAATTGTATAGGTGCACTAGTTCGGCGAAGAGATGGTGATAAAAGTGTAGTATGGATAGTAGATATAGGTTTTTGTAATCTGAAAATATAAAAACAGCAAGGTAGCAAGTAACAAAAGTGAGCACAAATGGTATTGCAATGCTTAAAACAAGGCCTAGGGTTCATACTTTCACTAGTGCGATCTCCCAACATTGTTGACATAGTTGAATCATATGTAAATCCCTCACGTGCGACAAAGAGTTCACTCCAAAGTCACAAATAGCGGAGAACAAACGAAGAAATTGTTGTAGGGTACGAAACCACCTCAAAGTTACCCTTCCCGATCAATCTTATGAGCCATCCCCATTAATTGTCACGAACAGCCCTAGAGTTCGTACTAGAATAACACCTTAAGATACACATCAACCAAAACCCTAATGTCACCTAGGCACTCCAATGTCACCACGAGTACCCACGGGCTTGGTTATACGATATGCATCCCACAATCTCAGATTCATCTATTCAAACCAATACAAAGAACTTCAAAGAGTGCCCCAAGTTTCTACCGGAAAGTCAAGACGAAAACGTGTGCCAACCCTTATGCATAAATCCCCAAGGTCACGGAACCCGCAAGTTGATCACCAAAACATACATCAAGTGACTCAAGTGAATATCCCATTGTCACCACAGATATCCATATGCAAGACATACATCAAGTGTTCTCAAATCCTTAAAGACTCAATCCGATAAGAAAACTTCAAAGGGGAAACTCAATTCATCACAAGAAGATAGAGAGGGGAAAACTCCATATGATTCATCTATATCAACAAAACTCGCGATACATCAAGATCGTGCCATCTCAAGAACACGAGAGAGAGAGATATCATACACATAGCTACTAGTACAAACCCTCAGCCCCGAGGGTGAACTACTCCCTCCTCGTCATGGAGACCGCCGGGATGATGAAGATGGCCTCCGGTGATGTCCCCCCTCCGGCAGGGTGCCGAAAAAGGGCTGTAGATGGGATCTCTCTGGTACAGAGGCTTGCGGCGGCGTAAAAACTCATCTAGGTTAACTTTCGGGGGTTTCTGAATATATATGATTTTTCAGCGTTGGAATCACGCGAAACGGAGCCACGTGGGCCCCACGAGGTACCAGGGCGCGCCTGGGGGGGTGGCGCGCCCTGGTGCCTCGTGGGCACTGGGTGGCCCCCCTCCAGTGGGTCTTGGTGCCAATATTTTTTATTTGTCCAATAAAAAATCTCCAAAAAGTTTCAGCTCATTTGGAAAACTTTCATTTTTGCACAAAAAACAACACCACGGTAGTTCTGCTGGAAACAGCGTCAGTCCGGGTTAGTTCTAATCAAATCATACCAAAACCATATAGAATTATTATAAATATGGCATGAATACTTCATAAATTATAGATACGTTGGAGACGTATTAGCATCCCCAAGCTTAATTCCTACTCGTCCTCGAGTAGGTAAATGATAAAAGAAATAATTTATGAAGTGTGAATGCTAGCATAGTGCATAAGTTTGATCAGTGATAATTTCAATCACTTTTCCTAGCATCATAACAACAACTTTCTCTCATAAAAGTCATCATGATAAAGTAGCAATTAAAAACAGAAATTTTGATGTGGAATGCTACCTATCATAATCATCATATAATGTTTTCTTTTATAGCTTGGACATTGGACTTGAATGATTCAAAGCAAGATCATTATTATAACAGCAATATTTATTATCATAAAACTTCTCATGAGCAAGTAACAATTCATCACAACAATGAAGTATAAGGCATAAACATTCTTGGAAACTAACAAACTATTCTAGTCAACAATGCAATTGCAATTCATCATATTTTTAGGAAGGGTCTCATGTAGGAGCTTTTTAGCAAGTCCACATACTCAACCATCATTTAGTCTTCTATGATTGCTAACACTCACGGCATATATATGGAGCAAAAGTTTCAGCCATACAATAGAAAGATAGGGGCTTGTGATTTCGCCTCCCAACTTATTCACCTCAAGGGTGATGTCAACAATAATAACTCATGATCAATCATATCCAACTGGATATATGTGCCTAGATCTTTCCCCACCACATGATGCTTGCAAAAGAGAAAAATAAAAAGGAAATAGAGGAGAACACTATTGACTCTTGCATAAAAAATAAATACATAAAAGTAAATGCATAAAAGTAAAAGATAGGCCCTTCGCAGAGGGAAGCAGAGGTTGTCATGCGCTTTTTATTTTTGGATGCACAAGCCCTTAATGCAAAGGAACGTCACGTTATATTGCCCCTTGTGATAGCAACCTTTATTATGCATTCCGTCGCTTTTATTTCTTTACCATCACAAGTTCGTACAACGCTTATTTCCCTTACAATAAAAGATCATACATATTTTAGGAGCAATTTTTATTGCTTTTTGCACCGATGACAACTTACTTGAAGGATCTTATTCAATCCATAGGTAGGTATGGTGGACACTCATGGGAAGAAACTGGGTTTAAGGGTTTTGGATGCACAAGTAGTATCTCTACTTGGTGCGGATTTTTGGCTAGCAAAGATATTGGGCAAGCACCACATGTTGGAGGATCTATAACAATATAACTTCTATGTGAATATGAACAAACATAATTCATTACGTTGTCTTCCTTGTCCAACGTCAACACTTTGACATAAAATACTTAATGGGGGCACACAATCATAAAAGATGTCCAAGATAGTATATTTGCATGTGAATCTTCTCTTCCCTTATTAACTTTTTCATGAATTGCATCATTGACTAATGCTATGTTTGTTAACCTCCAATATATTGTACCACTTATACTTTTCTTTATGTAATGTCATTACTTTCCATAAGATTAGCATATGATCTCTTTCATTATTTTCATTGCAAGAAATCACACTTATCATATCCAATGATCTATATGAAAGTTTTTATTATATCCCTCTCAAATATTCATCATCTTGGGACCAAATTCATATCTTGTGCAAATTATCATTACTATTATTAACTCTCAAAAATATATAAGTGAAGCATGAGAATTAATGACAAACTACTCCAAAATAATATAAGTGAAGATCAATGAGTAGTGAAACAATTAAGTAGCTATGTGAAAACTCTCTCTCATTAAAAATGTTTCAGACCTTGATATTTTATTCAAACAGCAAGCAAAACAAAGACACAACCAAGTAAAGCACACATTATGTGAACAAGTAAAAACTTGGGTTCAATCGAGACTAACCGATAGTTGATGAAGAAAAGTGATGGGATGCCTACCGGGGCATCCCCAAGCTTAGTTGCTTGAGACTTCTTAGAATAAATACTTGGGATGCCTTGGGCATCCCCAAGCTTGAGCTTTTGTGTCTCCTTAATTCCTCTCATATCACGGTTTCTCTAAATCTTAAAAACTTCATCCACACAAAACTCAACAAGAACTCGTGAGATAAGTTAGTATAAATCAACTCTAAACTTTAACATTCTATACTGTAGCAAATCACCAAAATTATAATTAAACATTGCATACTAAATGCCTCTTCATATTTAATACTCCTATCCTCAAATAGAAACATTAAACAAGCAAACATATGCAAACAATGCAACTATAACAGCAATCTGCCAAAACAGAACAGTCTGTAAAGAGTGAATAAGAATCCATACTTCCCTAACTCCAAAACTTCTGAAAAATTACCACGTGACAGAGAACTCATGCATGCTTAGTGTGTAAAAATTTCAGATTTTTATCATGTACTGACTATTCAGGAATATTCTGGAGATAACAGAAAACTTTCTGTTTTCAAACAGCAACACATGAACTTGCAAACTGAGCATGGTAAAGGCTATAATTGGCATTTTATTGAACTAAAATATACAAAACATGATTATTGATAACACCAAGAAAATATCAACAGAAGAAAATGACGCTCCAAGCAAAACTCATATTATGTGACGAATAAAAATATAGCTCCAAGTGAGGTTACCGATAATGTTGAAGACGAAAGAGGGGATGCCTTCCGGGGCATCCCCAAGCTTAGTTGCTTGGGTCTTACTTGAATATTAACTTGGGGTGCCTTGGGCATCCCCAAGCTTAGGGTGTTGCCGCTCCTTATTCTCCTCATATCGATATCTCACCCATAACTTGAAAACTTCAATCACACAAAACTTAACGGAACTTCGTGAGAACGGTTAGTATGATTAAAAATAAACCATCACTTAGCTACTGTCCAAGACAAGATTAAAAATTGTTCCCATATAATGCCTACTTTATTCTATCATTTCCACAATTTATATCTCATAATATAAGCTATGGAAACATTAAAACGAGCAAACTAAGCATTGAAAACAGAATCTGTCAAAAACAGAACAGTCTGTAATGATCTGAGAAATTACCATACTTATGGAATTCTAAAAATTATGAAAAATTAGTACAACGTAAAAAATTTGCATATCAATACTTTATAAAAATTTCATAATTTTTCGACGCTCCAGGAAAATCTAGGAAATTAAACGCTGGAGGCAAAAGTTTCTGTTTTTGCACAGAATTGAATCAACAAGTATCCACACTATCCCAAAGGTTTTACTTGGCACTTTATTGAAAGAAAACACATAAAACATGATTACTACAGTAGCTTAATCATGTGAACACACTAAAATAGAAAGGATATATATTGGGTTGCCTCCCAACAAGCGCTTTTCTTTTAAAGCCTTTTAGCTAGGCATGATGATTTCAATGATGCTCGCATAAAAGTAAAGAATTGAAACGTAAAGGGAGCATCATGAGAAATATATCAAACACATTTAAGCCTAACCCACTTCCTATGCATAGGGATTTTGTGAGAAAATAGTTTATGGGAGCAAGAATCAACTAGCATAGGAAGGCAAAACAAGCATGACTTCAAAACTTTCAACACATAGAGAGGAAACTTGATATTATTAAAATATGTAGAAGCATATATTCCTCTCTCAAAATAATTTTCAGTAGCATCATGAAGAAATTCAACAATATATCCATCACACAAAGCATTCTTGTCATGATACATAAGCATAGAAATCTTACTACTCTCCACATAAGCAATTTTCTTCTCATTCAAAATAGTGGAATCATCACTAAATAAATTCATGACCTCTCCAATTCCACTTTCATAAATATAATCATCATAAATAGGAGGCATGAAATCATCATAATAAATTTTCTCATCAAAACTTGGGGGAGTAAAAATATCATCTTCATAAAACATAGCATCCCCAAGCTTGTAGTTTTGCATATCATTAGCATCATGGATATTCAAAGAATTCATACTAGCAACATTGCAATCATGCTCATCATTCAAATATTTTATGCCAAACATTTTATTGAATTCTTCTTCTATCAATTGAGCACAATTTTCCATTCCATCATTTTCACGAAAGACATGATAAAGACGAATAATATGAGGTAACCTCAATTCCATTTATTTTTTTAGCTTTCTTTTATAAACCAAACTAGTGATAAAAAAGAAACTAAAAGATTCGATTGCAAGATCTAAAGATATACCTCCAAGCACTCACCTCCCTGGCAACGGCGCCAGAAAAGAGCTTGATGTCTACTACACAACTTGTTCTTGTAGACTCGTGTTGGGCCTCCAAGCGCAGAGGTTTGTAGGACAGTAGCAATTTTCCCTCAAGTGGATGACCTAAGGTTTATCAATCCGTGGGAGGCGTAGGTTGAAGATGGTATCTCTCAAACAACCCTGCAACCAAATACAAGAAATCTCTTGTGTCCCCAACACACCCAATACAATGGTAAATTGTATAGGTGCACTAGTTCGGCGAAGAGATGGTGATAAAAGTGTAGTATGGATAGTAGATATAGGTTTTTGTAATCTGAAAATATAAAAACAGGAAGGTACCAAGTAACAAAAGTGAGCACAAATGGTATTGCAATGCTTAAAAACATGGCCTAGGGTTCATACTTTCACTAGTGCGATCTCCCAACATTGTTGACATAGTTGAATCATATGTAAATCCCTCACGTGCGACAAAGAGTTCACTACAAAGTCACAAATAGCGGAGAACAAACGAAGAAATTGTTGTAGGGTACGAAACCACCTCAAAGTTATCCTTCCCGATCAATCTTATGAGCCATCCCCATTAATTGTCACGAACAGCCTTAGAGTTCGTACTAGAATAAGACCTTAAGATACACATCAACCAAAACCCTAAAGTCACCTAGGCACTCCAATGTCACCACGAGTACCCACGGGTTTGGTTATATGATATGCATCACACAATCTCAGATTCATCTATTCAAACCAACACAAAGAACTTCAAAGAGTGCCCTAAGTTTCTACCGGAAAGTCAAGACGAAAACGTGTGCCAACCCTTATGCATAAATCCCCAAGGTCACGAAACCCGCAAGTTGATCACCAAAACATACATCAAGTGACTGAAGTGAATATCCCATTGTCACCACAGATATCCATATGCAAGACATACATCAAGTGTTCTCAAATCCTTAAAGACTCAATCCGATAAGAAAACTTCAAAGGGGAAACTCAATTCATCACAAGAAGATAGAGAGGGGAAAACTCCATATGATTCATCTATATCAACAAAGCTCGCGATACATCAAGATCGTGCCATCTCAAGAACACGAGAGAGAGAGAGATCATACACATAGCTACTGGTACAAACCCTCAGCCCCGAGGGTGAACTACTCCCTCCTCGTCATGGAGACCGCCGGGATGATGAAGATGGCCTCCGGTGATGCCTTCCCCCATCCGGCAGGGTGCCGGAAAAGGGCTGTAGATGGGATCTCTCTGGTATAGAGGCTTGCGGCGGCGTAAAAACTCATCTAGGTTAACTTTCGGGGTATTCTGAATATATATGATTTTTCAGTTTTGGAATCACGCGAAACGGAGCCACGTGGGCCCCACGAGGTACTAGGGCGCGCCTGGGGGGGGAGGGGTGGCGCGCCCTGGTCCCTCGTGGGCACTGGGTGGCCCCCCTCCAGTGGGTCTTGGTGCCAATATTTTTTATTTGTCCAATAAAAAATCTCCAAAAAATTTCATCTCATTTGGAAAACTTTCATTTCTGCACAAAAAACAACACCACGGTAGTTCTGCTGGAAACAGCGTCAGTCCGGGTTAGTTCTAATCAAATCATACCAAAACCATATAGAATTGTTATAAAAATCGCGGTTCGAGGCAGCCTTTTACTGGCACGTCCCCTCGAGGCAGAGATCGTGCCTGTTTTCTTAAGGATATCATTAAGATTGTGTTTCCCCTCATATGCTCAACGGCATTTTTGATGGGAATAGCGAGTTTATCGGCGCAGCTAGGGGGACTCTTGGCCTTTCTTAGGCTTATAAGAGCGAAAAGGTGGACAGCGCAGTCGTCCACGCTCTCATTCTTCCCCTCCACTGCTTCGTCTAGCTCCAGCGCCCAGATCCATCCTGCCCACTTTTCCCTTTAGCGAGTCCAACCTCCACCACCAGCCATGGCCGATACCCTCAAGGGGCACTGGGGCGGCTCCGTAGTGACGGTCGCGACCATCTCGGAGCTGCGCGGCGCGGGGTACCTGAACCCCGCCACCGTCGCCCGCGCTCCGCCGGCTGGCCAACTGGTGCCCGCTCCCAACGCCGGGGAGCGGGTAGTCTTCGTCCCCCACCTCATCCGAGGCCTGGGGTTCCCGCTGCACCCTTTCGTGCGCGGGGTAATGTTCTACTACGGGCTGGACTTCCACCACATGGCCCCCAACTCTGTCCTCCACCTCGCTGCCTTCATCACAGTCTGCGAGGCTTTCCTCCGCTGCGAGCCACACTTCGGCTTGTGGCTGAAGCTCTTCAGGATTAAACCGAAGTACAGCGGCTCGGATCTCGCAGAGTGCGGGGGAGCTATGATCAGCAAAAATCAAGGGGCCACCTGGTTCAAGGGCACCTTCATCAAAACGGTGAAGGAATGGCAAAGGGAGTGGTTTTACATCACTGAGCCACTTGCCCCTGGCCAGACCGAGTTCCCGGTTTTCTCGGCCGGGCCCCCCAAGAAGCTCAAATCCTGGAAGGAGAAGGGCGTCGCCTGGGGGAACTCCGAAGAGGTGGAGACCCTGATCGACAGGATCTTGTGGTGGTCTACCATGGGGAAGGTTGAGTTTGCCGACGTCATCAACGTCATGCTCAATCGCCGCATACTACCTCTCCAACTTTGGGCCACCCCAATGTTGGCACAAAAGCCCGAGGACATGGACACCATCACCACCTTCTTCTGCTCCACCTTGGCCGCCATGTGGACGAAGCTCATGAAGCGGGCCAAGGACAAGATCCCCAATGAAGGGGAGGACCGCGGCCTCGAGCACGGCTACGACGCCCCCCCCCCCCCCCGGTGAGTGGTCCCGTCCCTCAATCGTTATTATTTTGTCTATCGTACTGAGGAGTAGTATTTTTCTTGAATCAACGTGTTTGATGTTTTGCAGAAGTGGTTGGCTTGGGTGCAAGGAGTGTGATGTCTACTACACAACTTATTCTTGTAGACTCGTGTTGGGCCTCCAAGCGCAGAGTTTTGTAGGACAGTAGCAATTTTCCCTCAAGTGGATGACCTAAGGGTTATCAATCCGTGGGAGGCGTAGGATGAAGATGGTCTCTCTCAAACAACCCTGCAACCAAATAACAAAGAGTCTCTTGTGTCCCCAACACACCCAATACAATGGTAAATTGTATAGGTGCACTAGTTCGGCGAAGAGATGGTGATACAAGTGTAGTGGATAGTAGATATAAGTTTTAGTAGTGCGAACAATAAACAAAACAGCAAGGTAGCAAGTAACAAAAGTGAGCACAAACGGTATTGCAATGTTTGAAAACAAGGCCTAGGGTTCATATTTTCAGTAGTGCAATCTCTCAACAATGCTAACATAATTAGATCATATAACTATCCCTCAACGCGCGATAAAGAATCACTCCCAAGTTCCTATTAGTGGAGAACATAAGATAGAAATTGTTTGTAGGGTACGAAACCACCTCAAATTTATCCTTTCCGATCGATCTATTGAGCCATTCCTATAAGTGTCACAAATAGCTCTAGAGTTCGTACTAAAATAACACCATATGATACACATCAACCAACTCTAATGTCACCTAGATACTCCAATGTCACCACAAGTATCCGTGAGTTGATTATACGATATGCATCAAACAACTTCATAATCATAATATTCAATCCACACAAAGAACTCCAAGGAGCACCCCAAAGTTTCTATCGGAGAAAAGATAATGAAAACGTGCTTCAATCCCTATGCATAGATTACCCCAATGTCACCTCGGGAATCCGCGAGTTGAGTACCAAAACATATATCAAGTGAATCAATATAATACCCCATTGTCACCACGGGTATTCATATGCAAGACATACATCAAGTGTTCTCAAATCTAAAATATTCAATCCGACAATAACGAAACCTCAAAGGGAAAATATTCGATTCATCACAACAAAGATAGAGAGGGAAGAAACACCATATGATCCAACTATATTAACAAAGCTCGCGGTACATCAAGATCGTGCCAAATCAAGAACACGAGAGAGAGAGAGAGAGATAAAACACATAGCTACTGGTACAAACCCTCAGCCCCGAGGGTGAACTACTCCCTCCTCGTCATGGAGACCGCCGGGATGATGAAGATGGTCTCCGGTGATGATTCCCCCCTCCGGCAGGGTGCCGGAAAAGGGCTGTAGATGAGATCGTGGAGGTACAGAGGCTTGCGGCGGCGTAAAAACCCATCTAGGTTAAATTTCGGGGGTTTCTGAATATATATGATTTGTTGGCGTTGGAATCACGCGAAGAAGGGCCACAGGGGGCCCACGAGGCACCAGGGCGCGCCTGGGGGGTGGCACGCCCTGGTGGCTCGTGGAGCACCTGTGGGTCTTCTGGCCTCCTCCCGGAGCTTCTAGTGTCTCTTATGTTCCAGAAAAAATCGTCAAAAAGTTTCGCTGCATTTGGACTTCATTTGATATAGATTTTCTGGAAAACCAAAAACAAGCAGAAAACAGCAACTGGCACTGGGCACTAGGTCAATATGTTAGTCCATGAAAATCATATAAAAGCCATAGAAAAGTGCACCAAAATCATAAAAAACTATAATAAACATGGCATGAATACTTCATAAATTATAGATACGTTGGAGATGTATCAGCATCCCCAAGCTTAATTCCTACTCGTCCTCGAGTAGGTAAATGATAAAAGAAATAATTTATGAAGTGTGAATGCTAGCATAGTGCATAAGTTTGATCAATGATAATTTCAATCACTTTTTCTAGCATCAATATATATCATAATCAGTAGCTCATCTCATAAAACTTCTCATGGTCAAGTAGCAAGCTATTCACATGTTTAAAGTATAGGCCATAAACTTTCTTGAAAACTAACAAACTATGTTCCCAGTCATCAAACAATTGCAATTCATCTTATTTTCAGGAAGGGTCTATGTAAGAGCTTTGATCTAGCAAATTCCACATACTCAACCATCTTTTAGTCTTCCATGATTGCTGACACTCAAAGGATATTTTTAGAACAAACCATTTCAGTCAAACACATAGGAAGATAGGGGCTTAATGTTTCGCCTCCCAACTTATTTATTTCAGGGATAATGTCAACAATAATAACTCATGATCATCTATATTCAACTGGATATATGTGCCTGGATCTTTCCCTACCACATAATGCTTGCCAACTAAAGAATAAATAGAGGGGAATGGGGATGAACATTAATGACTCTTGCATAAAAGTAAATACAGAAAAGTAAATACAGAAAAGTAAAAGATAGGCCCTTCGCAGAGGGAAGCAGAGGTTGTCATGCGCTTTTTGTTGTTGGATGCTCAAGCCCTTAATGCAAAGGAACGTCACGTTATATTGCCCCTTGTGATAGCAACCTTTATTCTGCAGTCCGTCGCTTTTATTTCTTTACCATCACAAGTTCATACAACGCTTATTTTCCCTTACAATAAAAGATCATAAAAATTTTAGGAGCAATTTTTATTGCTTTTTGCACCGATGACAACTTACTTGAAGGATCTTATTCAATCCATAGGTAGATATGGTGGACACTCATGGCAAGAAACTGGGTTTATGGGTTTTTGGATGCACAAGTAGTATCTCTACTTAGTACGAATTTTTGGCTAGCAAAAGATCCTAAGCAAGCACCACATGTTAGAGGATCCATGACAATATAACTTCTATGTGAATATAAACAAACATAACTCATTACGTTGTCTTCCTTGTCCAACGTCAACTACTTGATCAAGCTTGAAAATAATTAATGGGGGCTCACAATCATAGAAGATGTCCAAGATAGTATATTTATATGTGAAAATTCTCTTCCTTCAAAATTCTTTCATGAATTGTTCAAGTGACCAATGCTATGTTTGTTAACTTTCAATAAATTTTACCACTTATACTTCTTGTATGTGAAGTCACTACTCCCCATGGAACAAGCATATGAAGCATATAAATTTCAACTTTATGATATTCACTTTATTTCAACAATTTACTCATAGGATATAAGTGAAGCACAAGAGTAAATGACAAACCACTCCAAAAAGATATAAGTGAAGATCAAATGAGTAGTTAAGTAATTAAGTAGCTATGTGAGGACTCTCTCTCATTTAAAAATTTCAGATCTTAAGTATTTTATTCAAACAGCAAAGAAAACAAAATAAAATGACATTCCAAGGATAGCACATATCATGTGAAGAAGCAAAAACTTAGGCTCAACCAAAACTAACCGATAATTGTTGATGAAGAAAGGTGGGATGCATACCGGGGCATCCCCAAGCTTAGCTGCTTGAGACTTCTTGAAATATTAATTTGGGATGCCTTGGGCATCCCCAAGCTTGAGCTCTTGTGTCTCCTTAATTCCTCTCATATCACGGTTTCTCTAAATCTTAAAAAACTTCATCCACACAAAACTCAACAAGAACTCGTGAGATAAGTTAGTATAAATCAACTCAAAACCTTAACATTCTCTACTGTAACAAATCGCTAAAATTATAATTAAACATTGCATACTAAATGCCTCTGCATATTTAATACTCATATCCTCAAATAGAAACATTAAACACGCAAACATATGCAAACAATGCAACTATAACAGCAATCTGCCAAAACAGAATAGTCTGTAAAATTGGAATAAGAATCCATACTTCCCTAACTCCAAAAATTCTGAAAATTACCACATGACAGAGAACTCATGCATGCTTACTATGTAAAAATTTCAGATTTTTATCATGTTCTGACTATTCAGGAATATTCTGGACATAACAGAAAACTTTCTGTTTTCAAACAGCAACACATAAACTTGCAAACTGAGCACGGTAAAGGCTATAATTGGCATTTTATTGAACTAAAAGATACAAAACATGATTATTGATAGCAGCAAGCAAATATCAACAGAAGAAAATGATGCTCCAAGCAAAACTCATATTATGTGACGAATAAAAATATAGCTCCATGTAAGGTTACCGATAATATTGAAGACGAAAGAGGGGATGCCTTCCGGGGCATCACCAAGCTTAGACGCTTGAGTCTCCCTTGAATATTACCTTGGGGTGCCTTGGGAATCCCCAAGCTTAGGGTCTTGCCACTCCTTATTCTCCTCATATCGATATCTCACCCAAAACTTGAAAACTTCAATCACACAAAACTTAACGGAACTTGTGAGATAGGTTAGTATGATAAAAAATAAATCATCCGCTTAGGTACTGTCAACACAAGATTCATAATTGTTGTCACATAATTCCTTCTGTATTCTATCATTTCCACAATTTATATTACTCAATATAAACTATGGAAACACTAAAACAAGCAAACTATGCACCGAAAACAGAATCTGTCAAAAACAGAACAGCGTGTAGTGAGCGATTTAAAAACCATACTTATGTACCTCAAAAAATTCTGAAAAATTAGGAAAACGTAAAAAATTTGTAACCCAATACTGTGTAAAAATTTCAAAATTTTCTCACGCTCCAGTACAGAATATAAATTCCAGCACTGGACGCAAAAGTTTCTGTTTTTGCACAGAATCAAATCAACAAGCATCCACACTATCCCAAAGGCTTTACTTGGCACATTATTGAAAGAAAACATATAAAACAAGATTACCACAGTATCTTAATCATGTGGACACACAAAAATGGAAGGTATAAGTATTGGGTTGTCTCCCAACAAGCACTTTTCTTTAATGCCTTTTAGCTAGGCATGATGATTTCAATGATGCTCACATAAAAGTGAAGAATTGAAACATAATGAGAGCATCATGAAGCATATGACAAGCACATTTAAGCCTAACCCACTTCCTATGCATAGGGATTTTGTGAGCAAACAATTTATGGGAGCAAGAATCAACTAGCATAGGAAGGCAAAACAAGCATAACTTCAAAACTTTCAACACATAGAGAGGAAACTTGATATTATTGCAACACCTACAAGCGTATGATCCTCTCTCATAATAATTTTCAGTAGAATCATGAATGAATTCAAAAATATAGCTATCACATAAATCATTCTTTTCATGATCCACAAGCATAGAAATTTTACTACTCTCCACATAAGCAATTTTCTTCTCATTCATAATAGTGGGAGCAAACTCAACAAAATAACTATCATGAGAGAGTTGATTGGCATAATCCAATTGAAAATAAAAATCATGATGACAAGTTTCATGGTTATCATTACTCTTTATAGCATACATGTCATCACAATAATCATCATAGATAGCAACTTTGTTGTCATAATCAATTGAAACCTCTTCCAAAATAGTGGAACCATCATTAAATAAAGTTGTGCCCTCTCCAAATCCACTTTTATCAATATTGTCATCATAAATAGGAGGCATGCAATCATCATAACAAATTTTCTCATCAAAACTTGGGGGAGTAAAAATATCATCTTCATAAAACATAGCATCCCCAAGCTTATGGCTTTGCATATCATTAGCATCATGGATATTCAAAGAATTCATACTAATTTCATTGCAATCATGCTCATCATTCAAAGATTTTTTGCCAAACATTTTATTGAATTCTTCTTCTATCAATTGAGCACAATATTCCGATCCATCATTTTCATGAAAGACATGATAAAGACGAATAATATGAGGTAACCTCAATTCGATTTTTTTAGTTTTCTTTCATAAACCAAACTAGTGATAAAACAAGAAACTAAAAGATTCAATTGCAAGATCTAAACATATACCTTCATGCACTCACCTCCCCGGCAACGGCGCCAGAAAAGAGCTTGATGTCTACTACACAACTTATTCTTGTAGACTCATGTTGGGCCTCCAAGCGCAGAGTTTTGTAGGACAGTAGCAATTTTCCCTCAAGTGGATGACCTAAGGTTTATCAATCCGTGGGAGGCGTAGGATGAAGATGGTCTCTCTCAAACAACCCTGCAACCAAATAACAAAGAGTCTCTTGTGTCCCCAACACACCCAATACAATGGTAAATTATATAGGTGCACTAGTTCGGCGAAGAGATGGTGATACAAGTGTAGTATGGATAGTAGATATAGGTTTTTGTAGTGCGAACAATAAAAAAACATCAAGGTAGCAAGTAACAAAAGTGAGCACAAACGGTATTGCAATGTTTGAAAACAAGGCCTAGGGTTCATACTTTCACTAGTGCAATCTCTCAACAATGCTAACATAATTGGATCATATAACCATCCCTCAACGCGCGATAAAGAATCACTCCTAAGTTTCTATTAGCGGAGAACATAAGATAGAAATTGTTTGTAGGGTACGAAACCACCTCAAAGTTATCCTTTCCGATCGAACTATTGAGCCATTCCTATAAGTGTCACAAACAGCCCTAGAGTTCGTACTAAAATAACACCATATGATACACATCAACCAACTCTAATGTCACCTAGATACTCCAATGTCACCACAAGTATCCATGAGTTGATTATACGATATGCATGAAACAACTTCATAATCATAATATTCAATCCACACAAAGAACTCCAAGGAGCACCCCAAAGTTTCTATCGGAGAAAAGATAATGAAAACGTGCATCAACCCCTATGCATATATTACCCCAATGTCACCTCGGGAATCCGCGAGTTGAGTGCCAAAACATATATCAAGTGAATCAATATAATACCCCATTGTCACCACGGGTATTCATATGCAAGACATACATCAAGTGTTCTCAAATCTGAAATATTCAATCCGACAATAATGAAACCTCAAAGGGAAAACATTCGATTCATCACAACAAAGATAGAGAGGGAAGAAACACTATATGATCCAACTATATTAACAAAGCTCGCGGTACATCAAGATCGTGCCAAATCAAGAACACGAGAGAGAGAGATAAAACACATAGCTACTGGTACAAACCCTCAGCCCCGAGGGTGAACTACTCCCTCCTCGTCATGGAGACCGCCGGGATGATGAAGATGGCCTCCGGTGATGATTCCCCCCTCCGGCAGGGTGCCGGAAAAGGGCTATAGATGAGATTGTGGAGGTACAGAGGCTTGCGGCGGCGTAAAAACTCATCTAGGTTAACTTTTGGGGGTTTCTGAATATATATGATTTTTTGGCGTTGGAATCACGCGAAGAAGGGCCACAGGGGGCCCACAAGGCACCAGGGCGCGCCTGGGGGGGTGGCGTGCCCTGGTGGCTTGTGGAGCCCCTGTGGGTCTTCTGGCCTCCACCCGGAGCTTCTAGTGTCTCTTATGTTCCGGAAAAAATCGTCAAAAAGTTTCGCTGCATTTGGACTTCATTTGATATAGATTTTCTGGAAAACCAAAAACAAGCAGAAAACAGCAACTGGCACTGGACACTAGATCAATATGTTAGTCCATGAAAATCATATAAAATCCATATAAATGTGCACCAAAATCATAAAAAACTATAATAAACATGGCATGAATACTTCATAAATCATAGATACGTTGGAGACGTATCAGAGTGCAATGCCCGGCCCCGCTGCCAGAGGACCCTCAGACCCCCCTGCTCTCTGCGCTCCTGACCGAGGAGCCGCACGTGGTGGCCCCCAAAGGGACGAAGTCCCAGAGGGGGAGGTCAAGTGCTCGGACTCGGGGGACTTCGGTCACCCGGTCCGAAGAGACCCACACCTCCGCTGCTCAAGACGGCGACGCGGAGGAGGGCGAAGAGGAAGAAGTCCCCCCCTGAAGGGGAAGAGGTCGGTGTTAGAAGACGCCGGCATGGGCATGCCCTCGAAAGGCCCAAAGAGGCCAAGGCGAACCTCATCCGGGGCTGCCAACAAGTCGTTGAAGAGAGCCGAGCTCTCTGGTGACTCAGAAGAAGACCTCCTCGCTGTGGGGAGGAAGAAGCCGGCGCCCCGACGGTAAGCCTTTGTCCTTGTCTTCCGTCCTTAAGTCATTTTTTCAGCAAGGGAAACCATACAGAAGCAACTTTTCACATGCAGTCCGTCGAGGGTAATTCCCAGCGGTTCCTCGAGCGGGATGCCATCCGCCAGCAGGACTCCAGAGCTCGCCGCTCCTCCCCCGATGCATGACGGGCTAGGGAATGCAACATCCACCCTGGTCCCCGACATCAACATGATGGGGGCCAACGAGGTGGAGATCATGGCCGAGGTCGATACCTCGGCCCAACAAGACCCGGGGACGGAGCGCCCCGAGGTCATCGAAGAAGGGCTGGGCCAGTCACTGGCCCAGCCGGCGTCTACCTCGGCTCTGCCGCCCCAGGTGGAGGCTGCCCGGGTGGATGCATCCGAGGTCATCCCTCCACCCCAGCCAACTGCCCAAGGACGGGCTGGCGCGGGGTGGACCGAGGAGATGGAGGACGCCCTGAAGGGCTCCTCCATGAAGGAGGAGCACCGTGCCTTGATAGGCGCGGCGCTATAGGGCTACCGGTCCGCAGGGGCCGGCCTGCATGAGGTTTTCAAGAACCTCGTAGCAGGTTTCGAGGTACGCTTTCTGCGCATTCAATCTGATTTGTTTATTTGAGCTATTTATTTTATGAGTTTGTCCGAGGACATACAGCCTTCTAAACGGTTTAGTGAGTGAGTAGCCCCCGAGCCCGAAGTCGGTTTTAGGAAACTGGCATTGGGGTCGTTTGATTAAGTAGGAGCCCGTTGAGTAGCCCCCTGGGCGCTGCTTGAGGTGGCCATCCCGGGATCTTTTAGTAATCTTAATTGTTGCCTTTGTAATAAGGATCTGTTTTGTTCTAGGTTTCGACCTCGGTTCTGGACTCCGTTTCCGAAGAGATGGCGGAGATGAACCGGAAACTCGAGCAGTCTCAAGGTAAGCAAGTTTAAACTTGCCCTGTACTTTGGATGAAAGAGGTATAATGTGTTTTGTTAAAGAAAACAACTTATGCTGAACTGTTTTGACAGCGGAGCTGGAGACGCTCAAAGCCGAGCTTGAAAGGGCTCAGCAGGAGGTGCGGCAGCAGGAGGCTGCTGCCGCCGCGGCAGAGAAGGCCCGAGCTGCCGGGAAGGCGGCCGGGGAGAAGCACCAGGTGCGGGTGCTGGAGGTTGAGGAAACCCTTAAGGGCATGTTTGAAGCACGCGACAAACTTCAGGAGGAGGGGCAACAAACAAAGGAGGAGCTCGAGAAGCTGCAACTTGCCCACTCCGAGCTCAAGACCTCAGCCTGAGCTGATCGCGAGGTGCTCCAGCAAGTGGAGCAAATTGCCTCGGGTAAGCTATTCTTGCTGCAGTGTTCGTTTGGCAGCAAATGGTGTGTCGAGCTCACCCAGTTATGGCATTCCACAGAGGTCTTCGCGGATCTCCCGCAAAGCGCGGTGGATGCGGTGGCGTACTTCGGCCAGCTGGCGGGCCATGAGGCGGAGAAGGCCTTCTGGGGGCAATTCCTAGGGTCGCCATCCGCACAGCTGCTGAATCGTCGAGTGAAGCAGCTGGTGGAGTTGTTTCGCATGATGAGACCGGCGCTCCAAGACCTCTACATCGCACTGTGGCCTGCCGAAGCCATGCCGAAGAGCCTCTTTGGCCTGACGGCCCGTCTCAAAGATGTCGTGCCTTGCGTGAACCGCTGGAAGAGGTCCGCGTGCTTTGAAGGGGCGCAGAGGGCGTACGCTTGCGTGAAGACGCACTTCCAAAAGGTTGATGCGGTTACATGTGCCACGGGCCCTCCTGCCGACAAGCTGCGCACCGCCGAGCAATTCTTCGCCGAGGTGGAGGCGGGAGCTCGGACCACAGAAGCAATGTGTCCAAAGGACACTATGTATTTTTAGGTAGTACTTCAGAATGCCGAAGTTTATGATGTATAAAACTTGATCTTTTGGTTGAAATGAAGATGATTTGAAATTCCATGTGCTTTGTTTTACAATTAATTTTTCCTCCGATATGACTGTTAAAATGAGAGTGGCCAGTCGTCGGCTTCAGCCCCCGTGTAGGTTATACAAAGGGTGTTTCTTAAGGCACACTTGACCCTTAGCCGACGTCTCGGTACCTGGAGGTGGTCGATGCTTTATAGGAAGTAGGCAATCAGACTATAGGGGCTTTATACCTTTCACTTAGTCATAGGAGTTTGACTGTGGGGGCTGATAACCAGCCCCCAGTGTGGGAAGTGTTCGGCCGGGTCGGCCGACGTCTATACCATGACACACTTCGGCTAGGAATGAAAGCCCTTCGTTTAACACGGGTGATCTCTATCGTCACATCGCTTGACGCGGTCTACGGATGGCGGACCAGTTTGGGCATACCTAGATAGTCAGTTTTCGGCTTTCTCCACTGAGGCGCTATGCCAATTGACCTGGCAGCGCAATCGCAGTGGTTCTCCCGTTACACCCTTAGCCGAATTTATCGGAAACGTAAGGGGTACACATACACTAGTAGAAAAACCCCCTTTAGTCCCGGTTCCCAACCCCCTTTAGTCCCGGTTTTCCCAACCGGGACTATGGATTCGGGACTAAAGGCATGATCCTTTAGTCCCGGTTGTAAAACAACCGGGAGTAAAGGTCCTCCAGGCTAGAAAAAATAATGCCTCCCACCAATGCAACTCGTGGGATTCGAACTCAAGACCTCATGTGTTGCCTCGCACGCAGCTTACCACCCCACCTACACAGCACATGTGACTTTGGATGGGATGCTTTCCTTTTGAACTAGCCTATGGAGGACCCTTTAGTCCGGGTTGGTGTTATCAACCGGGACTAAAGGGTCCTTTAGTCCGGGTTGATAATACCAACCGGGACTAAAGGTAGACCCTTTAGTCCGGGTTAGTGTTATCAACCGGGACTAAAGGGTCAAGGCCTTTAGTCCCGGTTGGTAACACCAACCGGGACTAATATAGGACCTTTAGTCCGGGTTGGTGTTACCAATCGGGACTAAAGGTCCTCTGACGCCCATGAAACTTGGAACAGGGACTAATGCTCATATTAGTCCCGGTTCCAACTCTAGCCGAGACTAATGTGCTGAACCAAAGGGCCTTTTTCTACTAGTGATAGGAGCAGGGCAACCCAACTATTGACCGAAATCCAGGTTCGAAACTGATGCATATAAGGCCAAAATCCGAGATGGCGAGTACTTCGGACTTGTTATACAATTCTATCTTTTAGAGAACTTGTTCGTCCCACAGGGGCCATGCTAATAAAGAAATATGATAGAGACCTTAAAGGGGCACAGTTTCCTTATTTCATGACTTTAAGCGTATACATGCCCTCACTGCGGCGAGAGGAATTGAAAGAATACAACGTACAAAGTAAAAAAAAAAAGGAAGAAACAAGGCGGATATTTGTTAACGGATTTTGAAGAATCTGGGCCGCTACCTGCCGCACGCCTGTGTTTCCGAGCTGTTGACCAGATGCTCTCCATTGATGGTGAGGTTGATGCCTTTTCGGTCCTTTATACGCTTCAAGCGCTTCTATTGTCCGAGCCCCTTTAGAGGAGACGTTTCCGAAGTCCGTTATGTGGTTGAAACCATATGGACATTAGACATGTTGGGCTGTTTCTTTTACAGAGACTTGCATGTGCAGGGGCTCGAAGCCACGTCTATGCTAGGTTAAACCGTGCCGACGTTTGAGTATATTTTTGGCTCCTCGACGGCCCAGGGAATCTTCAATGCGAAATTATGCACCCTTGGGACGTAGTGCCCACTCCAGAGAGGGCACGCGAGGAGCCCGTATCCCTATTTTTGGTGCGGGGGTACCTGGTCGAGGTCGATCTGTGCAGCCCGGGCGCGCTTTAAAGAGCGGGCGGTGCGTTTATCGCTGCGAGCTGCCTCCTCGGACGCCTGTGCCTCGGCTGCGAAAGCCACGGTCTGTTCCTCTGTCCGAAGTGAACGTTCGGCGTTACCATTAACTGTGATAACACCGTTAGGTCCCAGCATTTTGAGCTTGAGGTAGGCATAATGCGGGACTGCGTTGAAGCGTGCAAAGGCCATGCGCCCTAGGAGCGCGTGGTATCCACTTCGGAATGGGACAATATCGAAGATTAACTCCTCGCTTCTGAAGTTCTTGGGCGAGCCGAAGACTACCTCTAGGGTGACTGTTCCGGTACAGCGGGCTTCGATGCCTGGAATGACACCTTTAAAGGTGGTAGAGCTCGGCTTGATCCGAGATGAGTCGATGCCCATCTTCCGAACTGTTTACTTGTAGACGAGGTTAAGGCTGCTTCCTCCGTCCATCAGGACGCGTGTTAGATGATAACCATCAACAATAGGGTCCAGGACGAGCGCCGCCGATCCGCTGTGCCTGATGCTGGTCGGATGGTCGTCCTTGTCGAACATGATCGGGTAAGCCGACCATGGGTTATACTTCGGGGTGACTGGCTCCAGCGCGTATACGTCCCGAAGCACATGCTTCCTCTCCCTTTTAGGGATGTGGGTGACATAGATCATATTGACCTCTGTTACCTCGTCAGGAAATTTATTCTGGCCTCCATTATTGGGCCGCCGAGGTTCATCCTCGTCTTCGCTGCGGTGCTGGCTTTTACTCTGACCCTCTGCTGCTATCTTGCCAGCTTGTTTAAAGACCCAGCAATTCTTGTTAGTGTGGGTTGCTGGTTTTTCTTGGGTGCCGTGAATTCCACATGGGCGGTCCAGGAGCCTATCAAGCTAGCTAGGTCCATCTTTGTTCCCTTTAAAGGGTTTTCTTTTCTGTTCGGATTTAGGTCCAGTGAACCCTGCGTTGACCGCGGCGTCTTCAGTGTCGCTTCCGCCATTTTTATACCTGCCCTTATTTTTGTTGCGCTTTGGTTTTCCATTGGCGTCGCGAGTTTCCGAGGTGCCTGCCTCGCCATTATGAGTACTTCGGGTGAGCCAGCTGTCTTCTCCCGCACAAAAGCGAATCATCAGTGAGGTCAGGGCCACCATAGTCCTCGGTTTATGCTGGCCGAGTTGACGAGCCAACCATTCATCTCGGATATTTTTTTTAAATGCGGCGAAGGCCTCGGCTTCGGAGCAGTCTATAATCTGGTTCTTCTTGGTGAGGAACCTGTTCCAGAATTTCCGGGCTGATTCGCCTGGCTGCTGGGTGACACGGCTGAGGTCATTAGCGTCCGGAGGTCGGACATATGTGCCCTGGAAGTTTGCTCGAAAAGCATCTTCTAGGGCCTCCCAGCTACCGATAGAGTGAGGAGGAAGGCTGTTAAGCCAATGCCTTGCCGGCCCCTTTAGCTTGAGCGGCAGGTACTTAATGGCGTGGAGATCATCTCCATTGGCCATGTGTATGTGTAGGAGGAAATCCTCGATCCAAACTGCCGGGTCCGTGGTGCCATCGTATGATTCGATGTTGATGGGTTTAAACCCTTCCGGGAATTGATGTTCCATCACCCTATCTGTAAAGCAGATTGGGTGAGCCGGACCTCGGGACCAAGGAACATCTCGTCGGAGGTCGGGGGAGAGCCGTGAGTAGGCGTGATCTCGGGCATGGTCGTTCCTGTCCAACCAGGCGTCGTAGCCGTCGAGCCCGGCGGGCGCACGTCCCCTTGATCCATAGATGGATCGAGGGGGGGGCATGTTTTCCTCAATGCGACGTCGGGCATCATGAGGATCTAGGTAATCCACGGGGTCCTTGCCGTAATAGCGTGGAGGTGGCCGTTCATTGAGGTCTTCTCGTCTTGGCCTGTCCCGGCCTCTAGGGGGTCGGTCGAGGTCGTCAGCGAGCTCCTCGTCGAATTCCGGCAAGAGACGCCTACGTGGGTATGATTTCGGCGCACTATGGTGCCGGTTCTCCATGTCTTGCTCGGCTGAGAGCACTTCGATCCACTTTTCGTTTAGTGCATCGGTATTGGCCTGCAGCTGTTGCTGCTTGCGTTTCATGCTCTGGGCAGTTGTAACGAGGCGCCGCCGAAAGCGCTCTTGTTTGAAGGGGTCTTCGGGGATGATGTAGTCCTCGGTGCTAAGGCTCTCGTCCTCCTCGGACTCTGGCATGTAGTTGTCATCGGCCCCTTCGAAGAGGTCATCGGGATCTGAGTCCCTGAGAGGTTGGTCCAGTGTGCCGTTCCTTACGGGGGAGGCTTGAACGTCCTCTTCACGGTTACCGGCATCGCCGTCCTCCGCGTCGCCGTTATTGGCTATCGCGCCATTGCCACTGGGTTCCCCGTTAGGGCCCCTTCGGCGTCTGCGCCGACGTCTTGGAGGGGATTTGTGGGTGTCCACTATGTAAACATCGTAGGTGGACGTGGCGGTCCATCTGCCCGCGTTTACCGGGGGCAAGGTGTTCTCGATGGGGCCGTCAGCGTCCTCCTCCATGTCTGAGGCCTCGCCATAGTCCAGCACGTTGGTTAAATCATCGATCGTGGCGACTAGGTGGGTGGGATGTAAATTTCCCTATCGTCGGCTTTAAGTCCGATCTGGTTATAAACCGAAGTCTTGCCGTCCGAGATGGACATGCTCCGGATGGGGTCAAGCATCTCATCGAGGTGAGATAACTCTTCGGGATTCATTGATGCGCCGAAGGCAGGGCTGACTCGAAGTATGCCCGGCGTGTAACCGGACGCATTCTCGGTGCGATGGGATTCCGGACATAATTCTGAATTCTGCGCCGAGGTCAGTTCTAACACTGACGTAGCTTCAGGAGTGGGAGACGGATCTATCTCCGGACTGGTGATTGGGAGGAGACTGGCCGGAGTGGTGGCGTCGGGGGCCTCAAGGGATACCGTGACAGAGTTCGGTTCTGGAGTCGATCCTCTAGAGCCGGTCGAGCTCTCGATCCGGCCGGGAGTCCATCCCGATAGGATGAGTTCACCACGGGAATCCGCAGTGTATTCGAGGATCCGACCTAGGGCGTAGTTCTCGACCGAGGTCAGATGACCCGTCGAGTCGGCGCAAAATACCATGCTGCCGAAGACAAAGAGCTGGCCAGGGGCGTAAGTTTCCCCTTGGCTGTTGGCGCAGTTGATCTGCAGGGGAGCCATCGATCCTTCTGGTAATCGCGCAGCGGAACTCTCAATGAAAGCACCAGTGTCGGTGTAAAAACCGGCAGACCTCGGGGTAGGGGGTACCGAACTGTGGATCTCGGATCGGTGGTAACAAGGACAAGGGAGACGATGTTTTTCCCAGGTTTGGGCCCTCTTGATGGAGGTAAAACCCTACGTCCTGCTTCTGTTTATATTAACGGAGATGTATGAAATACAGAGTTGATCTACCTCGAGATCGTAATGTGTCTAACTTCTAGGGCTAGGTGAGAGATATTGCGTTGATTTCCTCTACGGGCTAAACCCTATGGCTTATATACACGCCAGGGAGGGTATCTAGGGTTACAAGGTCGGTATCTAGGAGTAAGGCGGCTGGAAAGATCTTGGAGTATACGTCAAGTCTTCGATAGAGACAGCCCCGATCACGCCTCTTGTGTGCGGCCTCCGGAGTCCATCTTGATCAAGTACGAGGGCTCACCGGCCCAACCGAGGAGATGGGCTGGCTAGGTTAGCACCCCCTAATCCAGGACACCGTCAACTGTCCTTTTCATGCAATGGATCATCACCACGCCAATTCCCAGGTGCAACAAATCCCACTAGCTGCCCCTGACATTTTGTCGAGCACACCGCGTGCATTTCCTGGGCACGGCCAGAGCGCCCATACCGCACCACGTCGGCATCGAGCTCTACCGCTTCCTCCGCTGCTCCCCTCGCTCGTTCTGATCTCTCCCTGGGCCACCGCGTCACCCCAGAGCCTCGCTGACACCATGGCCTGGCCTCTAGCGCCGGCCAACCACTGTCCTGAGTCGCCGCCGCCGTCTTCCACTCGGGCACGCCACCACCCGAGCCGCCCGACCCCGCCAGCGCACCCCCTCCTTAACTGCCAACCACCTGACACCCCGCCGTCCTCACCGACCACCCACCGACCCCAACGGCCTTGCCACCGACCACTATTCACCATTGATGGCCGTGCCACCATGCCCGCGATCGGGAAGCTACAGCACCGACGTCTTCCGCCTATTTAAGGACCACCCGAGCTCGTCTCGCTGATCATATCACTCATCCATCCCCGATGAGCTTTCCCAGAACAACCACACGGCCGGGAATGGTCATCTTCATCCTCTCTGGCAGCTTCGGCCACCATGACTCTCCGGTTGATTCCACCGTGACTCTTCGAGTCCCGCCGGAGTTCTTCGGGTGATCTTGTCGCCGGTGACTCCACTCACCTCGGTGGCCATGAAGGGTACCCAGAGGACCGCCTCGGAGCCCAGGTCTAGCCCATGTGCTCGGAATCCCGCGGGGAGCCGTCGTTCGCCGGCGAGGATCACCGGAACCCCCGCTCCGTTCGGCCAGAGAGAGAGGGCGCGAGGACCAGGGTCAAACCTGACCAGTGGGCCAGGTGGGGCCCACTGTCAGCGACCCACAGTCCACGCCAGTGCGGATAAGTGGAAGCGGCTTTCTAAAAATACCCTTTCACTGCTGGGAAGCGTATGCCCAGAATTCGCTTCCGACGTCGACAGATCTCCCGCACGTCCGAGCGGCTGGGCTTGGCCCAGTAGCGCCAGACGGCTAAACAACGCTCAGGGCGCACTTCTGCTCTTTTCTATTTTCCTTTTCCAGCAGTTCTCAAATAATTCTACAGTAACTATTTCAAATCCAAATCTGATGATTCAAATTTCTACATACTCCTAAATTCATGCTCTATTAACCCAGCTAGGGTGAACATTTTTCCTAAGCTTTGTCTCTGTTGGATCTATTAAATAGTCCATTTGTTAATTTATCTCAGCTTACAAATCCCCTAGAAAATTCATGTGAACTCCAAATCATTTGATTCTTTTTCTAATATTTCTCATTTTTCATCTAGTTTATTTTAGTATTTGTTTTAAAAAAATCCAAACAACTTTTTGGTACTGTTTCAAATTTTGTAGTAATTTCAATATTTTTGAAAATAGGTAAAATGGAGGGAAGAGAATTTTCAAAACTTTTGGAGTGCACCCAACACCTCCGCATGCTCAAGGAAAGCATCTTGAACACTTGATATGGTGAATGCATAATTAATTGTTTGCAAGAATAATGGAATCATGAGTATGTTGAATTCAAATAAAACTTGCATATGGCTAGGTATACATGCATGATCCCTTGAAAATATTTTATCTTCATTTAAACATGAAGTATAAGTGAGTATGATTATTCTCACAAGTCACATATGCCTATGTTGGTCCGAACTAATCTGCAGGAAAGAATCAGTCACGAGAAAAGTGACCGTGAGACTGAAATCTCGTTGTGACGAGAATGATCAGTAAGGGCATGTTGGGACATGCCAAGTGGTGACCCTGTTGGGTATTACCAAGAAAATTTATTGTGCTAATCACTGCAGGAATTATAAACCTCCTAAGTCGACCGTAGATCGAGTCTTGTCACCAGTAACCTCCATACTTGTTTCATGCTGCCACTTGTACCTGCCACAGGTAGGGTATGGTTTCGTAAGTTGTTAACCCCTTTCCTTGCACACACTGTACAGAGAGGCTATGGTGAAAGATACCAGAGGCCTCTGGTAGGCATGTCACCTGGTCAGGGGGCATGGGTGTCTCCGGTTGTAGCCGGAGAGGGGTAGCACCCCTTTTTGCGCGCGGTATAAATATTGTGATCCCATGCTATTCGAGGTTGTAGCCTCCCCACCTTAGAGTTTTTCTTGAACGATGCTTTGGGTGATTCCTGGCATCAGGAAAGTTAATCTGGTGTGTGCTGGTCAGGTGTGTTTTCAACCCAAAGACCATAATGGGAATTAGTCAGCGTCTCGGTGTTGGCTAAAGAAATCCTTTACTTGTGTGTAAAGACTACACCCTCTGCACAGTTATACATATTCGAATAGCCGTGTGCGCGGTTAAGGACTATAGTCTGGGTTGGTCAAGTGTCTGTCTTAGTGTCGGTCTTTGGAGGAAATAATTAAAATTGAGCATGATATATTTTTGCAGGATAATTATTGCCATCGCTGATGCTATTATGAATATTATTGTTATCTTGAATATTATTGTGGACTAACTCTGTTCTTCCATGTGCAACCTGAGTATCACTTGGGATGGCTAGTCCACCTGGATACTCATTTCTATTTTTCTGGGTATCACTTGGGATGGCTAGTCCACCTGGATACTCAGTTTTATTTTCTTTTCCGAGTATCACTTGGGATGGCTAGTCCACCTGGATACTCAGTTTTATTTTCTTTTTTGAGTATCACTTGGGATGGCTAGTCCACCTGGATATTCAGTTTTATTTTCTTTTCTGAGTATCACTTGGGATGGTTAATCCACATGGATACTCATTTCTTTTCAAGACCTCTCGAGGCGTCGCATTTACACACCCATTTGGCATTTCTTTTCAAGACCTCTCGAGGCGTCGCTTTTAGACACCCGTTTGGCATTTCTTTTCAAGACCTCTCGAGGCGTCGCTTTTAGACACCCGTTTGGCATTTCTTTTCAAGACCTCTCGAGGCATCGCTTTCAGACACCCGTTTGGCATTTTCTTGAAATTCCTCGGGCGGTCCAGCGCCCGATGTTCCATTTAATTTTCTTGGTTTATTACTAGAATAGTATATTTATTCTTCTGCACCGTATTAATATTTATCATGCCATGCTTTAATTTTCAGTCAGCATATGAATATAAATTAATCCATCATGAGCATATGCATTTGGTATATCTTTTGTTCCTAATGTTTGCGAGTACATTCAAACGTACTCACTGGCTTGTCCCTGGCTATTTAATTGGCCAGGTCAGGATTTCAACGAGGAACACTACCACGGCATCCATGCGGACTAGGAGCCTAAGATAGCAGCCACGCGAGATAGGAATTACCAAGGTCAGCTATTCCTGTGGGAATGGAGCCCCATCGACGTTGGAGAACCACGAGTCGCTTCCATCACCCGTCACTAGAAATCATTGTTGTATCAGTAGACCTTTATGGTCTTGTATCCAATTCTTGTAATTGCTTGGTAATCTGTACCAAGGACGTGTCCACCAGTAACAGTAATCCTGGGGCTGGTGACGACACGAGGGGTTAATTTCTAGGATATTGTGCCCCAGAAATCCGGCCCCGACATCGTAGCAGCGGAATGACTTCTAGCAGCGGAACAACGACGATGGTGATGGACTCCACTCCGCAGGGACTCTGGCTGGAACACATCCTAGTGCGCAAACTCGGGATCCTCGACAAGAAATCAATCATGGCGTGACCTGCAATCTGGCATGACACGCCAGGTGAGTACTTTGAATGCACTCGCAAGCTCACAGCAACCAAAGCAATCAAGACAAATAACAGCATGGCAATTATAGGTTAATTATCAATGATGAACATGATACTACTAGAAGAACATGAGAGTGATCATGGCATGTACATGTTAATCATGATATGAACATGAGCATGATGCTATCATACATGATGTGTACGTGGATTGTTGCCGTGGTCCCTTGGACCAACTTACCATCTCGGGGTTACCTTGTAACCACCGTCAACATCTTACCATCGTGATCCTCACTTGATCACAGCAATACCAACCATAGTGATCCTCACACGATCACCAACTTCTGCATGTACCATCTCGTTGTTCTTAGTGTGCCGGTTTATTATTTCTGTTGACCCACAGTGTGACCTACTACGAACTGTGTCCATGACCGAGGACGCGGCTATCGATAGATTATACACTCTGCAGAGGTTAGTACACTGTACCCACACCACGGAACTCATGGCCACGTGCACCCATTCGGGTGGACCAACGACATTCCGACAAAACCAATCTATTGCATGACACTCTCCCGGCCACTCAGACCAACTCCCATTTGGGCTATGTCATGGGTGGCCCCAATGTCAACTCATGACATCCGCCACCTTTGTGGCTGCCACCGTCGTGGCCAAAATAAAATATCATCGTCCCGAACGGGGACATCGGTACCGTAAAACTCGGGCACACAAGATTATGGCCGCCTTCCTGATCAGGGTAGCGCGCGCAGATAACCTTCCCTAGTTGGAGGCACCGGTGAGAGGCATGACAATAGACCGTATTAGGGCCTCCCCATCCAGGCAAGTGTGGTTGCACTTGTGAGCTCGATTCGGTGGCACCATGACTCAGCCGACAGATTTGTTCAAGTTCGATTAATGTCAGGTTCAACTTGAATGGTGATGAGCTGAGTCACAATAAAATAACATGACAATGCATATGAGCATTATATCAACATAAACATGGATGGGGAACATAACCATTTAACATATGAATCATATCAACAATAAATCATTTAGTCTACGGGATGCAAATAAACATGGCATGGAGATGACCATGAATATCACACGTATTTACATAACAAACCATAACTATTCATGTGAGCATATCAAGATCACTAGCATATGAATTAAATACAAGAATGGAACATGTTAATAATAATACTAGCAAATAATCAATTAGCTTACTAGATGAAAATGAACATGGCATAAGAAATAAACATGGACTCACAAGCATATACATAACATTCAAAATAATTACATGAGCACACAATTATTTAATCATTCTAGTGAAAACCATGGCTATTGCAATGCCATCATGCAAGTGGCTGTTGTGGCTTGCCTGGGGTTGATGGAGTCATCGGGAAGAAGTGTGAATAACTCGCGGAAAAAAAATTGCCGGAAATGTTTCTCTCTCGGCGGAGCTGAATAAGGGCAGGGGCAAAATGGTCATTTTCAGAATGTTACAACATGGTGAAAATGATACCATCGCAACAGGCTCGACGAATAGAGAACATGGGCTTTGGAATCACCTGATTTAGAGTTACGGTTGAAGAATTACGGACGTTCATTCGTTAGGCAGAAAAACAAATAAAACATGTTCATTTCTGCTCTTAACGGATGAACCTCCGCAATATAAAGGTTTCGGCCGGCGGGGCTGAAAACAGAAAGCGCATTTCTGAGAGTACGCTTTCGAACGGAGAAAACGCCTTCCTGTCCGAAGAAGCAGCGGAATACGCTTTCCTTAGACGAAAACGTATTTTGGTTAATACGCCTCCACTTATGCTGACTGGACTGGGGCTCTGTGTCGCTTACAGGTGGGTCCCGCCAGCTCCTTCTCCCTCCTCGTCAGCTCGTCTTCAACCTCCCGTGCGCGCCGGAGCTAGAGAACAGAGGTGCGGTCCTCCGGCGATTCCCGGCGCCCCTGAGCATCTCCGGCGATGTTCTGGTAATGGACGGGCTCGGGGCGAAGAGGCGCACACGCCTGAGCTCGTCTTTCTCGCCGGGGAGCACTGTAGCCAGTAGCGCTTCGGCCGCGGCGGATGGCAGCATCGGCTATCGCCGGGGCGAACGGCACGACACCCGAGTGGAGGAGGTGATCTGCGGGGAGGGGCTAGGGTGGTGGGGGGAGGCTTCTGGTGGAGGAAGGAGGGCGAAAGGAGCTCCGGCGCGCTCCAATTTAGGAGGAGGCCGAGACGGCAGTGGCGGCCAGGGGGAGGGAAGGGGAGCTCCTCGAGCTCGAATGAAAGGCCAGGGGGGTGCTAGGAGGGAGGAGAGGAGGCTGGTGAGGTCGAGGGAGCTCGGGAAGAGCTATTATAGCCGGGTGAGCTCGCGGGTGAGCGCGGCCGCGGCGACGCGTGTGCCGGCGCTCTGCGGCATGGGGAACATGCGGAGGGAGGGGCGCGGCGTCGGGAGAGGCCACGGGGCAGAGGGGAAGCTCGCAGGGGCTTCGGGAGAGCTTGAGGCGGAGGAGGACAGGGGGAAGACGACGGCGGCCGCGGGCACGCGGTGCGGCGTGGCGCGCCGGGGAGGAAAGAGGAGGGGGAGAGGGGTCCAGAATGGGTGCGTGGACGCAGGAGAGATCGGGCAACGCTGTGGACATGCCGTGGTGGCGCCAGCTCGAGGTTTGGGCGGCGGCCGTGGGCCCCAAAGTCCAGAGCACGCGTTCTGCCTGCAGTGCACGCGCTCTACGCGTGGTCACTGCATGAACGTGGCGTTGCCACGCGTTCCGGGTGGCCTAGGAATGTCTGGCTGGTTAAGCACTCCCCCAGTAGCTGCTAGGAAGAAGAAGACAATGGAAGAAGATCAAGAGGGGACTGAACTGAGCTCAAACCTAAATCAAGAGCATGGTGTTTGATTACTGGCGTGAGATGAGAACAAGCCGAATGGGCATGAGTTTTGGCTGAGAGTGATCATCCACTAGGGTGATTACTGTGGCAAAGTTTCAGATCAAAAGGATGAAGATAACTAGCACTTCCTTCACAAACTGCCCCACTGGACAGAAAATGAAAATGGAAGCTGCACTCACATGGATGATTGGATTGAACTGAAATTTGTTTTAGGATGATGATTTGGGTAAAGGAAGGCACTGTAAAAATTTCATACCATTTGGATAAAAAAAATGGTACTTCCTTCACAATGCTTTCCTCTGGACAGAAACTTGGGGGAATTATTGAGAAATATTGGATAAATAAAATGAGCCCAAATTTGGGGGAGGGAGGTTATCTAGGTAGGATAATGTCCTGGTAAAAATTCAGAATTTATGAAGCCATATAAAATATAGTTGCTTCACAAACTAAAATTTTGACCAGAAGCAAAGTTTGGATGGTGTGCTTGCCATCAGCACGGAATCTTGAATATTTTTACATATCCAAGGTTCAGATGGTCCAAAGGAATTTTGAGAATTTTGTGGGAATTTTAGGAAAGGCAGAAATATAGGTTGCTTGACAACCTAGAGCAAACAGGGTTATTCCTTCTATAGAAAAAGGAATATTCCCCAAAAAAAGAATTTGGAGTTGGGCTAAGATGGAAATGACATGGCATTGGGAAAGATTGAGAGTGGCAAGTCACTTGGGAGAGGAATAAGAGATGATCTTCCCAGGTTTCAAGACCACAGAGCCACAGAAAAAGAATTCCAAATAAAATTCCAAAGAAATCCATAAGAAAAAGAAAGGCCCAAAAACCAGGGGGTCACAAACCTACCCCCCTTACAAAAATCTCATCCTCGAGATTTGGTTGCTCAGGTAACAAGTATGAATATTCTGACTTAAGGAAACCGTTTCCAACTCGGGTATCCTTTTTCCTTAGTATGATGTTCCCACTGAATTTCATATGACTGACTGCCTTGCTCTGGGGTGGTTTGCTTCACTGTATCCAACATTCTGACAGGTCTTCCCTCATATGTTCAACCTTATGCTGACTCCAGTTCCTTAATATCTGCTGGCTTATCTGATATATCATCATGACTGTAATATGTGCTCTTTCCATAAGTCTGTGAGTGATTTCCGATTGACGTGTCATCCCTATATCCAGCACTGATAGTATTCCAGGGAGTTGTGAACAAATTCTTCGGTAGTCACGGAACCTTTCAACCCTTGCATCAGGTTACTCAAATAGATGCATGTTCTCCGGGTTCAAGACAGTGCTGAGAATCATGACTGTTCCCTTGTCGGAATGTGACTACTTGCAGGGAGTTCTGAATCATTTTGAACTGGCTCCACTGTCTTAAGCATCAAAGTATAAAGGAGTACGGCCTTATAGCAATAGCATCCGGAGACTTGTCTGCCGATGGTTCTGGCGGAAGGCTCTTGTTCACGATAGGCTATCATTTCATTGGGTACCATATGTGAGGACACATGTTCCGAGCTTGTTGTTCAGCATTTCGAGTACTCATTCTGTCGGTATATCCATAAGCCATGGGATGCTTTAACATGGTCATCGGAGTCAAACTGCTGAGCTGCCCTTTGGTCTGACATGACAGACTGGGATATTCGCTACTAACAATTTTGAGCATATACAGTTGGACAAGCGGGTTACCTTGATATGAGGTCCTTACAAACAGAGTAGACCCCTTGGGTGTGTGTTCATGGTGATCAATATGGAATCAGACTGTCTTGGGCATCCGTACCATGTTGTTCATGCAACCATTATCATACCCGCATTGTCAGTCTTGCTCCTTCATTATTATTTTGTTGGTCTGAATCCCTTGCTGAAAAAGCTTGGCGATATATATCCTTAATTCTTCGTGCGACCATAGGGGCTATCATGTGCAATGTTTCAGTAATCATACCTTGTCCTTGTTCATGACTCATTTCATAGGAAATATACCATGTTCACATGTACTCGTATAGAGCTCATGGTTATTGTCAATCATGCAAGATAGTGCAAAGGGTTGATGGTATCACTTTGTCGAGTGCGAGGAAGCTGACCTTGATATCTGTCGTGGGAACGAGCCTGACAGTAGAGGTTAGGGGTACGGAAGGAGAGGGCAGAGTCCTAGCTACGGCGAGATTGTACACATGGATGTATGAGTTCAGGCCCCTCTCGTGGTGGTAACAGCCCTACGTCTCAGCGCTCGGAAGCTTACTGTCGTGTGGTATGTGTAAGATACAGGGGGTGCGAACCCTTGTAATAGAGGGGAGGGGTGGCTTATATAGAGTGCGCCGCCCCTCATCATCGCCGGGCAACCAAGGGTTCGATCGTGGTAATAAAGGTGAACGTTACTGATAACGTATGTAATAAATGCTACTTATGGCGACCAGTCGAACGCCTGCCCGTTAGCCTCCCTGGAGTGGCTTCTGGTCTTCTGCGGTCGACTGACTTCTGGTTCTTCCGAGTGAAAAGGCAACTGTCGAATGGTGAGAGAAACTTCTGAGTGGACTTTCTGTCGAGTGACTCATGCGCCATGGTGATTTCAGTCGGAGTCTTCCTTGTAATCTTGTAATCTTTAAGTTCTCTAATGTGGTGTCCTTAGGTAGGGTATGTAGGTCAGGCCTAAGACCCTACCCTAGGTACATATCTCCATCATTAGCCCCCGAATGGATCAGGGTTCGAGTGGGAAAGGGACAGTGCAGGTTCTGCCAAACTCAACGTTCCGAGTGAGCTTCAAGATTTTTCTGATGCCTGTGACGACTGGGCCTTCTAGCATTCGCCTTGATCTATTCATCTTATCAGTTCTTCCGAGTGGATCTGGATGCAGGTTCAAGTCCGAGTGGCCAGCAGGATCTTTAGATGTGACAGGACGCTCCGCCCGGTCCAGATTTCACGGGGTACAAAATTTTGGGGAGCGCGCGCTGAGCGGGGATGACGCAACAGACGGGGGCACGACCCCTCGATCCTTGCGCCGCTTTTAGCGCCACGTATCGCGTCTGCACTATTAACGGGATACACAGGGATTCAACGGGCCCACGAGTCAGTGACTTGGGTCGACGGATATAAGAAACGAGAGCGGGGGGGAATTTGCAACAGTGTGTCTATTTTCTCCCCGTCTCCCCCGCTTCCTCTGTTCCGCCACCGCGCCGCCCATCTCGAATCCGCCCGCCGCCGCAACAATGACGAAAGACAAGACGGCGAAATTGGAGCGCGCCAAGAAGACGGCGAAGGGGAAGAAGCCATCGAGCGCTCGAGCCACGGCGCCACCCGGATGGATCCAGGGCGACTTCTTACCGTCGACCGTCTCGGAGGAGGACGTTGAGAAGCTCCTCTCCGACGGTCTGATAGCGGCCGGGTCGTGGAGGCTGCCGGGGGCGGAAGCTGAGCCGGAGCCGCATGAGGGCGAGCGGGTCCTCCTGACCACTCACTTGGAGAGAGGTTTTTCTCTGCCTCCTCATCGTTTCTTCCGTGGTTTCTTGAATTTCTTCGGGGCACAACTTCACCATTTTCCTCCCAATACTATCGCGTACCTTGCCGCATTTGTGACGATGTGCGAGTGTTTCCTGGGTTGTCCCCCTCACTGGGGTTTGTTCAAGCATATTTTCACCATCCGTTCCCAGTCGGTCAAGAAAGCCCACACTAGTGATAGCAAAACCAACGTTATTCAGTTATGTGGGGGTTTGGGCCTCCAGAAGAGGACGGGGAGTGCTTTCCCAGCGTTAGCCTTTCCGGACTCGGTGCGGGGCTGGCAGTCGACTTGGTTCTATTGCAACGATGTCGCATCCCCGAATGTGTCGACTGGTCTTCCCCCCTTCACACTGGCTCGACCCACTGTGCCCAAATATCTGACTGTGACCGAGGAAGAGAAGGCCAACATAGGAATCTTGATGAATGGTGTAGTGAATCTGATTCGTGGCGGAGTGACTGGTCTGGATCTGCTAGAGGTGTTTCTCGGTCGACGGATCCAGCTGCTCCAGGCACGGGACCATCCCATGTGGCATTACTCGGGAGTCGACGACACCACTCGTACCCATCCGGAGGATGTCTCAGAAGAAACGGTCGCTCAATGGCTGCGCAGTATCACTGGAGCGCGCGACAACCCCCAAGGAACCAAAAGAGTCTTGCCCTTCTCCGCTGAGCGCCCACCGAACGTGGTGAGTCATGTCATTGTCGATTGTCTTTATATCTTGTCGAGTGAATGGGTCTTCGATTGACTGACTTGAATCTTTGCAGGAGCTCACAAACATGCATTCACCTATGCCGAATGGAGAACAGAACATTGAAGGGGTGGAGAGTGAAGGCGACAGCGCTGACATCAATTATGCCGAGGACAGTGAAGGCAGCGATGACGACTCGGAAGAGAGCGAAGAAGTCGAAGTTCAATCTCCTCCGCGTACCGAGGGACGTTCCAAGCAGCAACAAGATCCTGCAATCGACCAAGGTCGGACCGTGGGGTCGACCACCAGGAGCTCGAAGCGCAATCGGACGCCTACGCCGGAACCGGCCGAAAAAGTCGCCAAACAGCCCAAGGTTGTTCCTGCAAAGCCCCGGAAGGCTCTTCCCAGGATGAAGGTTGCCGTGCCGATTGCTTCGACGTAATTATTCTTGCTCCTTGCTTAACTTGTTGCTGAACTTCATATTTTTGCTGACCGAGTGAAACTTGAATGTCAGGGCTGCTACCTCGGTGAAGTCGCCAGTGCGGGCTGAGGAAGGCGCGGAGAAGGATACGTCCGACGCAGCTACTTCCCGCCGAGGTATGACATATTGCCATTCGACATTTTTCTCAAACCATTCGACAGTCGTGTGAAATGTTGTCTGGTGACTGCAGAGCCAAGGAATGTCCTCCAGATCGCTGATGACGGTGAAGATGAGCTTCAGAGGAGTGCCGACCCCGCAGCTCCTTCTCCGACTGAACCAGATTCAGCACCGGATCTGATGACCGTGAGGCTCGCCAATCCGCCTCAAGCGCTGGTCTCTCAAGCGCCAATCCTTCTGGCTGTATCACCGCTCCCTCCACAGTCTACCTTTCCTCTGTATCACGTTCCAGAGGATCAGACTGGAGCTGCAAAGGAGGCGATGATCCAAGCCGAGCACATGATGCGGCACACGAAGGAGGCGTACGAGGCCAGCAAGTTGGCTTACGACGCCAGCTCGGCGCTTCGAGCGAACGTCCGAGTAAGTGCGCTTGTAAGTTCATTTTTGATCGTGTCGTTTTCCGTTTATCTTGACTTGACTCTATACCCACTGAGTGTTTTCTGTCCGTCAATGTGTAGTCGCTTGTCACTCACTCGGCCAGGACTGACCTGGTCGAGTGGTAATTGCTTGTCATGCACTCGGCCAGGGCTGACCTGGTCGAGTGGACATTTGTCCAGTGGGGGCACGCTGAGTGCACCCACTAGGTGTAGTCCCCGAGACCGCTGTCGAATGTTGGTGGCATCGGTGGGGGTCTTTTTTGTATTTTGCTGTTCATTTGCACTCGGGCAGGCCGGACCTGGTCGAGTGATAGTAGGTCCAGTGGGGGCACGCTGAGTGCACCCACTGGGTGTAGTCCCCGAGACCGCCATCGGATGTTTGCATCGGCGGGGGTCTGAAAGAGACATTGTAGATTGTTTGTTTGTTTTTTTACTCGGACAGGTCGGGCCTAGTCGAGTGAGGTTGAGTCCAGTGGGGGCACGCTGAGTGCACCCACTGGGTGTAGTCCCCGAGACTACTGTCGATCGTTTACGATCGGTAGTAGTCTTAAGAACTTGGACTCGGAGCCCAAATTTGTGTTTGAAACACACTCTCCACTCGGCATGCCGAGCGGATGTCTTGTCTTAGTGTCTTCCCTCCTAAATGCTTGCTGTAGAAATGGAAATGATGTCCATGAAACTAGCAGAGTAGGTCTTGTCAGTTCAGACCTTTCCATCAACCATGATATGACGCTGCATTAAGGTCGGTGGGTTTTGTGCTTCCACTCGGGTGCGGAAGAATATTTCTGTCGACTGAATTGTGTTTGTTGTTGATCTCAGAAGACTTGCGAACTCGGGACTCAATATGTTAACTTGGAGAAAGAGAAGAACCAGCTTCAACTAGACCTGGAAGTGGCCAAGAAGGACCTGGAGCGCGTGCAGGCTGACCTGAAGGCTTTGGGAGGTAAACTTCGTCGACCGAATGCACCATTACTTGTTTCTTCTATCTTTGAACCGAGTGACTCCACTCGAGCAGACGTGCGTGGTGAGAACCGTCGACTCCAAGTGCGACTCAACAATGTTGTTTCCTTAGATACCATGAAGAAGGCGCTTGAAGATAAGGACAAATCACTCGCCGATGCTCAGAAGACGGCGAGGGAGAAAACTGAAGCCGCCGAGAAGAAACTCGCCATAACCAGTAAGTTGGAAGAGGAGAACACCAAACTCAAGTAGGAGCGGGCCGACTGGGGCAAGAGGGTTGAGCAGGCGACCAAGAGAGCGAAGGGTCTCGAGAAATATCTGGGTGACTTCGCGAAGAAGATGTACATTTTGCTTGAAGGTAACTTTCTCCAGTCGAGTGAATTCCGTTAATTCCTAGAGAACAGCAGCATGACCAATCTTTGCCTTCTTCTTCGTGTAGAATTCTGCCAAGACTTCGACAAGGAGACTGAAGAGATTGAGCCAAATCTGGACCCTACCAAGTCACCCGTCGGGGATGCCGTAGCCATGAACATGTTTCGACTTGAAGCTCGTCTCGGGGGTGTCCGGGGATATGTCACTCGACTGAGGGCCGCGATGGAGAAGATCGACAAGGAATTATGGCCAGAGGACTCTCTTCAGACTGACCTCGAGTCGATGATGACTCGCCTTGATGAGCTTCCCGGTCGAGTGCAGGCGTGGAAAAAATTTGCGGCACGCTGCGGAGCTGACGTAGCGCTCTCACTCGTCCGGGTCCATTGTAAGGAGGTCAAGGAGGATAGACTGAAGGCTCTTCAAGTGGCCAACACGAAGAAACTTCAGTTCCAGGACTTCATGGAGACCTTCATCGCAGCAGCCACTCGGATCGCCGATGTGATTGATCTGGACATTTTCGTCGAGCCCGCGAGTCCCACCGGAGCTTGAGAAAAACTTTGCTGGTAGTCGAAACTTTATTTTGCCTCGGTATGCCGAGTGATGGTGTAACCGCTTAAAACTTCGTTCGGGCCTTAAGCTCGAGTACTTTCCATTTGCATGCGCAACTTTTATCCGTGTCGGATATTCTGGATCTATCTGCATCTTGCTTTCCAGTCCTTTGCTTGGTTGATTTTGTTTGCTTTCCGAGTGAGACGAATATTCGTCACTCGGAAGAATTTTGGACCTAGGCGAGGACTGACTCGCAGCTAAGTCCCCGAGTGAGAGGAGTGCTCGACACTTGACAGATATTTTGACTTAGCCGAAATCAGGTTTGTGGCTAAGCCGCCGAGTGAGAGGATTGCTCGTCACTCGGGAGAGCTTTTAACTTAGGCGAAAACTTGTCCGCAGCTGAGCTTTCGAGTGAATGGGATGCTATTCACTCGACAAGATTTTCAACTTAGGTGAAATCTGGTTCGCAGCTAAGCCCTCGAGTGAGAGGATTGCTCGTCACTCGGGAGAGTTTTTAACTTAGGTGAAAACTTGTTCGCAGCTAAGCTTTCGAGTGAATGGGATGCTATTCACTCGACGGGATTTTTAACTTAGGCGAAATCTGGTTCGCAGCTAAGCCCCCGAGTGAGAGGATTGCTCTTCACTCGGGAAAGTTTTTAACTTAGGCGAAAACTTGTTCGCAGCTAAGCTTTCGAGTGAATGGGATACTACTCACTCGACGAGATTTTTAACTTAGGCGAAATCTGGTTCGCAGCTAAGTCCCCGAGTGAGAGGATTGCTCGTCACTCGGGAGGGTTTTTAACTTAGGCGAAAACTTGTTCGCAGCTAAGCTTTCGAGTGAATGGGATGCTATTCACTCGACGGGATTTTTAACTTAAGCGAAATCTGGTTCGCAGCTAAGCCCCCGAGTGAGAGGATTACTCGTCACTCAGGAGAGTTTTTAACTTAGGCGAAAACTTGTTCGCAACTAAGCTTTCGAGTGAATGGGATGCTATTCGCTCGATGGGATTTTTAACTTAGGCAAAATCTGGTTCGCAGCTAACCCCCCGAGTGAGAGGATTGCTCGTCACTCGGGAGAGTTTTTAACTTAGGCGAAAACTTATTCGCAGCTAAACTTTCGAGTGAATGGGATGCTATTCACTCGACGGGATTTTTAACTTAGGCGAAATCTGGTTCGCAGCTAAGCCCCCGAGTGAGAGGATTGCTCGTCACTCGGGAGAATTTTTAACTTAGGCGAAAACTTGTTCGCAGCTAAGCTTTCGAGTGAATGGGTTGCCATTCACTCGATGAGATTTTTAACTTAGGCGAAATCTGGTTCGCAGCTAAGCCCCCGAGTGAGAGGATTGTTCGTCACTCGGAATATTTTTGAACTTAGATTTGTGCGATCGGAATCGACAAAACACTGCAGGAGTCGTATCTTTGATAGGCAAAACTGTTTAGAGTACTCTTATTACATCAAACAGCTCAGTCTTCAGCTATAAAATCGTCGAAGTAAATCCGCGTTCCAGGCCCGCGGCTCGTCAATGTTCTTCTTGAGGTTGAAAAGGTGGTAGGCTCCATTGTTCAGTACTTTGGTGACGACGAAAGGGCCTTCCCATGCGGGGGCGAGCTTGTGAGGCCGCTGCTGATCCACTCGGAGCACGAGGTCACCTTCATGGAACGACCGACTCCTGACGTGCCTTGCATGAAAGCGACGCAGATCTTGCTGGTACATAGTCGACCGAATCAAAGCCATTTCTCGCTCTTCTTCAAGGAGATCCACATCGTCCTGACGTGCTTGTTCAGCCTCCGCCTCCGAGTAAAGATCCACACGAGGAGAATTGTGAAGGAGATCACTCGGTAAGACAACCTCGGCTCCATACACCATAAAGAAGGGAGTGCGATCAGTCGACCAATTTGGAGTCGTCCTCAAGCCCCACAGAACAGACGGTAATTCAGTAACCCAAGCTCCAGCTGCATGATCAAGTTCGCGCATGAGTCGAGGCTTCAATCCTTGAAGGATAAGGCCATTTCCTCGCTCCGCCTGACCGTTAGACTGGGGGTGCGCAACGGATGCGTAATCCACCCGAGTGCCTTGAGTGGAGCGAAAGTTCCTGAACTCTTCGGAGTCAAAATTAGAACCATTGTCTGTGATGATACTGTGGGGAACTCCGTATCTGAATATTATCTCTCTCATGAATTTGATGGCCGTGCGTGAGTTCAGCTTCTTAATAGGTTTGGCCTCAATCCATTTGGTGAACTTGTCGACTGCTACCAGCAGATGCGTGAAACCACTCTGGCCCGTCCGGAGAGGCCCAACCATATCCAATCCCCATACAGTGAATGGCCATACGAGTGGAATAGTCTTCAAAGCAGACGCAGGCCTGTGTGACAAGTTCGCATAGAATTGGCATCCTTCACAGTGCTGAACGATCTCTTTAGCCATTTCATTGGCGCGCGGCCAGAAGAAACCAGCTCGGTATGCCTTGGCAACAATCGTCCGAGAGGACGCATGATGACCGCAAGTCCCTGAGTGAACTTCCTCCAGAATCAGTCGACCTTCTTCGGGAGAGATGCATCGCGGAGCCACGCTGGTTACGCTCTCTCTGTAGAGCTGCCCATTCATAACAGTGAATGCCTTGGATCTGCGGACAATCTGTCGAGCCTCAACCTCATCTTCTGGAAGTTCTCGTCTGAGTATGTACGCGATATAGGGCACCGTCCAATCGGGAGTAATCACCAGAATCTCGACGACCAGATCTATGACTACTGGGACATCAACTCCAGTCGGGTTGGAGGCGCTTATAGGCTGCGGGGGCTCTTCGGTGAAGGGGTCCTCCTGCACCGAAGGAGAGTGCAAATGTTCCAGAAACACGTTGCTGGGTACAAATTTCCGAGTGGATCCGATTTTTGCTAATTCGTCAGCTGACTGATTCTTCACTCGGGGAACATGGTGGAGTTCCAAACCCTCAAACTTCTTCTCCAGCTTCCTTACTGCATTGCAATATCCGGTCATGGCGGGGTTCCTGACGTCCCACTCCTTCATCACCTGATTAACCACCAAATCCGAGTCACCGTATACCATCAGGCGACGGACGCCGAGTGAGATGGCCATACGTAACCCGTAGAGGAGTGCCTCGTACTCAGCTTCATTATTGGAGGAATCAAAGTGAATCTGGAGGACATACTTAGCTTATCACCCTTTGGAGACACCAACACTACACCAGCACCAGAACCATTCAGCATCTTCGAGCCGTCAAAGAACATGGTCCAGTGCGCCGAGTGGATTTGGATTGGCTGTTGCTGTTCTATCCACTCGGCCATGAAGTCAGCAAGTGCTTGAGATTTGATGGCTTTCTTTGCTTCAAACTTGATATCAAAATAGAGGAGCTCAATGGCCCATTTGGCCACTCGACCAGTCGCGTCTCGATTGTTGAGGATCTCGGCCAATGGAGCATCACTGACGACTGTAACTGAGTGATCTTGGAAGTAGTGCGCCACCTTCTTCGCTGATAGATATATACCATAGACAAGCTTCTGGTAATGTGGGTACCTTTGCTTTGAAGGAGTCAACACTTCAGAGATGTAGTATACTGGGCGCTGGACCTTATAGGCCTTGCCCTCTTCTTCTCGATCGACAGTGAGAACCGTACTGACGACTTGATTGGTGGCTGCAATGTACAAGAGCAGGGGTTCTTTGCTGTGCGGAGCAGCAAGCACCGGCTGGGTGGAGAGCAGGGCTTTGAGCTCGCCAAACGCTGCTTCTGCCTCTGGAGTCCACTCGAACGTATCAGATTTCTTCATCAGTCGGTATAAAGGCAGTGCCTTCTCTCCAAGACGAGAAATGAATCTGCTCAGCGCCGCCAGGCAACCAGTGAGCTTCTGGACATCGTGTATACGCTCAGGGCGTTTCATTCGGACGATGGCACCTATCTTCTCAGGATTGACGTCGATCCCTCGTTCAGAAACGAGAAAACCGAGTAACTTTCCACCAGGAACTCCAAAAGTACACTTGGTTGGATTCAACTTGATGTCATATTTCCTTAGGTTGGCAAATGTTTCTGCCAAGTCAGTCAGCAGGTCAGAACCTTTGCGAGACTTGACTACAATATCGTCCCTGTAGGCCTCGACATTCCGACTGATCTGGTCGAGGAGACATTTCTGTATCATGCGCATGAAAGTAGCGCCAGCATTTTTCAGACCAAAAGGCATGGTGATGTAACAGAAACACCCGAAAGGGGTGATGAAGGTCGTCTTTATTTCATCTGGACCAAACAGACGGATCTGATGGTAGCCAGAGTATGCATCGAGAAAAGATAAATGTTCACACCCCGCTGTCGAGTCCACAATCTGGTCGATGCGGGGGAGTGGGAAATGATCTTTCGGGCAGGCCCGATTGATATGTTTAAAGTCTATACACATGCGGAGTGACTTGTCTTTCTTGGGGACCATGACGACGTTCGCGAGCCACTCGGAGTGGTAAACCTCGCGTATGAACTCAGCCGCCAAGAGTCGAGCCACTTCCTCGCCGATTGCTTTCCGCTTCTCTGTTGCCGACCGACGCAAGTGCTCCTTTACGGGCTTGGCCTTGGGGTCGACCCTCAGACGGTGCTCAGCCAGCCCCCTGGGCACACCCGGCATGTCAGAAGGCTTCCATGCAAAGATGTCCCAGTTCTCACGGAGGAACTGGATGAGCGCGTCTTCCTATTTGCTGTCGAGTGTTGTTGAAACGTTGGTCGGAGCAGCATTAGGATCCGTCGGGTGAATGTGCACTGGTTTCACGTCTCCTGCCGACTGAAAAGCAGACTCAGTGGCGGGCTTCTTGGAACGCAATAGATCGGCGGGATCAGCATTCTTCTTGTATTCTTCCAACTCGACCACAGCCATTTGCTGGTCGGCAATTTTGGAGCCCTGCTGGAGGCACTCCTCAGCCCTCTGTCGATTCCCTATGACTGTGATCACACCCTTGGGCCCGGGCATCTTCAGCTTGAGATACACGTAACATGGGCGGGCCATGAAACGTGCATAAGCCGGACGGCCAAGGATGGCGTGATATGCACTCTGAAAGTCTACAACTTCAAACGTCAACTTTTCCTTGCGAAAATTCTTGTCGGTGCCGAACACCACATCCAATGCAATCTGACCGAGTGACTTGGCCTTCTTCCCAGGGATGACCCCGTGGAATTGCATATTGCTCTCACTGAGCCTGGACATCGGAATGCCCATCCCCTTAAGGGTATCTGCGTATAAAATGTTCAGGCCACTCCCTCCGTCCATGAGAACTTTACGGAGTCGAGTGCCTCCTACCACCGGATCCACCACCAAAGCCTGCCGACCTGGGGTAGCAACATGAGCGGGGTGGTCCGACTGATCAAAGGTGATAGGAGTCTGGGACCACTTGAGGTACGTGGGGGTGGCAGGAACAGCCATGTTGACCTCCCTGTTTATGACCTTCAGTCGACTCTTGCTTTCTACATCAGCAAAAATCATCAAAGTGGCATTAACCTCGGGGAAGTCATCTTTCTCTTCATCTTCTTCTTTCTCAGGATCTTTTCCACTCGACTGTCCTTCCTTGAACTGCTGGATCAGTAATCTGCACTGTCGAGTGGTGTGTTTCGGCAATATCAAGTTGCCTTCTTCGTCCTTCCTCGTGTGAATGGCACACGGCATATCCAGGACATCCGTCGACTGATTCTTAGACTTCTTTTGAGTAAACTGCCCCTTGGGATTTCCTTTCCCTTTTCCTTGTGCCGCCAGAGCGGCTACCTCTGCCTGAGCAGAACCATCAGCTTTACGCTTTTGCTTTCGACTGGAATTTCCACCGCCGGCGCCATTGTCGACTATTTTTCCCTTGCCACTGCGGAGACGATCCTCTTCTTCGCCATTGGCGTACTTAGTGGCAATTTCCATCATCTTGCTAAGAGACATATCTCCTGTCCGACCAAACTTCAAGTAGAGCTCTCTGTATCTAACGCCGGCCTTGAAGGCGCAAACAGCTTGGTGCTCGGAAACACCTTCCACTGTGTGATGAAGAGTGGTCCAACGCTGAATGTAATCCCTCAAAGTTTCATTCGGCTTCTGTACACAATGCTGCAACTCGGTCAAACCAGCAGGACGCTTGCAAGTGCCTTCGAAAGTTTTGATGAACACTCGGGCAAGATCTTCCCAGCAATAGATGCTAGAAGGGGCCAACTGATTCAGCCATGCTCGGGCTGAACCATCCAACATCAGAGACAAGTGCTTCATAGCTATGTTGTCATTACCTCCACCGATCTGTACAGCCACTCGGTAATCATCTAGCCAAGTTTCTGGCTTCGACTCCCCGGTGAATTTGCTAACCCCAGCCGCCAACCTGAAGTTGGGGGGAATCTCAGCAGATCGAATGGCTCTGCTAAAACACTCTGGACCAGAAACAACTGCACCGCTTCCACTCGGAAAACCTCTGTCATAACCATCTCTATTATACCTGCCCCTGTCGACCCGGTTCTGTACAAGAACTGACCTCGCGTCAAACCCCTGGCCCGCTCATCACCGTACGAGCGCCTATCATCATAGTGCCGGGGCACGTATGGACCACTCCGCGGAGGAGTGGGCACTCGACGGTGGTCATCACGGTGATATCGAGGAGCAAACTGATCTCGCCTTTGATCTCTGAACTGATCATTACGATAATCTCCACCTCTGCGACGTGGAGGTGACCCTGGACTGTGGGCCGATTGGACCGTGTCTGCCTTAGCTGATCTGCTGTGTATCCTGTTGCGCGACTGAGAGACAGCAGAGTTCTGCTCTCGCGCCGCTCCAAGCATAGCTCGGATCTGCTCAAGACCTCTGCCAGCCTCAGAATTGGATGGCTGGATAGAATCTGCAATCCTAGCCGCTGCCGCAACGTTCTGGATCGGAGTACGGAATACCTGAAGGTTGTCGTCGACTGGAGGGAATAACTGACGCTGTCGAGTGCGATCGTTGAGTGCCCTCTGCATCTCTTCGAGGCGCGTGCGCTCCGCCTAAGTGGCCAGACGCACAGCCTCCAGAGCTTGGGCCTCTGCAGTCGCGCCGACGATGGGGGTTTGGAGGACCTCCTCATCCCTGCGCTGCTGCTCATTCCACGGGCCGCCACGCTCGCGGCTGCCATGGCCATAGCCGGGCGGGCTCTGAAGAGATCCCGCCATGAAAACTTCTGCTGCCGGATCGCAGATTTCACACTCGGAAGGGAGCTCAGATTGATCTGACGCCGAATCGAACGCGCCGTAAAGTGACTCGCCGGGCTCGATAGCCGCAATCTGCGGAGTCGACGCCTGGCGCACTGCCGCATGCCTCACCCATCGCTGGAGCCGTGAGCGACCAGATCGCTTGCGGCGACGCACAGCGGGGAGAGTGAACGATGCCGGAGTCGATATGTACTGGGTCGACTGCTGGCGAAGGAGAACGCCGCATGAACTCGTGATGAAGTGCATCGCCCCGTGAACAGGGAGAGCCTCAACGTCGAGTGGGGCCTCCTGGAGCCATGCGGAGTCGTCGGCGACGAAGGTGAGCGCACCGAGACGGATCTCGCGGCCCAGGACCAAACCGCCGCCGGAAGACATGATGAAGATGAAAAACGCAACCTCGCCGGAAGTCACTTAGACGCCTGCCCCATGGTGGGCGCCAACTGTCATGGGAACGAGCCTGACAGTAGAGGTTAGGGGTACGGAAGGAGAGGGCAGAGTCCTAGCTACGGCGAGATAGTACACACGGATGTATGAGTTCAGGCCCCTCTCGTGGAGGCAACAGCCCTACGTCTCAGCGCTCGGAAGCTTACTGTCGTGTGGTATGTGTAAGATACAGGGGGTACGAACCCTTGTGCCAAAGGGGAGGGGTGGCTTATATAGAGTGCGCCGCCCCTCATCATCGCCAGGCAACCAAGGGTTCGATCGTGGTAATAAAGGTGAACGTTACTGGTAACGTATGTAATAAATGCTACTTATGGCGACCAGTCGAACGCCTGCCCATTAGCCTCCCCGGAGTGGCTTCTGGTCTTCTGCGGTCGACTGACTTCTGGTTCTTCCGAGTGAAAAGGCAACTGTCGAATGGTGAGAGAAACTTCCAAGTGGACTTTCTGTCGAGTGACTCATGCGCCATGGTGATTTCAGTCGGAGTCTTCCTTGTAATCTTGTAATCTTTAAGTTCTCCAATGTGGTGTCCTTAGGTAGGGTATGTAGGTCAAACCTAAGACCCTACCCTAGGTACATATCTCCATCAATATCCACTGTCAAGATTGTTGTCCCAAAGTTGTCTTACTTTATAGCTTGTCGGTCCTTGCATCATAGTGAGGTGTATAACTGGCTTTTCTTCCTCTTGCATAACTCATGTGGTTATCGGATTCTTGCCATGCTTGCATCATCGTACGAGGGACTTGCATGACCTTGGCAGCATGCTCACAATATATATGGAAGTATGTGTAGCTGAACATTTTATTCCCGAGGCAGACTTGTGTCATGACTAGCTCTTGTTTCTGACCAAACTATTGTGGGCTTGACCCTTGAGTTGCACTGCCAACTCACTATGTAATTTTGTCAACTGTTTGTAGTGTCGTACTGACGAAGATTGGATAGCTTGTGTTGGAAGCTATCTGAGAGTAGCCTGCTGAAGAATGCTGGATAGCTTATGCTCAAAGCTTTTGCCGGGATAGCTTGCTGAAAAAGACTAGGTACCGTGCTTCAGAAGCTTTTCCCTTGGTTGCTTACTGAGGAAGATTTGCTGACTTATGTTAGAAGCTTTATGTGGTGGCTTCCCGAAGAAGACTGAGTATCTTATACTGGAAGCTATCCACATATCGTACTGAGGAAGACTACGGAACCTTGCATCGTAAGCTTCCCTGGTAGCGTGCAGAGGAAGACTGGGTTGCTTACTCCAGAAGCTTCTCACTATAGTGTGCGGACTAAATGCCATATATATATATATATCCTTGATATTCTTGCTTTGTCTCAAAATATACGATTGGCCTTGCAAACAAATTATCTTCATGCTGGTTTAATCATTACTGTTGTGAAGATTGCGCGCTGATATAGACTTGATGCTGGTAGTCAATCCAGAATATCATCTGTATTCAAACCAGATATTCCCAATATAATGCAGTTGGCTGAGAATTCCATAATGTTTAGCTGAGCTTCCAAATAATTGAATTCCTCACTGATTCTTCGAGTCCGGTGGCGGTTCGATGAGCAACTTTCATAAGGGGAAATAAGGTAACACCGAAGGCCCAAAGAAAGAAGCAAAAGAGACGACTAAAACAAAAGCACCAAGGCATCAAGATCCCACACAAGCAACACCACATTTTACTGCTATTCACAACAATATGCATGCCTACTTAAGCACTCAAATCCCGCAATAACTCCGGTACTATGGTCTAACATGCTGTGCCGGTGTGCACGAAGGTGGATCCACGTGTGGAGAGGTTGGTGTAAACAGAGCTACACCAAGCGTTGGCTCAGCACCGGTTGCATCTGGACGGGCTTAGGAATGAGGACGGACTCGGTGATCATGTAGCGAGACACGGATGTCACGGCCACATCCTCAAGTGGATGGAAGGGAACCGTACTCATCCAGGGAATGGGTGATAGGGTAGGATATCGGTGGAAAGCAGGGTCTGCTGACATTGCCCTTTTTGGGTAACAAAGACCAGTAAGGGTTGCCAGAGCGGCGAGTAGGATGGCAAGCTCCGGGATAGAAGCATGTCTATCACCGAAGCTATAGGTGTGGCTGAAGAAAAGATATATTGGCGTGATACCTGTGTATTAGTCCTGCAAGTGATGGACACCACAAGGTACCTCGGCATCACTCCGCTGGGACAGAGATGACACCAAACGCCAAAGAGCAGGTATGCAAAACTGGAGGGTGCGGGTAGTGGATCGAAACCGATGCCACCTACACTCACAAGATCATCCGTTAGTGACAAGATAATAAGTCTACATGCATGCTATGCAGCAAACAAATGCAACAACCAAATGTAACAAGCAAGCTAGACTCTGAACTACCGGTTTCTAACGCTCGTGCTGACTAGGGCGTCCTACAGCCAAACCTACTCTAATACCAAGCATTGTGGCACCCCGGCTCAGAGGAACCGGAACACCCCGTATTCCAGCCCAAAGATCAAGTCTTCTAGAATACGGCACTGCCTGGCATAGAACAGAACAGCTCTTTATTACAAATAATACGGGTACAAGGGTCCGATATTACAAAGGTTTACATCGGCACGGCGACACTACGCCAGCTAAGATAGTTATATGCTAACAGCGGAATGACTTCTAGCAGCGGAACAACGACGACGGTGATGGACTCCACTCCGCAGGGACTCTGGCTGGAACACATCCTAGCGCGCAAACTCGGGATCCTCGACAAGAAATCAATCAAGGCATGACCTGCAATCTGGCATGACACGCCATGTGAGTACTTTGAATGTACTCGCAAGCTCACAGCAACCAAAGCAATCAAGACAAATAGCAGCATGGCAATTACATGTTAATTATCAATGATGAACATGATACTACTAGAACAACATGAGAGTGATCATGGCATGTACATGTTAATCATGATATGAACATCAGCATGATGCTATCATACATGATGTGTACGTGGATTGTTGCCGTGGTCCCTTGGACCAACTTACCATCTCGGGGTTACCTCGTAACCACGGTCAACTTCTTACCATAGTGATCCTCACTTGATCACAACAATACCAACCATAGTGATCCTCACACGATCACCAACTTCTGGATGTACCATCTCGTTGTTCTTAGTGTGCAGGTTTATTATTTCTGTTGACCCACAGTGTGACCTACTACGAACTGTGTCCATGACCGAGGACGTAGCTATCGATAGATTATACACTCTACAGAGGTTAGTACACTATACCCACACCACGGAACTCATGGCCTCGTGCTCCCATTCGGGTGCACCAACGACATTCCGACAAAACCAATCTATTGCATGACACTCTCCCGGACACTCCGACAAACTCCCCTTTGGGCTATGTCATGGGTGGCCCCGATGTCAACTCGTGACATCCGCCACCTTTGTGGCTGCCACCGTCGTGGCCAAAATAAAATATCATCGTCCCAAACGGGGACATCGGTACCGTAAAACTCGGGCACACAAGATTATGGCCGCCTACCTGATCCGGGTAGCGCGCACACATAACCTTCCCTAGTTGGAGGCACCGGCGAGAGGCATGACAATAGACCGCATTAGGGCCTCCCCATCCAGGCAAGTGTGGTTGCACTGGTGATCTCGATTCGGTGGTACCATGACTCAGCCAACAGATTTGTTCAAGTTCGATTAATATCAGGTTTAACTTGAATGGTGATGAGCTGAGTAACAATAAAATAACATGACAATGCATATGAGCATGATATCAACATAAACATGGATGGGAAACATAACGATTTAACATATGAATCATATCAACAATAAATCATTTAGTCTACGGGATGCAAATAAACATGGCATGGAGATGATCATGAATATCACATGTATTTGCATAACAAACCATAACTATTCATGTGAGCATATCAAGATCACTAGCATATGAATTGAATACAAGAATGGAACATGTTAATAATAATACTAGCAAATAATCAATTAGCTTACTAGATGAAAATGAACATGGCATAAGAAATGAGCATGGACTCACAAGCATATACATAACATTCAAAATAATTACATGAGCACACAATTATTTAATCATTCAAGTGAAAACCATGGCTATTGCAATGCCATCATGCAAGTGGCTATTGTGCATTGCCTGGGGTTGATGGAGTCATCGAGAAGAAGTGCGAATAACTCGCGGAAATTTTTTTTGCCGAAAATGTTTCTCTCTCGGCGGAGCTGAATAAGGGCAGGGGCAAAATGGTCATTTTCAGAATGTTACAACATGGTGAAAATGATGCCATCCGAACGGGCTCGACGAATAGAGAACGTGGGCTTTGGAATCACCTGATTCAGAGTTACGGTTGAAGAATTACGGCCGTTCATTCGTTAGGCAGAAAATCCAATAAAACCTATTCATTTCTGCTCTTAACGGATGAACGTCCGCAATATAAACGTTTCAGCCGGCGGGGCTGAAAACAGAAAGCGCATTTCTGAGATTACGCTTTCGAACGGAGAAAACGCCTTCCTGTCCGAAGAAGCAGTGGAATACGCTTTCCTTAGACGAAAACGTATTTTGGTGAATACGCCTCCACTTATGCTGACTGGACCGGGGCCCTGTGTCGCTTACAGGTGGGTCCCGCCAGCTCCTTCTCCCTCCTCGTCAGCTCGTCTTCAACCTCCCGTGCGCGCCCGCGGTAGAGAACAGAGGCGCGGTCCTCCGGCGATTCCCTGCGCTCCAGAGCGTCTCCGGCGATGTTCTGGTAATGGACGGGCTCGGGGCGAAGAGGCGCACCCGCCTGAGCTCGTCTCTCTCACCGGGGAGCACTGTAGCCAGTAGAGCTTCGGCCGCGGAGGATGGCAGCGTCGGCTATCGCCGGGGCGCATGGCACGACACCCGAGTGGAGGAGGTGAGCTGCGGGGAGGGGCTAGCGTGGTGGGGGGAGGCTTCTGGTGGAGGAAGGAGGGCGAAAGGAGCTCCGGCGCGCTCCAATTTAGGAGGAGGCCGAGACGGCAATAGCGGCCAGAGGGAGGCCAGGGGAGCTCCTCGAGCTTGAATGAAAGGCCAGGGGTGCTAGGAGGGAGGAGAGGAGGCTGGTGAGGTCGAGGGAGCTCGGGGAGAGCTATTTATAGCCGGGCGAGCTCACGGGTGAGCGCGGCCGCGGCGACGCATGTATCTGCGCTCTGTGGCTCAGGGAACACGAGGAGGGAGGGGTGTGGCATCGTGGAAGGCCATGGGGCAGAGGGGAAGCTCGCAGGGGCTTCGGGAGAGCTCGAGGCGGAAGAGGACAGGAGGAAGACAACGGCGGCCGCGGGCACGCGGTGCGGCGTGGCGCGCCGGGGAGGAAAGAGGAGGGGGAGAGGGGTCCAGAGGGGGGTGCGTGGATGCAGGAGAGATCGGGCAACGCTGTGGACATGCCGTGGTGGCGCGAGCTCGAGGTTTGGGCGGCGGTCGAGGGCCCCAAAGTCCAGAGCACGCGTTCTGCTTGCAGTGCACGCGCTCTACGCATAGTCACCGCATGACCGTGGCGTTGCCACGCGTTCCGGGTGGCCCAGGAATGTCTGGCTGGTTGAGCACTCCCCGAGTAGCTGCTAGGAAGAAGAAGACAATGGAAGAAGATCAAGAGGGGACTGAACTGAGCTCAAACCTAAATCAACAGCAAGGTGTTTGATTAGTAGCGTGAGCAGAGAACAAGCCGAATGGGCATGAGTTTTGGCTGAGAGTGATCATCCACTAGGGTGATTACTGTGGCAAAGTTTCAGATCAAAAGGATGAAGATAACTAGCACTTCCTTCACAAACTGCCCCACTGGACAGAAAATGAAAATAGAAGCTGCACTCACATGGATGATTGGATTGAGCTGAAATTTGTTTTAGGATGATGATTTGGGTAAAGGAAGGCACTGTAAAAATTTCATACCATTTGGATAAATAAAAATGGTACTTCCTTCACAATGCTTTCCTCTGGACAGAAACTTGGGGAAATTATTGAGAAATATTGGATAGATAAAATGATCCAAAATTTGGGGGAGGGAAGTTATCTAGGTAGGATAATGTCCGGGTAAAATTTCAGAATTTATGAAGCCATATAAGATATAGTTGCTTCACAAACTGAAATTATGACCAGAATCAAAGATTGGATGGTGTGCTTGCCATGAGCATGGAATCTTGAATATTTTTACATATCCAAGGTTCATATGGTCCAAAAGAATTTTGAGAATTTTGTGGGAATTTTAGGAAAGGCAAAAATATAGGTTGCTTCACAACCTAGAGCAAACAGGGTTATTCCTTTAATAGAAAAAGGAATATTCCCCAGAAAAAACATTTGGATTTGGGCTAAGATGGAAATGACATGGCGTTGGGAAATATTTGAGAGTGGCAAGTCACTTGGGAAAGGAATAAGAGATGGTCTTCCCAGGTTTCAAGACCACAGAGCCATAGAAAAGGAATTCCAAATAAAATTCCAAAGAAATCCAAAAGAAAAGGAAAGGGCCAAAAACCAGGGTGTCACATAACCAAAAAATCAGACAGTCTTGAATCAAAGAGGCAACAGTGCATCTGCTAGAACCCATACGAATCATCACTGTTGTAATCGATTCCTCGACCAGTCTCATCATCACTATCAACCATATCGTCTTCGTTGTCTGACGGAGGTGGTGGATCTTCCTCGTCGTCAGCGTCTTCATTTAAGTTTTCAAGCATGGTTATGTCTTTTATATTCACAATGGCCTGAACATCATTCCCATCGTCAAGAACATGGTCTTGCATTGCATTTGGGCACCAGGGGGAGATTGAGCGGAATAAAAAACACGGGCCAACAGATGTATGGACTAGACGACATACCATATGGATTGAACCCGTCACCTGATATAGCAATTCTGACATTCCCAGCCTCGGCTGCTTCCTCGGGGTATTCTTCATTGAATGATTTCCATGCTTCACCTTCCGACGGATGTACAATCATTTTTGGATGGTACCTTTTCCCTTCCTTGTGCCACTTCATCATTCTGGCAGACTCCTCGGTGATGAAAAGGCGATGCAGTCTTTCTATGAAATGGAGATACCGAAGAACCTTTGCGGGGATGTCTAGCTGCTTCTTCTGACCATCCTCATCGACCACCTCAAGATACCGAGAGGAACCGCACTCCCTACAGTACTTGTCATTCGCATACTCGTGCCTAAACAAAAGGCAATTCTTTGGACAAACATGTATATTCTCATAATCCATAGAGAGCGCCTTCATGAGTTTCTTCGTTGCGTACATGCTATTCGGCAGTTCATGACCCTCAGGGAGGCTGTTAGCCCATACTCCCAAAAATGCTTTGAAGCAAGCTTGGCTACAGCCGTACTCAGCCTTGACTGCCATCAGTTGCGAGATGGCATCCAGTTGAGAGAGTTTGGCACCCTCATAAAGAGGTTTCTTTGACGATGCCAAGATTTCCAAGAAGGCCTTTGCGGTTTCCTCCGGCTCCTCCAGTGCATTCTCTGAAGGTGTTGCGTGTGCCGTCTCTGCAGCAAAGATAGCATCTAGCATGTCTCTAACCCCATCGTCCTCATAACCACCGATGCATTGTCGCATCACCTCCTCTCTACCACGGTCCAGGTCAGCAAAGTTTATCGGCATGCTAAAGTCTGGCATATATCCCCATGTGCGAAGGTGAGTAGTCATCTCGGACAGACCTCTATGGATACGCCTGCCACATTTTGCACAGGGGCATTCTGGGACAATTCTCATTGGACAACGGAATATTTCCTTCAAAAACACATCATTTTGGCAACCCACTCTGATGTTACTTGATTCCGACGGATAAACCCACTGTACATCCACTGATTATCTGCCATCCTCTGCTTTATTGGGAGACACACAACAAAATTAAAGATTCATTTAAATTAATAACATCAAATTTTTATTTTCTACTGGGTTGATGAGAAACGACATTTAATCCACCTACATCTCTAATAGGTAAAGATGGGTCCTAATCCCACCCGAGGATGTGTAGATTGAGTACGTTCTCCATACTCTACCCCGTTCCGAGACAAAATTTCGGCAGCACCTCCCCACTGTTCTCCAGATACACGTCTCGGCAAAAATCCGAGAGAATGTGCATCCGGAGAACAACGGGGAGGCGCCACCGAAATCCTGTCTCGGAACAGGGTAGAGCATGGAGAACGTACCCAATCTACACATCCTCGGGCTGTCCGTGGAAAACGCTGGACAATCCGAAAAAGTTGCGGTGATAAATATGCAATTGAATGCATATTTATCGATGCAACCCTTTCGGACGGGAGACGCCTAGGTTACGTGACTTGACGTGATAATGGAATCTAGTGACATGAAAAAAGCGGAGGAGGTGAAGGTGGATTCGTAGCTCACCCTCGGCTGTAGAGGAAGTAGTCGAACAGCGGCGGGATCACGGACCAACAACTTCGACGACGATGATTCCAAAGAGAAGCAACTCCACAAAGCCTGTAAATTTACCAACTGAACAACTTAGATCATCACATCTCAGTAAAGTGTCAAATTTTTATCTTCAATTTTTTTTAGCAAGATCATCATGATGAAGTAACCACTCATCATGATCCAAATTTTAACATCCATCTATCTATCTACTTCACAAAACATCTATCTATATATCATATCGAGTATGTATAAAAAAAGTACTACAACTACATAAAACATCAAAAAAATTATATCTAACTAATCTATCCATCTATATATCAACAACATTTTTATCTATCAACTAACCTATCAACAACATTTTTATATCTTATAATCCATCTGTCTAACTATCTATATATCTAACTAATCTATCCATCTAAACCCTAAACTAACTAACCTATGAACTACACTACTGGAGCAAGCAGCAGCAGTACCGCAAGCGGCGGCAGCAGCAGCAAGCAGAGCAAGCAGCAGCAGCGGCAGAGCAAGTAGCAGCGGTGGCGGTGACCAGTGATACGTCCAATTTGCATCATGATTTCCTACTAATAATTATTATGTTGTTGATCATTATTTCACTTTATGGTACAATTCTTATGCCTTTTATCTCTTATTTTGCAAGATTCACATGAAGAGAGAAAATGCCGGCAGCTGGAATTCTGGACCTGAAAGAGGTGAAATAGAGATAGCTATTCTGCACAACTCCAAATGACCTAAAAATTTACGGAGAATTATTTTGGAATATATAAAAGATACTGGCAAAAGAATCAACAGAAGGGGGCCCACCAGGAAGCCACAAGCCTGGGGGGCGCGCCCCCCGAGCTTGTGGGGCCCCTGGCAGGCCTCTGGGCCCCTCCTTCTACTATATGACGCCATTTGCCCTAGAAAAAAATTAGAAGAAGACTTTCGGGACAAAGCGCCGCCGTCTCGAGGCGAAACCTGGGCAGGAGCTATTTTGCTGTCCGGCGGAGCGATTCCGCCGGGGATACTTCCCTCCGGGAGGGGGAAATCACTGGTACAGCGAGCTGCTATACAAACGGTTTTTAACCCCTTTCCGCGACGTAGTTTTAAACTGTCGCCTTGCATGTGTGTGCGATAGGGGGGTCCTTCCCACATGACCCAAAAACTGTCGGGGATAGGTCCTCCGGTCACACACGCTGGGCAAAATGAGCTCGTGTGCGATCGGGCGGGCCATCGCATACAATTATACAGGCCCAATCGTTTCCGTTCGTATGTACATCCCACACAGTGAATCCCAGACAAACGTTTCCATTCGTATGTACATCCCACACAGTGAATCCCAGCCAAACGTTTCCGTTTGTATGCACATCCCACACAGTGAATCCCAGACAAACGTTTCCGTTCGTATCTACATCACACATAGTTTTCTATATAGCCTCGTCTGTGATAGGTGTAACGATCACACACGCTCTGCCTCTGTAAACTGTTTGTGTTATTCAAGTATATCACACACGCTTTCGCTGCTAGAACCGTTTGTAAAGTTCCATGACCCATTTAGCAGGTTTATTAGTTTACTATTAATAATTATAGTATTAAGAAAAATCACATTTCATATCGAACAGCTGTTTACCAATTTCATATTAGGCACATAAATATATTATAACATCACAGTACGATAGGTACGTGAAAACAGCACAATACAGCATATAGCTAGCTCACCTTCATAAGTACAATATTAGAACAATATATTCATTTCCCTAATCGACTGATGCATGCTCAACCAAATTAGTCTTCTCCACCTCTGCTTTCAGTTCAGTAAGAACCTGTTTTGCACTGACCAACTGGGACAATGCCTCCTCCTTCGCAAACACCATCTTAGCAAAGTCTAATTAAAAAAATTTGAGCTCATTCCCCATCTTCCTCTTTGTTTCCAGTACCTTGAAATAGTCTTTAGCGTTGACAACATTTTCTCTAAGCCTATCTCTATTCTCTTCCTCAAACATGCTCCAGAGCTTTGCTAGGCACATCTTCAAAGACGGTGGCCACTCTTGATCAACCCACTCCAGGTAAGAACACTTCCGTTCATCCTATAATATTTAAAACTAAATCAGTTACAGTTGTAGGGAATATGGGTTTCTAGCAACATAGAAAATCACCACATACATATTTTGAAAAACTGAAGAAACACGTTTATTATGACATATCTTCTCAAAAAGTTCAATGTGCAAATGAATTAATTGCTACTGAGACAACAACCAAATTCAGGAACATCACAAGCTATAATTAAGTTCTTAGCCAGGTACTATAATAACAAATTGACCATTTTAGGAGGAAGCTAAATATAACTGCAACAGCACAACGACAGTGTTTCAATGCCATCAAATTACAGTCTTGCTAAGTCTTAGTCGACTGAAACTTTGTTATGTCTCAGTCGATGCAATATTCCTTTGATCTTGCATGAAGATTCATGCAAAATAATTTTTTTTAGTTTTTCCTTTTTTTTCTTATACTATATCACTTGACTGGGACCTGGTTAAGTATCAGTCGACTGAGACGTAGCCACACCCATCAAATTAATACTAACAGGTATGTACATGCACAAATTTAATAACATAGAACTAATACCAATACAGGCCCTCCACTGTGTAGGCCAAAACCGGTGTCAAATCAACTGTTGCTACATTTGGCACCGGTATACTGCACTGCCGAGTCGTTGCCAGAGGAAAAATTCAGGGAACCGGAGCACCTAGTTGCTCTGATGCCCAGTTCCTTCCTGCCATAAAGTATTAGTATTTTATTGCTTGGCTGCTCGGATGTGTGGAGCAAAGTTGGGTGCACAAACTGCTGAAGCGGTGCCAAATAATTTTCTCAGGGCACCGCTGATGAGATGGCAACATTTTTAGATACTAGGTAGAAACTTTGACAGTGTCTTAATCACATCCATATTAACATAGCACAGTGACAGTGTATGAATCACATCTAACAAATGATTTGTAATAACGAAAGTGGGGCTAACCTTCTCTACACATGCCAGAAACTTCCTCCCACTGTCCACAGATTCAAAAGCAACTAACTTCATGCATGGAGATTGATGGTGACAACGAGCAGGCAGATCTTCAGCTACCCCACTCCATTCCTTGCAAGTGATGCTCCTAGGGAGCTACAAGAGGAACAAATGGCTCAAATTGGCCTCCGGGTTAAAATCCTTTATTACAAATCAAAACCCTAAGCCTAGGGGGTGAGAGAGAGGACAGAGGCATACCCGGCTGGTGACATACTCGTCGGAGGAGGAGCAACCGCTGGAGAGCTAAAAGAAGACCATGGCGTCCGCGGTGGTCGGATGCGAGACGGCGAGAGCGAGGAAAGCAAGCGAGGAAGCGGCTATAGCTTGGGAAGGAAGGAAGGAGTAAACAGGGGAAATGTGGCTCGTGATCGGGGAGAAAAGGGGGGGAAGAGTTAGATATTTCGGCGGTAGGAAAAAATTTCGAAAGGTTGGGGGGGGGGGGGACTTGGCGCGCAGTGTCATCGAACACCTTTCACTTTGAACAAATGTGTGCATCGCAAACGATTCTTCTGCTTTACGCGCATGCGATGAGTTTGAGCACTCGAATTTTGGTAGAAATTTCCCTGGGTACAGTGCTCATCCACGTCATTGCATATTTAACATCACTTGTTAATTTGGGGGGTATGATACGTCTCCAACGTATCTATAATTTTTGATTGTTCCATGCTATTATAGTATCAATCTTGGATGTTTTTATATGCAATTATATATCATTTTTTGGGACTAACCTAGTGCCCAGTGCCAGTTGCCGTTTTCTGCTTGTTTTTGGCTTTTCAGAGAAACAGTACCAAATGAAGTCCAAATGCCACGAAACTTTTTGGAGATTTTTTTCTGTACAAAAGAAACCTTGAAAGCTTCGGGAGGAGGCCAGAAGCCTCACGGAGGCTTCACAAGGCAACAGGGCACGCCCCAGGGGGGGGCCCATGTTGCCTTGTGGGGCCCACGTGACTCCATTTGACCTAATTCCACTTCTATAAATTCACAAATATTGCGAAACCATCAGAGAGCCGGAAGAGAAAACCTTTCCGCCGCCGCAAGCCTCTGTTCTTCCAAGATCCCATCTGGAGGCCTTTTCCGGTAATCTGCCGGAGGGGGAATCGATCATGGGGGGCTTCTACATCAACCTTGCTGCCCTTCCGATGATGTGTGAGTAGTTTACCACAGACCTACGGGTCCATAGCTAGTAGCTAGATGGCTTCTTCTCTCTCTTTGATCTTCAATACAATGTTCTCCTCGATGTTCTTGGAGTTCTATCCGATGTAATCTTCTTTTGCGGTGTGTTTGTTGGGATCCGATGAATTGTGAGTTTATGATCAGATTATTCATGAGAAATATTTGAGTCTTCTCTGAACTCTTTTATGCATGATTGTTATAGCTTTGTATTTCTCTCTGATCTATCGATTTGGTTTGGCCTACTAGATTGATTTATCTTGCAATGGGAGAGGTGCTTTGTGATGGGTTCAATCTTGTGGTGCTCAATCCGAGTGACAGAAGGGGACATGACACGTATTTGTATTGTTGCCATTAAGGATAAAAAGATGGGGTTTATTCATATTGCTTGAATTTGCTTCTCAACATCATGTCATCTTGCTTAAGGCGTTACTCTGTTTTTATTAACTTAGTACTCTAGATGCTTGCTGGATAGCGGTCGATGAGTGAGGTACTAGTAGTAGATGCAGGCAGGAGTCGGTCTACTTGTCTCGGACGTGATGCCTATATACATGATCATTGCCATGAATCCGTCATAATTATTTGCTTTTTTACCAATTGCCCAACAGTAATTTGTTTACCCACCGTATGTTTCTGTGCTCGAGAGAGAAGCCTCTATTGAAAACTATGCCCCCCGGGTCTATCTTTATCATATAAAAAACCTAAAAATACCTTGCTGCAATTTATTTACTTTTATTTTAATTAGTGTTTTAGTTTATCTATTTACCTCGATAAGATTTAATCCTTGCAAATAACCGCTAAGAGGATTGACAACCCTCTTATTTGCGTTGGGTGCAAGTGTTTGCTCTTGTGTGTGCAGGTGCGCTTAACGGAATTTTGCTTGGTTTTCCTACTGGATTGATAACCTTGGTTCTTAATTGAGGGAAATACTTATCTCTACTGTACTACATCATCCTCTCCTCTTCGGGGAAATACCAACGCAGACTACAAATAGCAGGGTACACAAAAGAGCCTACAACACACGGACCACGCTTACTGGATCGAGCAATTTTAGTAATTCAACAGAGCCAGTTGACCTAAACATTGCTCTAACAAAAGACCAACATTATAAACAAAGGCTAAGTACGTATAATTTAACCAAAGCCGCCAACGTGCCGCCGCCCTATGCCTCGCCGGTGTAAGATGAGATGTCGATGACTTGTCCTGGCGACATGCCACCGCTGGTGGACTCCGCGTCCCCCAGCCTGAAGTCGGCCGCGTCGTCGTCCTCATCCTCGTCCTCGGCGCCGCCCTCAAGGTTGTAGTACTCGTAGTAGTGGCGGCGGCAGAGCTTGCATTGTACTCCACCACCGCTTCCTCGACGGACAGGCGGCTCTCTACCTCCTCCTTAGCCACGCGCAACTCCTCCTCCCGGCGCTAGATCTCCGCCACCTCCTCCATCTCCAGCTCCCGCTCGGCGATCTCATGAGGAAGCAGGGGCTCCATGGCCTCCATCGCCACATCATCGACCAGCATCTCCGCCGCCTTTTCGGATGTGGGGTGCATGCTGGATTTCGAGGAGGCCTGGAATATCTTGGCGTGGGCGTCCTCGACCTGGGCGTGCATGGCCTCGACCACGGCCAGGGAGACCTCCGCGGCACGTACGGCTACTCGAGCGCTCTCGGCGTTTGCAGTCGCCATCGCAGCAGTTGTTGCAGCCGTCTCGGCTGCTGCAGCTGCCCTGTCGGCTACCGCAGACGCCCTCTCACCGGATGCGGCCACGCTCAATGCGGATGCGGCCACGCTCTCGGCATAGGTGGCCGTGCTCTAGGCGGAGGCGGAGCCGCTCGGGGAGGACCCGGCGACCGTACAGGCCCTCACGAAGCGTCTCCACGGCGTCATTCTTTGGAAGAAGGGGGTGGGGAATGGGTATCGGGGGCTCGAGGATTCGGGGGTGAACAACGCTTGAGCAGACGAATCCGGCAAAGCTTATGGAGGAAGACATAAAAAGCCCCGCGAATTTTCATCGCAAACGGTTCTTATAACCAACTGTGTGCGATGTAGTCCATTTTTTAATTACCTGCGGCAGACTAATTTGGAGTACACTGGCAACGGATGGTGATGGAAATTGTTCGAATTTTTTTGTACCGTTAACATGCACTGATACAACTGTCGTGTTAAAATTTGAAATTTTTCAGGGCTCATCTGACCTTTTTAAGACATTAAGTGAGTTCCTAGCCATATAATGGCTGTAATTCAAATTTGAATTGCATGTACATGCAACGGCAAACCATCATGGGTTGGAAAATCATATTTGTGTCCTTGTGTGCGAGTTAATGCCCTGTGCAGTAAATTGGAAGGAATTTTCAAACATATTGGTGTCACGGCTTGGACACAAACAGTGAGAACCATGGCTTTTAAATTCCAAAAAATTCAAAAATGATCAAAAATACATGGAACTTTGCTTGATGTCATGAAATGGTACCAAGATGTTGTGGCAAAAGAATTGGCCAATTTGACGAAAGTTTTGACATAGACCTCTCACAAATCGGAGCATCTCACGAGAAGACACGTGGTTCCGAGAGGGAACAGTGCATGTTTGATGACGAACTGGCGCTCGCTTCCTCGTATGACCCTGAATTTTTTTCTACCGTTAACATGCATTTATGCAACAGGCATGTTAAATTTTGAAATTTTCGGTGTTGATTTGACCTTTTTAAGACATTAAGTGAGTTTCTAGCCATATAATGGCCGTATTTCAAATTTGAACTGCATGTACATGCAACGGCAAACCATCATGGGTTGGAAAATCATATTTGTGTCCTTGTGTGTGAGTTAATGCCATGTGCAGTAAATTGGAAGGAAATTTCAAACATATTGGTGTCAAGGCTTGGACACAAACAGTGAGAACCATGGCTTTTAAATTCCAAAAAAATTCAAAAATGATCAGAAATACATGAAACCTTGCTTGATGTCATGAAATGGCACCAAGATGCTTTGGTAAAAGAATTGGCCACTTTGACGAAAGTTTTGGCACACACCTCTCACAAATCGGAGCATCTCGCGAGATGACATGTGGTTCTGATAGGGAACAATGCATGTTTGATGACGAACCGGCCCTCGCTTCCTCGTATGACCCTGAATTTTTTTCTACCAGTAACATGCACTAATGCAACGGTTATGTTAGTGTAACACCCCGATTTTTGGCCCTTTCTTTTTTCCTTTGGATTTCTTCGAATTTTTTATTTGGAGTTATTTTTCCGTGGCTATGTGGTCTTGAAACCTGGGAAAAATCTTCTCTCCTGCCACTTCCTAGTGGCTTGTCATTCTCAAATCTATCCCAAGGACATGTCATTTCCATCTTAGTCCAACCCCAATATTTATTTCTTGGGAATATTCCTTTTTCTATTAAAGAAAATGCCCTGATTGCTCTAGTTTGTGAAGCAACCTATATTTCTGCCATTCCAAAAATTCCCACAAAATTCTCATAAATTTTTTAGATCATATCTTCCACAAATATGCCAAAATCCATCCTTTCCTAGTTCAAAAATAATTCAGGAATATTCATTTTCCATTCTGTCCAGAATGGCACTTTGTGAAGGAAGTGCTATTTATATTTTCTGGATTGCCCTCAAAAATTTTGGGCACTCTCTTATGTCCAAATAATTTCCACATGCCAAAATGAAAATTCATTTGCCTAGTAAATCTTCCTCAACAAATTCCCAAAGTTTCTGACCAGAGAGAAGCTTTGTGAAGGAAGTACTAGCTAGGCTTATCCAAATGAGTTGAAAGTTTGGTAGATCATTTATATGATTAAATCATGACTCTACACCCAATTTAATCTCCATAGAACAGTCTATGTGAGCACAACTTCAAATCTTGGTTTCTGGTCACAATTTCAGTTTGTGAAGCAACTATATTTTATGTTGCTTCAAAAATTCTGAAATCAATCCAGGACATAAATATACCTAAATAATGTGAGAATGCAAAACCTCACATTATTTTGCCAAGCCAATTTGTCTGCAAAATTTCCCCAAGTTTCTGTCCAGTGGGTATCATTGTGAAGGAAGTACCATTTTTATTCATCCAATTAGTATTAAATTTTTATGGAACCTTCATATGCCTAAATGATCATGCTTCACCAATTTTTAGATCGATACAACATTCCATGTGAGTGCTACTTCAAAATCCCTATTCTGGCCAAATTTTGCATTTGTGAAGAAAGTGCTATATATCTTCATCTATTTAAGCTTAAAACTTACCAAAGTAATGGCCTTAGTGTTTTATCAAGCCCAGCTTAAGATCAGAACCCTACCCCAAGTAGAACTCCCCCAGTTCGGATCAAACACCTTCCTGTGCTTTAGGCTTTCGGCGTCCTCTGGTCACATCCTTAGCCACTATTGTTGTTTTGTTGCTTGGAGAAGCTAGTGGGCAAGTGAGCAACTCGCCGGACATACCCGGGGCAACCAGAGCGCGTGGCAACGCCACATTTGCGCGGTGACCGCACTCAGTGCACGTGCTCTGCCGCAGTGGCCGCGCTCTGCACGTTGCCTAGCGTCGGGCCCCTCTTCCCGGCGGTCCCTTCGCGTCCTTAGCGTCGCGTGAGCCTCCCCTCTGCCTCTCCCGTCGCCCTCAGCTGCCCGCGCGTGCTCTGCCCTCGCCAGAGGCATCGACCGCTCGTCCGCGGCGGCATCCGGGGACGGCATCATCGCCGTGGCTATTTAAGCCATCCCCGAGGTCCTCCGAGCTCACCACCAGCCTCTCCTCCCTCCACTAGCCCTCACCGACCTCTCCCCTGAGCTCGAGCCGCCCTCCTCGATCCCCACGGCCGCCATGGCCGCCGCCACTGACCTCCTAAATTAGCGCAGCCCGAGCCCTCCCTCTCCCTCCTGAACCCACCCGAGCTCTTACCTAGCCGAGGCGGACCTCCCCAGTTCCTCGCTGCATCTCCTCGGCGCCCGTGGCTGCGTCCCCAAGTCCGATCGACGGCCACCGCCGCGGGTGTCCGAGCCACCGCTGCTCCTGCGCTCCCCGCCGCGCGTGCTGCACCAGGACGGGTGCGGCGCTTCGTCCCGAGGCCGCCGGTGCCCCCACCTCGGCGGGAGATGGCCGGAGACGGCCAGGCGAGCGCCGGCGCGGTGGCCTCCCTCTGTTCGGCGAGCAGGCGCGCGAGGTAGAAGACGAGCTGGCCTGGTGGGCCCCATCCCTCCCGTGGCCCCCACCAGTCAGCCGCCCATTTGAGTAAACCCCGGGCCCGCGTGGAGTAAGTGGAGGCGCACTTCACGGATTACATCTTCGGTTGTCGAAAGCGTATTTCTTTGCTATTCGGCTGGAAATATGTTTTCACTATTCGAAAGCGTATTCTCCCAGAAGACGCCTTCTGTTTAACCCAGCCAGTCGAAAGGGTTATATAGCGGACATTCGTCCGTTAGCAGCAGAAAAACTCAATTTTTATTTGTTTTTCTGTCAATCGAACGAACGGCCGCAACTTTTCACCCACAACTCCGAATCAGGTGATTCCAAAGCCCACGATCTCAGTTCGTCGAGCCAGTTCCGATGGTACCATTTCATGATGTTGTCACACTGTGAAAATGACCATTTTTCCCTTGCCCTTAAAACAGCTCCGCCGAGAGGGAAACTTTTCCGGCGATTCTTTCCGCGAGTTCATCGCACCTCTTCCCGGTGGTTCCTCCATCCCCAGGCAAGCCACAACAGCCACTTGCATGATGGCATTGCAGTAGCCATGGTTTCCACTTGAATATTCAATAATTGTTTGCTCATTTAATTATTTTGTGAATGCTATGTATATGCTTTGTGAATCCATGTCTATGCTTATGCCATGTTCATTTTCATCTAGTAAGTGATATGATTAATTGCTAAGGATATTATTATCATGTTTTATTCTTGTAATTATTTTCGATGCTAGTGATAATGCTATGCTCACTTGAGTAGTTACGGTTTGATATGAAAATACTTGTGATAGTTATGATCATCGCTATGCCATGCTCATTTGCATCCCGTAGCATATATGATTTATCATTATGATGTTAAATGATTATGTTGCCCATCCATGGTTACACTGTTATCATGCTCATCTGCATTGTTATTTCATCATGTTATTTTACTGTGACTCAGCTCATCACCATTCAAGTTGAACCTGACATTAATCGAACTTGAACAAATCTGTTGGCTGAGTCATGGTGCCACCGAATCGAGCTAACCAGTGCAGCCACACTTGCCTTATGGGAGGCCCTAATGCAGTCTATTGTCATGCCATAAGCCTTGAGGACCCGAGTTTTGATGGTATACCGAGGTCCCCGTTTGGGACAGTTTTGTTTGGCCACGACGGTGGCAGCCACAGAGGTGGCAGGTGTCACATGTTGACACCGGGGTCACCCAGGACATAGCCCAAAGGGGAGTTTGTCGGAGTGGCCGGTAGAGTGTCATGCAATAGATTGGTTTTGTCGGAACGTCGTTGGTCCACCCGAATGGGAGCACGAGGCCATGAGTTCCGTAGTGTGGGTACAGTGTACTAACCTCTGCAAAGTGTATAATCTATCGATAGCCGCGTCCTCGGTCATGGACACAGTTCGTAGTAGGTCACACTATGGGTCAACAGTAATAATAATCTGAATAACTAGCAACCCCGGTTCGATGAGAAGAGAAGTTGGTTGATCTTTATGTGGTCATGCGATGATCACAGGTAGAGATTAAGCTCCGTGTGGTCATGTGATGATCACGATGGTAAGTTGGTGGTTACGAGATAACCTCCAAGCAGAGTAAGTTGGTCCATGAGACCTTAAACGTCGACCCCCCCCTGCATGCTAGTGCTAGTATCATCCTGTTCATATCATGAACTATACATGCCATGCTCATGTTGTTGTTATGCTCATGATGTTGCCATGCTCATGATGTTGCCATGCGCATGTTATTCTAGTAGTATCTTGTTCATCATTGATGGTTAACCTGTAAATGCCATGTTGTTGTATGTCTTGATTGCTTTGGTTGCTGTGAGCTTGCGAGTACATTCAAAGTACTCACCTGGCGTGTCATGCCAGATTGCAGGTGATGCCGTGATTGCTTGTTTGTCAAGGACCCCGAGGTTGCGCTCTAGGATACGTCCCAGCCAGAGTCCCTGCGGAGTGGAGTTCATCATCGTCGTCGTTATTCCGCTGTTAGAATTTATTCTGCTTTGAGGTATCTCGCTGCTAGCGTAGAGCTATCTGAGCAGGCGAAGTGTCGCCGTGCCCCTGTAACGTTCGTGTCTTCAGAACCTTTATAACCGTTATATTCGTAATAAAAAGCTGATTTGTTCTATGCCAACCAGTGTCGTATTCCAGAAGACTTGATCTCTCGGCTGGAATACGGGGTGTTCCGGTCTCTCTGAGCCGGGGTGCCACAGTTAGATTTTTTAAATTTTCGCTGTTGATTTGACCTTTTTAAGACATTAAGTGAGTTTCTAGCCATATAGTGGCCGTAATTCAAATTTGAACTGCATGTACATGCAACGGCAAACCATCATGGGATGGAAAATCGTATTTGTGTCCTTGTGTGCGAGTTAATGCCTTGTGCAGTAAATTGGAAGGAATTTTCAAACATATTGGTGTCAAGGCTTAGACACAAAAAGTGAGAACCATGGCTTTTAAATTCCAAAAAAATCAAAAATGATCATAAATACATGAAACCTTGCTTGATTTCATGAAATGGCACCAAGATGCTATGGTAAAAGAATTGGCCACTTCGACGAAAGTTTTGGCACACACCTCTCACAAATCAGAGCATCTCACGAGAAGACACGTGGTTCCGACAGGAAAAAATGCATGTTTGATGACGAACCGGCGCTCGCTTCCTCGTATGACCCTGTATTTTTTTCTACCATTAACATGCACTAATGCAACGGTCATGTTAGATTTTTGAAATTTTCGCTGTTGATTTGACCTTTTTAAGACATTAAGTGAGTTTCTAGCCATATAGTGGCCGTAATTCAAATTTGAACTGCATGTACATGCAACGGCAAACCATCATGGGTTGGAAAATCATATTTGTGTCCTTGTGTGCGAGTTAATGCCTTGTGCAGTAAATTGGAAGGAATTTTCAAACATATTGGTGTCAAGGCTTGGACACAAAAAGTGAGAACCATGGCTTTTAAATTCCAAAAAAATTAAAAATGATCATAAATACATGAAACATTTCTTGATTTCATGATATGGCACCAAGATGTTGTGGTAAATGAATTGGCCACTTTGACGCAAGTTTGACACACACCTCTCACAAATCGGAGCATCTCACGAGAAGACCCGTGGTTCCGAGAGGGAAGAATATGCATGTTTGATGAAAAACCAACAGTGGCTTCCTCTTATGGCTTGGCATTTTTTTTCTACCGTTAACATCCACGAATACAACTTTCATGTTAAATTTGGAAATTATCAGGGGTTATTTGACATTTTTAAGACATTAAGTGAGTTTCTAACCATTTAATGGCCGTAATTCAAAATTGAACTACATGTACATGCAACAGAATATCATCATGGGTTGGAAAAATCATTTATGTAATACATTTTCCAACAATATCATGGTAACACGAAATAAGCATTCATGCAAAGCATTTGGAAAGAAAATGTAAATATCTGGCAAGACAACAGGGCACCCCATGATTGGCACTCTGTTTCGTGCCGCGAGGTTTGGAAGGTGAGTGGCGTGGGTTATTAATCAGACGCGGTTCAGTCTTGGGAACCGTCAGCGATTTATTTCACACACGGATTTTGATGCGATAATCGTGTGTAATTCAAGCTATAGTACTCATAAATTCCAGCCACCAGCGCTTCTACTGCTCCCGTCGATCTAGATTCCGCCCGCCAATAAATACTACCCCGCCCACGCCGTACCGCCTGCATTCTCATCAACATTCTCTCCTCGCTCGCCCCCCCGCCCCCTCTCTCAAAAAACTCTGCCATGGCGCCGACGATCTGCCCACCCATCAAGGAGGAGGCGCCGCCCCGCGAGGACATCTAGGCGTAGAGCAGCGACGAGGAGGACCCCTACGCGCCACCAGACGAGGTTGCGCCGGAACCCCCAACTTTGGAGTGGTTTTGGGGCCAGTACAATCTTTGTCTATGGAAGGCGCTGCCGCCGGCTGAGAAAGCCAGGCAAGTGGCGTTCAAGAAGGAGATGGCAGAGGAGGAAGCCAGGTACCAGGCAGCCCGTGAAGCCCGTGAGGCTGCCTGGGAAAAGGAGGCGCTGGAGCTTTGGCGGCGGGCACGTCGACGTGCGGACGAGGTGTACGAAGACGGCCGGTACTTCGCCAGGAAGGCCAAAGGCGCTAGGCGCCTCATCGCTGCGTGGAGGTGGGCCAATAAGCTCCAGCGTGCTACCGACAAGGAGCTCCGATGGGCGCCCACCGAAATGGCAAGATCGTTCGCGCGCGTCCGCCAGCAAGAGGCAGATCGGCACGTCAAGCGCTGCGAGGCGGAGGAAGCGGAGAACTCCCTCTACGCTGGGAAGCCGTCGCGCACTAGAGAGCTGCTAGCGAGGGGCTGCCGGAATACTAGCCCCATAAGGAGGGCTTATTAGTTTTAGTATTGTTCGTTCTCAATTTTATGCATTGTACTCAGTAGTTAAGTATGGGATCCCAGTTAAGTATCATCATGTATTGTTCGTTTTCGTACTAATATCTATCTAGCTATTTACCATCCACATGTACAAAATAGAAAACATACACATTGAAAGAGAACAATATATAAGAACAGAAAACAGAGTACACACATTGAAACAGAGCAATATTATGATTGTTGGGAATACATAGAGATCAACGTCGAAACGACTCAACAAGATAAAACGCGTCCATGACCACCACCCCTGCCTACAGTAGCTCTTGCCTCTGCCTGAACTCGTGCATGCGTTTGTCCAAGCGGTTGACACGCTCGCGGTACATCTGGAGCGCGATCTCGAGCTCCAAGTTGGCTATTTCATCGGAGATCACCAGCTCGAGGATGCGACGACCATGTTCCTCTACTGTGCCTATGTGGGCACCTAGGCCAAGGAGGCGCTCGAGCCTAGCGACCAGCGCGTTGGCATCGAGAGGGCCACGGACAAGGCGAACGGCGCGACCCATGCGAACGGCGCGGCCGGCGTTCGGTGCAAGCACGGCGCGGCTGGCCTCTGGTGCTAGTACGGCGCAGACAGCCTCTGCCCACTCCTGGCGAGGAATGGGGCTACTGACGGGCCGTGTAGCCAGCTGCAACGCCCTGTCGACAGCAGGCAAGCGCCGATGGAATCGCTCTTGCTGTGCAATGCGTCGTGCCTCTCGCTCTGCGGCGGTCCATCGGACTCGCTGTGCGGCGAGCCGCAGCCTATCAGCGCGCACTCGCCTATCTTGCGCTGCGGGGCACCACCGATCATGTTGTGCGTCGAGCTGCAGCCTCTCGGCGCGGAGTTGCCTTTCTTGATCCGCGGTGCTGAAGCGTCGTCTGCCAAGGGTCTGCTCAACCCTGGCGATGACGCGCAGCACGGCGTCATCCATCGCGTTGCCGGGGACGCCCTTGGCCTCGACGGGCCGTGGTGCCTGCTCGTTTACCTCGTCGAGGAGGTTGATGGCAGAGGCGGCGCTTCGGTGGGTTGGCATGCTTGGAAAAGGTAGCTAGAGGGGCTATAGGCTGCGCTTGTGCCTCGGTGTGTCGCGCGCCGCCTAGGCTTATGCGCAATCGCTGGGTGGCGGCGGGAAACCGATGGGGAAATGGCAGGAAACGGTGGCGTGTTCATAAAATGCCATCAATTAATGGAAACTTAGCATAGAAGGAAGCGCGAGCTAGCACGACGCGTGCGCGCACATTGCTTGCCCACGGGTGTGATCCATATATCTCGTGTGCCCAACAGAGCACACTATTCACACAAAATAATATTGTTCTGTACACAGAGAGCGTAGATGTTGTGCAGACTGAGCAAATCGCATCGCACACGGATTAAACTACGGAACCCGTCGGTGATGATTTCATCAATCACTGACAATTGTTTACCAGCAAGTGTTTGCCAACAACAGACACGGGTTATTAGCAGGAATCGTCTGTGTTGTTATCGGTCTTCCCACACATTTCGGATTACTGACCTGTTTGTCGCGTATCACACACATCTTGTTAAGTTGAACCGTTTCTGTTGTCTTTGGTAATCGCAAACAGTTCATCCGAGTTAACCGCATGCCATATATCGCACACACCTTGATCTGCCTGACCATTTCTGTTGTGTTGAGTAATCACAAACAGTTCATCCGAGTAAATTGTATGCCATGTATTGCACACACCACAAACTGGCTGACCGTGTTTGTTGTTCTGGCTTATCGCAAACAGTTCATATGGATCAACTGTATGCCACGTATCGCACACGCGTCTCTAATCTGAATCGTTTTTGATGTCTCCGGCATCGCAAACAGTTCGTCTTATTGGGGACTTTTTTTACGACACCGTTTGCGATTCATGCATCGCACACAGTTTGGTCGCGGGGTCTCTGATTCATGTGTCGCATTAGCGGTCGCCTGCAGTAGTGAATCGAAGCCATCGACATCACCAACGATCCTCTCATCGTGGGAGGACCAATCTTCATCAACATCTTCACCAGCACCATCTCATCTCAAACCCTAGTTCATCTCTTGTATTCAATCTTTTTCTCAAAACCTCAGATTGGTACATGTGGGTTGCTAGTAGTGTTGATTACATCTTCTAGTTGATGCTAGTTGGTTTATTTGATGGAAGATTATATGTTCAGATCCTTAATGCTATTCAATACCCCTCTGATCTTGAACATGAATATGATTTGTGAGTAGTTACTTTTGTTCTTGAGGACATGGGAGAAGTCTTGTCATAAGTAACCATGTGAATTTGGTATTCGTTGGATATTTTGATGATATGTATGTTGTTGCTTCCTTTAGTGGTGTCACGTGAACGTCGACTACATGACACTTCACCATCTTTGGGCCTAAGGGAAGGCATTGTGGATTCGTAATTAGATGATGGGTTGCTAGAGTGACACAAGCTTAAACCCTAGTTTATGCGCTATTCCGTAAGGGGCTGATTTGGATCCATATGTTTCATGCTATGGTTAGAGTTATCTTAATTCTTCATTCGTAGTTGCGGATGCTTGCGAGAGGGGGTAATCATAAGTGGGAGGCTTTTTCAAGTAAGAACAGCACCCAAGCACCGGTCCACCCACATATCAAATTTGAAAGTGCAACTAATCCCCGGGTGGTTTTGGTAATTCATAACAACATATATCTCATTGAACTAATGTACATTCAAGTTAAATATTTCAGGACGTTCAATGATTGGCATGGCAAGGACTAGAGATGTGGACCCCTCAAAATGCTAAGGACATGGATTGGCAAAAGCTCAAGACTCTACATTTTTGTTAAGTGATCCAAGATCACATTGAGTCCATAGGAAAGCCAATACTATTAAAAGGGGATGAGGTGTTGCTTAATAATCTGTTTGCTCAAGTGCTTAGTGACATTGCTCCAAAACTCTCAACCACTTTCTCCATCCAAATATGTCCAAAACCTACATTCCAACTCGGCCCCACTGAATCTTTCCTATCCGGAGCCACCGAGTTCATCTGGACTTAGCCACTACCAAACCCTAACAAATCGGATCCCCGATATGGATCTCGGTACCACCGAGATGGCCTTCCCAACTCTCTGTTACTAGTTGCAATTATTTCGGTCCCACCGAGATTTGCAATCGGTACCACCGAGATGGCTTGCCAACTCTCTGTTGCCCTATTGCTTCACTTCGGTCCCACCGAGTTGATGCAATCGGTGCCACCGAGACGAGGTTTGCCCTAACCATTGCACATCAGTCCATCCGAGTTGTTCCAGTCGGTCCCACCGAGATTCCTAACGTTCATATCTTTTACACAGGTCGGTGCCACCGAGATTTCTGATCGATGCCACCGAGTTGGGTCAAAAGTGTGTAACGGTTGGATTTTGTGTGGAGGCTATATATATCCCTCCACCCCTTCTTCCTAAGCGAAGAGAGCCATCAGAACATGCCTACATTTCCACCATACATTTTCTGAGAGAGAACCACCTACTCATGTGTTGAGATCAAGAGATTCCATTCCTACCATTTGAACCTTGATTTCTAACCTTCCCAAGTTGCTTTCCACACAAGTTCTTCTTCCAGCATAGCCAAATCTGTGAGAGAGAGTTGAGTGTTGGGGAGACTATCATTTGAAGCACAAGAGCAAGTAGTTCATCAACAACACACCATCTAGTGTCTCCTAGATTGGTTAGGTGTCACTTGGGAGCCTCTGACATGATGTGGAGTTGAACCAAGGAGTTTGTAAGGGCAAGGAGATCGCCTACTTCGTGAAGATCTACCCGAGTGAGGCTAGTCCTTCGTGGACGTAAGCCATTGTGGAATAGACAAGGTTGCTTCTTCGTGGACCCTTCGTGGGTGGAGCCCTCCGTGGACTCGTGCAGCCGTTACCCTTCGTGGGTTGAAGTCTCCATCAACGTGGACGTACGATAGCACCACCTATCGGAACCACGCCAAAAATCATCGTGTCTTCATTGCATTTGAAATCTCCGACCCCCTCCTTTACTTACATGTGCAATTGCTTACTTTCCGCTGCCACACTCTTAGAATTGCATGTGTAGGGTGTTACTTGACTTGCATACTTGCTAAAATCTGCCCACAACTAAAATTGGGAAAAGGATAGATTTTTATTTGGTCAAGTAGTCTAATCACCCCCCCTTTAGACATACCTTCGATCCTACAAGTGGTATCAGAGCTTTGGTCTCCGTAAGCCTTGATTTCCATTGCTTTGGTGATCATAGCCTTGGTTTCACAACCTAGGAGAGTATGGCGTCTAGTGAGGGTAATTATCACCGTAGAGGTCCATATTTTGATGGTACAAACTTTGCTAGTTGGAAACATAAGATGAAAATGCATATTCTTGGTCATAACCCCGCCGTTTGGGCTGTTGTTGGTGTTGGCTTGCAAGGTGAATTCTTTGAGGATGGCAAGGAACCGGATCGTGAAGCAACCGTGGAAGAATTGAAGATGTTGCAATACAATGCTGAAGCTTGCGACATTCTCTTCAACGGTTTGTGCCCCGAGGAGTTCAACAAGATCAGCCGCCTCGAGAATGCAAAGGAAATTTGGAATACTTTGGTTAATATGCATGAGGGTACCGAGTCCGTCAAGGAATCTAAGTTGGATGTGCTTCAAAGTCAACTTGACAAGTTCAAGATGAAGGATGGTGAAGGAGTCGCTGAAATGTACTCTAGGCTTGCTCTCATCACAAATGAGATTACCGGCTTAGGAAGTGAAGAGATGACCGACAAGTTCATCATCAAGAAGATCCTTAGAGCTTTGGATGGAAAATATGATACCGTTTGCACATTGATCCAAATGATGCCCAATTACAAAGATCTCAAGCCCACGAAGGCATTGGAAGGATTGTTTCTCATGAAATGTCACTCAAGGTCAAAGAGGAGCTACACAACAAATCAAGTGGTGCTTACAAAGCCTCAACTGATGCTCCAACAACTTCAAGTGACAAGCTACTATTCAATGAAGAGATAAGCCTAATGGTGAAAAGATTCAAAAAGTTTTATAAGAACAAAGGGAAAGAAAGAAGCTCTAGCTCAAGACACTATGAGAAAAGATCATCAAGTCGTGACCGAAATTGCTACAATTGTGGAAGACCCGGACACTATTCCAATTAGTGTACGGCTCCCTACAAGAAAAGAGACGAATCACCAAGAGGAAGATATAAAAGAGATGAATCACCTCACAAGGAGAGAAGGAGTAGAGATGATCGTTCTGAACGAAGACCCTCTCGAAGAAACAAGGATTCGAAAAGGAAGGACAAGTCATCCAAGAGCTACACAAGAAGATGACATCAAGCTCATGTTGGTGAATGGATTTTCGGCTCCGAGTCCGACAACCACTCCAAGAGAAGCTATCACTCCAACTCCGACTATAGTCAAGATGAAAGTGTTGTCGGACTTGCTCTTGTGTCATCCAGCTCCTATGATCTCTTTGACTCACCAAATGAAGGAATTGGAAGATGCTTCATGGCAAAAGGCCCCAAGGTATCACACCCTGAGTATCTTGATTTCAATAGTGATGAAGATGATTTGCTAGGTGATGATGATTTACTTGTTGATAAGGCTAGTGATGTGAGCTATAATGAAAATGTTAGTAATCATGATAGTCAAGAGGAAACGAGTGACAATGGTATGAAGGAGATTGAGCGTCTAACTAAAGAACTAAATGCTCTTAAGTTAGCTCATGAAACAACTCAAGAGGATCATAGAGAACTTCTAAGAACTCATGAGAAGCTACGCTTCGAGAAGCTAAATTTAGAGCAAGAGCATGAGTTTCTTAAAGCTATCAATGATGATCTTCGAAAGAAGAGTTCTTCATATCTTGCCAAACGTTTACTCTTGTCTACCTTTATGCCACAAGTTAAACCTAAGCAAACTAGTAACAAGGGTTGACGGTGTCCTGGACTAGGGGGTACTAACCACGTCGTCTCCCGACCTGTGGGTCGGGCCGAGGATCCCCATGGCGGTTCACTATTGGGCCACTTTGGGCAGCCCATGACATATACGAGGAAGGTTCCAGAAGACTTGGTGATCAAGACAAGAACTCCTCTCCACCGGCATAGCTGATTAGGACTCTTGTTATCCTAGGCCTCTGGTACATTATATAAGCCGAGGCTAGGCTAGTCGATAGATACGTTGATACATAGACGTTCATACATTCATCATCATACCCCTAGGGTTTAGACCACAACTTATGATCTCGAGGTAGATCAACTCTGTACTTGTTACATCTCCATCAATATAAATAGAAACAGGACGTAGGGTTTTACCTCCATTAAGAGGGCCCGAACCTGGATAAACATCGTCTCCATTGTCTCTGTTACCATCGATCCAAGATCCACAGCTTGGGACCCCCTACCCCGAGGTCTGCCGGTTTTTACACCGACACTGGTGCTTTCATTGAGAGTTCCGATGTTTGATCGCCACGGTTCGATGGGAATTCAGATCGGCTCCGACGCGATCTACACGTCAGGACCGAACCTCATCGTCGACGATGGCATCTTTGTTGCCGGCTCGACTAGCAACCTCGGCTAGACCGAGGACAACGCTACATGTCGGATCATCAAGATCGGACTGGTGCCGTCATCAACTTCAACTCCGATCTCTATCAAGATCATGGGGGAATCGTCCATGGAGCTCGGGGGCTCAAGATCAACATTGCCCTCGGGGAACCGTGCAGTTTTTCTGGACAGCGGGTTCGCGTTCACCGTCACCACCTCCTCGGGTCCCGTTTTGACGAACCCTTTGGTGGAATTGTACGAAATTAAGTATATAACAACCCTGTAAGATTTCGTCGCGTTCCGATGGAGGAATCGCCGGCGATCTATGATATACCGGAGGCCTGTCAATTCTGGACGGGAATCTGGACGAGTTTAGGGCGTGGGCTCCAGCGTCTAGCTCGCATGTCCTTAGGAAGATCCAACCATTGATCGGCTGCGGAATTCCTGTATCTACCAGCCCTCAAAATTTGAGCTCGATCCGACTGTCCAAACTCCGGGAATAGTCCAATGAGTGCATCACTTTTTGGATCTATTTTCTGCGTGGAAACGAATCCGACCCATGTTCGTCTTTTTCATCAACGGGATATCGGACATCCTTTTTGAAGGAAACTCTCTCTAGGGTATTGTGTTTTGTTTCCAAACACATGCTCACAAATTTTGCTCCTTTTCGGAGGTGATCTTCACCATCGCGTTGGTGTCAAACCAGCCCGAAACGTTGCTCCACGGCTGCCGACCTGCGCTAGATGGATCATCATTTCGTCGAGCCGATGTCTGCCTCATCGGATCATCACCTCGGTGAGCCGAACCCACCAAAAGCCAAGGTACTCCGAGGAGTCCTCGGCAAAACATTCTGGGATATTGCTTTATATGCATCAGTTTCGAATTGTGTCTTCGGTCAATAGTTGGGTTGCCCGGCGCCTGTGCTTGCCTCCTACGTTCCGCTTTGTTCGGCTAGGTGTGCAAAGGGAGAACCACTGCGATTGTACTTCCGATTTAACTGGTCAAGTACCTCAGTGGAGAAAGCCGAAAACTGACTGTCACAATGAGCGCAAACTGGTTAGCGATCCGATGACTATGTCAAACTATAGACCGATAGAGGTTACCCCGTGGGCCCTTCATAAAATTGGCCGAAGTGTTAATGGCTTGACCTCGGCTGACGCCGAACACTAACCGGGGGCTAGTAACTGGCCTCCCAACTTTAAGCTCCTATGACCAAGTGAAAGTTATAAAGCCTGCATATCTGATTGCCTCGTTTCCGCTAACGCAACCGCCTTCGGGCACCGAGACGTCGGCTACGGGTTGTCTTGTTAATTCGGAAACACCCTGCGTAGCACCTACAAAGGGGTGGAAGCCGACGATGGGCCACATTCAAATGATAAACGGTCGCAATGGAGTTAAAATAACATATAGCGTAAAGCTGACCATCCTAACATGTGTCGAGGGCCCCTTGAGGCACCTCGGCGTGGTTACATCAGGACTCCTGGAGAGCCCAACATATCATTAGCGTTTGTATTCAATATACAAAAGCTGCCTTCCATAATTATCATTATAAAGCCATAAATATGCATCAATTTGACTTAAGATTTTGGCCAAGCTGGGTTGCCTGGCTCCTGTGCTTACCCCTACGTTTCCGATTGTTCGGCTAGGAGGTAAAGGGAGCACCTCTGTGATTGTTACTACCGGGTCATCCGATTTAGTACCTCAGACTGGGTGAAGCCGAAAGCTAGGCATCTTAAGAATACAATTGGTCAGCAATGACGGAAGTGAAAATTTAGGTTCATTAAAGACCACAGAGTTCGGGAAGTTTCCCCAAACTAAATCCTCAATATTTTTCCCCCACATTGATCGGAGGTGAGGTTTCACAATCATGGTCAACATGATAGCCTGAGAAAAGGAACTTATAGAGGAACTATTTTTCTTGGAAGATGTTTCTTACGCTTAAACGTAATATAACATAAAGCTCTGTTCCACTTTGTTTGTAAAACCAAATAGCCGGATTGCCTTGTTATCCGAAGAGTCTGGTTCGCCTCGGCGGACCAGGAGTAGGAAACACTCCTCGGCCAATGGTCGAGGAGGGAGAAGCCGAAGGCTGGTTAACAAAGTTTGTAGAACAGAGGCATTTGTCATGATGTAAAGTACTTGGATACATAGAATCATTACACATAAATTGTGAGTAAAATCAATTTATTCTGGATATCGATCCTTAAGTCGGCCACCCGTGCCCAAATTAAGGCTCGGGGGCTACTGGGCTTCGCGCTTCTCAATTAAAGGCCATTAAAGGGGTACATCGATCCCCTGATCTGGTGTTGCCACCCGACCAGTGGCTCGGGGGCTACTGCATTGCTAATTCAATGCAGGAAAATTCAAAGTGCAAAACAGTTTCCGAGGAGATTACGATCCTCGGGTTGGTCGGCCGCACCCAACCTGAGTCTCGAGGACTATGCACACCATGTTTCTGTTCCCAAGTATGCTGCCGAGCTAGGAGTTGATCCTCAGGCCGATTTAGTGAATCGACCTGAGTCTCAGGGGCTACTGGGATCAGCGGTTTTATGTTTTCCTTCAGGTGCATCTCGGATTTTGGACCGACACACACCTTGAGGGCTACTGGCTATACATCTCGACAGAGAATAAATTGCACCAATTGGAAATAAATTCCACAAAAAATCAGCTCATGGCCGAGGTAGTGCACCACCTCGGAAGCAGTCCGGCGTAAAGCTCGGCTGTGACTGGCTGGCTCCATAGAGAACTTTTTTGGCATTAAGCTGGCTGAACTCCTTCAACTTTTTCAAGACCTAGGTAATCTATGACACCTCGGATGATGATCGGCGTTAGAGCTCGGCTACAAAAATACTCCTCGGATGCAGTCAGGCGTTCGAGCTCGGTTGCAAGAGGACGCCGCTGCACGGGGAAAAACTTTGAACCTGAGGTGCGGCATAAAAATAACAAGGCATTGATAAAGGCCGAAAACTTAAAGGGCTCCTCGGATGCCCGACGTATGAACTCTTCGGATTCAGCTCGGCGATCCTCAAGATCAAAGATGGGAAGATTTGTTGAACCAGCTTTCAAGACTGGCGGCCGAAGACGAAGAACAGCTCGGAAGAACCGAGGAGCATCCCCAACTTGAAGACCGGTTCAGGGGGCTACTGACGGTGTCCTGGACTAGGGGGTACTAACCACGTCGTCTCCCGACCTGTGGGTCGGGCCGAGGATCCCCATGGCGGTTCACTATTGGGCCACTTCGGGCAGCCCATGACATATACGAGGAAGGTTCCAGAAGACTTGGTGATCAAGACAAGGACTCTTGTTATCCTAGGCCTCTGGTACATTATATAAGCCGAGCCTAGGCTAGTCGATAGATACGTTGATACATAGACGTTCATACATTCATCATCATACCCCTAGGGTTTAGACCACAACTTATGATCTCGAGGTAGATCAACTCTGTACTTGTTACATCTCCATCAATATAAATAGAAGCAGGACGTAGGGTTTTACCTCCATTAAGAGGGCCCGAACCTGGATAAACATCGTCTCCATTGTCTCTGTTACCATCGATCCGAGATCCACAGCTCGGGACCCCCTACCCCGAGGTCTGCCGGTTTTTACACCGACACTGGTGCTTTCATTGAGAGTTCCGATGTTTGATCGCCACGGTTCGATGGGAATTCAGATCGGCTCCGACACGATCTACACGTCGGGACCGAACCTCATCGTCGACGATGGCATCTTTGTTGCCGGCTCGACTAGCAACCTCGGCTGGACCGAGGAGAACGCTACATGTCGGATCATCAAGATCGGACTGGTGCCCTCATCAACTTCAACTTCGATCTCTATCAAGATCATGGGGGAATCGTCCATGGAGCTCGGGGGCTCAAGATCAACATTGCCCTCGGGGAACCGTGCAGTTTTTCTGGACAGCGGGTTCGCGTTCACCGTCACCACCTCCTCGGGTCCCGTTTTGACGAACCCATTGGTGGAATTGTACGAAATTAAGTATATAACAACCCTGTAAGATTTCGTCGCGTTCCGATGGAGGAATCGCCGGCGATCTATGATATACCGGAGGCCTGTCAATTCTGGACGGGAATCTGGACGAGTTTAGGGCGTGGGCTCCAGCGTCTAGCTCGCATGTCCTTAGGAAGATCCAACCGTTGATCGGCTGCGGAATTCCTGTATCTACCAGCCCTCAAAATTTGAGCTCGATCCGACTGTCCAAACTCCGGGAATAGTCCAATGAGTGCATCACTTTTTGGATCTATTTTCTGCGTGGAAACGAATCCGACCCATGTTCGTCTTTTTCATGAACGGGATATCGGACATCCTTTTTGAAGGAAACTCTCTCTAGGGTATTGTGTTTTGTTTCCAAACACATGCTCACAAATTTTGCTCCTTTTCGGAGGTGATCTTCACCATCGCGTTGGTGTCAAACCAGCCCGAAACGTTGCTCCACGGCTGCCGACCTGCGCTAGATGGATCATCATTTCGTCGAGCCGAGGTCTGCCTCATCGGATCATCACCTCGGCGAGCCGACCAAGAGTTCGGCATCGCAAAGGCTAAATCATCACCAACATCGTCGCCCCACGGATTACACGGGGCGGGCACACTGTCATCGCCGTGCAGTTACTTCATCAAGCTGGCATCGACCGCATCACAAATTTTGACTTGCGCCGGCATCACCATGCCACCTCTTCTTCAAGCCAACGTTTAACACGCCGACCTGCTTTGACACGTCGGCTGACATGGAGGCTCCGACACCTCGGCTGGACCGGGGGCTTCACCATCTCTTCATCAACCTATTCGGACGACTTCGGCGTCACCAGCCGATCAGCTTCGTCACCTCGGCTGGACCGGGGGCTTCGCCTCAACATATCGGCAGTGTTGTACTACCACTTCATCAAGCCGAGCTCTTCGCTCAGACACCTCGGCCGGACCGCGGGCTTCGCCATCGCTTCATCGACCTACTCCGGCGTCACCCTGCCGACCTACTCTGTCTCCTCGGCTGGACCAGGGGCTTCGCCTCGGCACATCGGCAGTTTTGTGCTGCCACTTCATTAGCCGAGCTCTTCGCTCGGCCACCCTAGGACCGGCTTGGGGGGCTGGGATCTCGACCCGTTGCAAGCCCAGACTACATCATCAACACCGAGCACACTAACTAGCTAAGTCGCTTTCATGCTTAACTTTTTTCGATTTTTAATTTTTTGTTTGGTTCATCCAAGCGTTATACTTTTGTGTTAAATAGACAAGTTATTAGTTAAACACTTAGTTTGTTAAAATCTCTGTTTGTTAAAAACACTCCCTTTACCCATGTTAACTGGGGCTCTTAAATTTATACGAGCCGTTTTATAATAAGTGTTTTCTTCTAAGTCATTGCAAAGTCTTTTTCTACCACTCCTTTCTCGACACGAGTGTGTGGTCAATAGCCAAATAGCCTGGTTTCTCTCTAAAGCCGCTCGAGTTTGGTTCGCTAAACTGGCCTGAGAAGCACTCCGCCTTCGGGAATAGAAGGTTGAAGCCGAAGGTTGACCCGCTTGAAGTCTTGCGATCGGATGTGTCATGTTAAAGCACGAAGGAAGGACAAACTAATTTTAAGACCACTTTTCGGATTGGAACCAAAAACTTGATTTAGTTCGGACGTCAAGTTTTTACATAAGTTTTTTTGGCTTTTCGAGCTTATGGCACTTTTAAGCTATTTGTATGTTTTTCTTTCAGGAGGCGGGACATCCTCATGACCGAGGTGCTCTGCGTAATAATTCAGCTCGGGAAATCTTTTCTGACCCGCAGCTCGGCATCTTTCCTGCCGACCTACACCTCGGCATTGGTGAAATGCACATGACATCTGGACTAGTTCCTGAGGAGATTCGATCCTCAGGTTGGTCGGCCGCATCCAACCTGAGTCTCGGGGGATACTGTGTGTCCCCAGCATAACTCTCGCAGTACAACATCGGATGCCTTTAAAGCATCGGCAATATCAACGGGGGGCTGTCACTAGAGCCGAACCCACCAAAAGCCAAGGTACTCCGAGGAGTCCTCGGCAAAACATTCTCGGATATTGCTTTATATGCATCAGTTTCGAATTGTGTCTTCGGTCAATAGTTGGGTTGCCCGGCGCCTGTGCTTGCCTCCTACGTTCCGCTTTGTTCGGCTAGGTGTGCAAAGGGAGAACCACTGCGATTGTACTTCCGATTTAACTGGTCAAGTACCTTAGTGGAGAAAGCCGAAAACTGACTGTCACAATGAGCGCAAACTGGTCAGCGATCCGATGACTATGTTAAACTATAGACCGATAGAGGTTACCCCGTGGGCCCTTCATAAAATTGGCCGAAGTGTTAATGGCTTGACCTCGGCTGACGCCGAACACTAACCGGGGGCTAGTAACTGTCCTCCCAACTTTAAGCTCCTATGACCAAGTGAAAGTTATAAAGCCTGCATATTTGATTGCCTCGTTTCCGCTAACGCAACCGCCTTCGGGCACCGAGACGTCGGCTACGGGTTGTCTTGTTAATTCGGAAACACCCTGCGTAGCACCTACAAAGGGGTGAAAGCCGACGATGGGCCACATTCAAATGATAAACGGTCGCAATGGAGTCAAAATAACATATAGCGTAAAGCTGACCATCCTAACATGTGTCGATGGCCCCTTGAGGCACCTCGGCGTGGTTACATCAGGACTCCTGGAGAGCCCAACATATCATTAGCGTTTGTATTCAATATACAAAAGCTGCCTTCCGTAATTATCATTATAAAGCCATAAATATGCATCAATTTGACTTAAGATTTTGGCCAAGCTGGGTTGCCTGGCTCCTGTGCTTACCCCTACGTTTCCGATTGTTCGGCTAGGAGGTAAAGGGAGCACCTCTGTGATTGTTACTACCGGGTCATCCGAGTTAGTACCTCAGACTGGGTGAAGCCGAAAGCTAGGCATCTTAAGAATACAATTGGTCGGCAATGACGGAAGTGAAAATTTAGGTTCATTAAAGACCACAGAGTTCGGGAAGTTTCCCCAAACTAAATCCTCAATATTTTTCCCCCACATTGATTGGAGCTGAGGTTTCACGATCATGGTCAACATGATAGCCTGAGAAAAGGAACTTATAGAGGAACTATTTTTCTTGGAAGATGTTTCTTACGCTTAAACGTAATATAACATAAAGCTCTGTTCCACTTTGTTTGTAAAACCAAATAGCCGGATTGCCTTGTTATCCGAAGAGTCTGGTTCGCCTCGGCGGACCAGGAGTAGGAAACACTCCTCGGCCAATGGTCGAGGAGGGAGAAGCCGAAGGCTGGTTAACAAAGTTTGTAGAACATAGGCATTTGTCATGATGTAAAGTACTTGGATACATAGAATCATTACACATAAATTGTGAGTAAAATCAATTTATTCTGGATATCGATCCTTAAGTCGGCCACCCGTGCCCAAATTAAGGCTCGGGGGCTACTGGGCTTCGCGCTTCTCAATTAAAGGCCATTAAAGGGGTACATCGATCCCCTGATCTGGTGTTGCCACCCGACCAGTGGCTCGGGGGCTACTGCATTGCTGATTCAATGCAGGAAAATTCAAAGTGCAAAACAGTTTCCGAGGAGATTACGATCCTCGGGTTGGTCGGCCGCACCCAACCTGAGTCTCGAGGACTATGCACACCATGTTTCTGTTCCCAAGTATGCTGCCGAGCTAGGAGTTGATCCTCAGGCCGATTTAGTGAATCGACCCGAGTCTCAGGGGCTACTGGGATCAGCGGTTTTATGTTTTCCTTCAGGTGCATCTCGGATTTTGGACCGACACACACCTTGAGGGCTACTGGCTATACATCTCGACAGAGAATAAATTGCACCAATTGGAAATAAATTCCACAAAAAATCAGCTCATGGCCGAGGTAGTGCACCACCTCGGAAGCAGTCCGGCGTAAAGCTTGGCTATGAGTGGCTGGCTCCATAGAGAACTTTTTTGGCATTAAGCTGGCTGAACTCCTTCAACTTTTTCAAGACCAAGGTAATCTATGACACCTCGGATGCTGATCGGCGTTAGAGCTCGGCTACAAAAATACTCCTCGGATGCAGTCCGGCGTTCGAGCTCGGTTGCAAGAGGACGCCGCTGCACGGGGAAAAACTTTGAACCCGAGGTGCGGCATAAAAATAACAAGGCATTGATAAAGGCCGAAAACTTAAAGGGCTCCTCGGATGCCCGACGTATGAACTCTTCGGATTCAGCTCGGCGATCCTCAAGATCAAAGATGGGAAGATTTGTTGAACCGGCTTTCAAGACTGGCGGCCGAAGACGAAAAACAGCTCGGAAGAACCGAGGAGCATCCCCAACTTGAAGACCGGTTCAGGGGGCTACTGACGGTGTCCTGGACTAGGGGGTACTAACCACGTCGTCTCCCGACCTGTGGGTCGGGCCGAGGATCCCCATGGCGGTTCACTATTGGGCCACTTCGGGCAGCCCATGACATATATGAGGAAGGTTCCAGAAGAGTTGGTGATCAAGACAAGGACTCCTCTCCACCAGCATAGCTGATTAGGACTCTTGTTATCCTAAGCCTCTGGTACATTATATAAGCCGAGGCTAGGCTAGTCGATAGATACGTTGATACATAGACGTTCATACATTCATCATCATACCCCTAGGGTTTAGACCACAACTTATGATCTCGAGGTAGATCAACTCTGTACTTGTTACATCTCCATCAATATAAACAGAAGCAGGACGTAGGGTTTTACCTCCATTAAGAGGGCCCGAACCTGGGTAAACATCGTCTCCATTGTCTCTGTTACCATCGATCCGAGATCCACAGCTCGGGACCCCCTACCCCGAGGTCTGCCGGTTTTTACACCGACAAGGGTAAAAAGGGTTCTATTTCTAGTAGTAACAATAACAATGCCATATCCAATGTTGTTGCTTCTAGTAGTTCTATTGATTCCACTAATGATTCTCTTAGCCAAGTTACACTTGAGCAAGAAAACAATCTATTGAGATGAATTATAGAAAAAGGTGTCTACAAGAGCCTTGCCGGGAATAAGCAATTTGAGGAAATTGTACGCAAGCAAGGAAGGCACCGGAAGAACCAAGGTGTTGGTTTTGAACGAAAGTTCAATGCCAATGGAGTTGAGTGGGGAGAAGATCAATACCCCAAGACGAAGTTCGTTCCTTAACAAGAGAAGTATGATCCCACTTCCTTCAAGGGAACACAAGCTCAAGAAGATCTTCCACCACAAGACCACAAGCTAAAAGGCAAGGACAAGCTTCAAGAAGAGATTGACTCATTTGAAGAAGCACCTCAAGCCTCGGTCAAGTGGGTCCCCAAGACTTCATCAAGTTCTACTTCATCAAGTTCAACTACAACTCCAAGGATTCCCATCAAGTTGATGTGGGTCCAAAAGAAGAAGAACTAGAGAGTTCTTGAGGGTGACTCCGCCAACAAACTTCACTCACATTAATTTATGGCAAGAACTTGTGCAACGAACTTCAACATCTTGCACTAGTTCATGGAGTCACAAACCCTCTTGTTGGTAAGGCAAGGGACAAGGTATTCAATGCATTCATGGACATCATCACATGTGTATTTCACTCCATGTCTATGGATATTCTTGTATGTTCCTTGTGTGGGACTAACCCATGTAGGTATTGAAAGTGCAAAACTCCAAGGATAGCTCCCAACTCTTGATGGTCTACATCAACCTTGAGCATCCACATCTTCAACATCTACATGAAGTCATCATCGACAAAACCCAAGGTTAGTTCATCCCTCTTTGGGGGGATATCACATCTAGGGGGAGCTTTGCTCTAAAAATTGAGCTAAAGCAACTCTAATGGTGTGAACACATTAATGCTTTATGTAAAAGTGGCAATCCCACTTGTGCTTAAACGATGAGTATGACCAATGATCAAATGTTCTCATTTGACTCCTAAGTCAATATACTCATATATAGATGACTATGTCATCGCCAATTGCTTGATAGATGCTAGAATTGGTTGTGCATGTTTGACACATATTTCATTTGCTATCTTATTGTGTGAGCATGTTGGTTTGCATGTTTTCTTCATTCGAGGACATCCATTTGTTGTTTTGGTTGTCTTGGTTTTTCTAGCCAAGTGGATGTACAAGAATGCCTAAGTACCTTCTCTAGCTATGTATGCTTTCTTGTCTCAAATTCTATTCTTGCTACATCACAAAAATTGAACAAGTCATTTTCGGACCCTCCGGGTGAGGCGCACTCGGAGTCACCGATCTAAAAGGGCTGAACCTCCAAAACCTTCAAATTTGTTTCAGCGTGACCAATCCACTCCTATTCGAACTCACCGAAACAGTTTGATTGATCTAGGTTTCTATCTCGGTGTCACCGAGTTGAACGTTTCGGAGTCACCGATGTGCTATACTGCTTGCGGTTACACATATCGGTGCTACCGAGTTGTTCCACTCGGAGCCACCGACAGCACACGGGTATATATACTTTGCGGCCCGTACATTGAAAATTACTTCAAACGTCATGACCCCCGCACCCCGTTGCTGTCGTCGCCTTGGTCTTCGGATCGTCGCCCTTGTCTCCTGCGTGCCCTCACCGCTGGAATCCGTCGCCGTCAACAGGAATCTTCCCCGCCATTGCCGTCGTAGAGGATCTCCACCAAGTTAGGGTGAGATTCAAGCCCCTCTGTGCTCAAATTCTGATTCAATGCACGGATGGATTGCCATTATTCTTGCCACGGATTGAAACCTTTCTTTACACTGCAAATTCCGTAGATTAGTTTCGAGCAAAAAAATTAGGTTTAAGTTTCCGCCGTAAGCATCTCGGACCGACCGAATTGAAATTTTTGGAGTCACCAATTTGGCCCTGGCCATTGCACTAATACATCTCGGTGCCACCGAGTAGTACGAATCGGTGAGACTGAAAGTAACGTTTCAGTGAAACCCTAGCATCTCGGAGACGCCGAACCACATCTCGGTCTGATCGAAATGGTGTGTTTTGTTTCTGTTGACTGCTTTGGTATCACCAAGATTATCAACTCAGTGGATCCGAAATGCCTTCTGTGAAAACTTGAAACTAAGATTTGAACTCAATTTTCTTGAAAAATATCTGCTTTTTGTGATGACTCATCTACTCTGCCCATACCCATCTATTCATAGGGTCAGTTTGCAAGATGTCAGATGCAAGTGACAGTCAGAATATGTCAGAACAGCATACAGATCTCAGAGAAGGATCCAATCCTGAAGAAAGTTTTTATGAGTGAGAGAAAAGTTCTCCAAATTTGCCCAAAGCTGCCACCAAAACCAGAAAGAAGAGAACCTCAGATGATGAGGATGAGGATTTTGTGGCTAGAGAGGCCACATCAAAGAAGAAGAAAGTGATTGCTAAGTAGTATGGCAAAGCTGCAAGCACAAGACCTTCTGCCAAGGACAAAACTGCTGTGAAGAAAGTTCCAAGGAAGACCATGACATTTACACTTGAGGAGCCAAGTGACACAGAGACAGCAGCTGCAGGAAAGAAGAAGAAGAAGAAGAAGAAGAAGAAGAGGGCAAGGAAGACTACAGCTTATGTGGTTGGCAAACCCTCCATGGTTGATGAGGAGGAGGAGGAGGAACCAGCAGCTGATGCACCTCCTTCTAAGACTCAAAAGCTCATGTCTGATGGTTTGAAGTCTGCTGCCCCCACCAAGTCCAAGCCCAAAGCTCCAGCACCTAAGAGGTCTACAAGAAACATACCTGCTGCTGAAAAGAACAAGGCCCAAGTGCCTGAAGTTGATGTTGATGAAGAGCCACTAGTGCTCAGGAAGTTGAAGCCAAAGATTCCAGATCATGATAATGCTCATCCAGTTGCAGAGAACATGATGCTCAGAAAGGACAAAGGATTGAGTCAGTGGAGATTGACTGATCCATATGCTGCAAGAAGGAGGACTGCTTGTGATTACCGTTTCCACACCAGAGAGCAACATGATTTCTATGAAACTATGCTGCTTGACAAGAAGCCTATTGTCAGTGATATGAAATGGGTGGATTGGAAATATATTGATGCAAATGAAGACTACTTCCCCCATGTTCATGAGAGCTTCAGAATAGCAGGTGTTGATGATTTTGTTGGGAAGAAGCTTACCAAGTGGAATGATGAGATGATCATGCAATTCTACTCCACTGCACACTTCTATCCAGATGGTAGAATTGTGTGGATGACTGAGGGATCCAGATACCAGTCAACCATCTCTGAGTGGGCTACTCTTCTTGGTGCTCCAGAAGAAGAGGAGAATGATATTGATATATATGCCAAGCTCAAGATGGACCACAATTCCATGGCTAACATGTACACAGCAATTCCAGAGAAAGACATTGAGACACACAAGCTTGGTTCTGTAAAGCATTTGCTACCAGGTTTGGCCACTACCAATACAATCTTGAGGTACACTCTTTTGCCCAAGTCAAGAGATGACAAGATGATACGTCGCCACTCCATCAACTTGCTACACTTGTTTGATACACCGCAAAAGTTCAAAGTAATGAGCCTTATTGTTGAAACAATCAAGAGAACCGCAGCTGACCAGAAGAGATCTTGTGGGTATGCTCCACACATTCAGTTGCTCATCAACTCCAAGGTTGGAACGAGCACATATCTACTTGATCATGAGCATCTTCCATTGCGTCCAGAGTTCGAGGACAATGTAGTGGTGATGGACCCTTCACACCCTACATCTGCCCAAGCTCAAGAGAAGATTCGGGCAGCTGCAGCAGCAAAAGAAGCCAAGAAGGCATCTGCTCCCAATGCTCCTATTGCTAACCTCAAGTTCAAGAATGATCAAATGACTTATCTGCTAGAAGCCACCCTGAGGATTGAGCGAAGTCTGGCCAACCTCACCAAGAACTAGGCAAGCCTAGAGCAGATAGTTGAGACTAAGATTCATGATCTTGATGTGAAGATCACAGAGGTTCAGACTATTGTGGAGAAGCTCAAAGATGATGTTGACACAGCCAGGGCAGCTACTGATGACAGTGGAGATGATCGACCGACGACTGACAGGTTCCAGACAGTGCCTAGGGCATCCAGGTCTGCTGCAGTACCCATTGCAGATACGAGGACTACAGTTTCTGCACCTGCTGCTGTTGCTACAGTGCCACCTACAGTTTCTACTCCACCAGTCCAGCAGACGTCAGCTGAAGCCTTCGCGGATGCACTTCTCTCAACGCCATCTACGCACACCAGAGCTGCCAGCCAGAGATCACCTTCAGGAGGTGCCGAGGATCGTGCCTAGAGAGACGTATAGCTCTATACCTATTCTAGCTTTTTGGTACTTGTTGCCAAAGGGGGAGAATTTGTATAGATCATTAGGCTTCGAGAGAGAGTGTCTCGCTTTTGCTCTTTGGTTTTTCTTGAGTTTCTGCTACTATTTGGTTTATGCTACTTTGGTTTGATATGCTTGTGAGCTACTATGTGTGTGATTGATCATACTATGCTTCATGTGATGCTTAATGCTTATTCTTACCATTACTTTGTATGATCATTCACTTGTGTTTTTGGTGATGCGTGCTTACTATTCCATTCATATCATTTTGCGCACTCCACCAAGTTGTATGTGACATGGAAGAGTGACCCATGATCCTAATCGATTGTGCATTTGCATTCAAACGCAAATTTTTAATAATGCACAAATTTAGGGGGAGCTCTTGCTTATCACATACTTCTCAAAGCGACGATGTATTTCATTCATTCAATCATTTCTCAAAGCTTTGATCTATATGTTGTCATCAATTACCAAAAAGGGGGAGATTGAAAGTGCAACTAATCCCCGGGTGGTTTTGGTAATTCATAACAACATATATCTCATTGAACTAATGTCCATTCAAGTTAAATATTTCAGGACGTTCAATGATTGGCATGGCAAGGACTAGAGATGTGGACCCCTCAAAATGCTAAGGACATGGATTGGCAAAAGCTCAAGACTCTATATTTTTGTTAAGTGATCCAAGATCACATGGAGTCCATAAGAAAGCCAATACTATTAAAAGGGGATGAGGTGTTGCTTAATGATCTGTTTGCTCAAGTGCTTAGTGACATTGCTCCAAAACCCTCAACCACTTTCTCCATCCAAATATGTCCAAAACCTACATTCCAACTCGGCCCCCACCGAATCATTCCTATCCGGAGCCACCGAGTTCATCTGGACTTAGCCACTACCAAACCCTAACAAATCGGATCCACCGATATGGATCTCGGTACCACCGAGATGGCCTTGCCAACTCTCTGTTACTAGTTGCAATTATTTCGGTCCCACCGAGATTTGCAATCGGTACCACCGAGATGGCTTGCCAACTCTCTGTTGCCTTATTGCTTCACTTCGGTCCCACCGAGTTGATGCAATCGGTGCCACCGAGACGAGGTTTGCCCTAACCATTGCACATCGGTCTATCCGAGTTGTTCCAGTCGGTCCCACCGAGATTCCTAACGTTCATATCTTTTACACAGGTCGGTGCCACCGAGATTTCTGATCGGTGCCACCGAGTTGGGTCAAAAGTGTGTAACGGTTGCATTTTGTGTGGAGGCTATATATACCCCTCCACCCCTTCTTCCTAAGCGAAGAGAGCCATCAGAACGTGCCTACATTTCCACCATACATTTTCTGAGAGAGAACCACCTACTCATGTGTTGAGATCAAGAGATTCCATTCCTACCATTTGAACCTTGATTTCTAGCCTTCCCAAGTTGCTTTCCACTCAAGTTCTTCTTCCACCATAGCCAAATCTGTGAGAGAGAGTTGAGTGTTGGGGAGACTATCATTTGAAGCACAAGAGCAAGGAGTTCATCAACAACACACCATCTATTACCTTTTGGAGAGTGGTGTCTCCTAGATTGGTTAGGTGTCACTTGGGAGCCTCCGACATGATGTGGAGTTGAACCAAGGAGTTTGTAAGGGCAAGAAGATTGCCTACTTCGTGAAGATCTACCCGAGTGAGGCTAGTCCTTCCTGGACGTAAGCCATGGTGGAATAGACAAGGTTGCTTCTTCGTGGACCCTTCGTGGGTGGAGCCCTCCATGGACTCGCGCAGCCGTTACCCTTCGTGGGTTGAAGTCTCCATCAACGTGGACGTACGATAGCACCACCTATCAGAACCACGCCAAAAATCATCGTGTCTTCATTGTGTTTGAAATCTCCGAACCCCTCCTTTAGTTACATGTGCAATTGCTTACTTTCCGCTGCCACACTCTTAGAATTGCATGTGTAGGGTGCTACTTGACTTGTATACTTGCTAAAATCTGCCCACAACTAAAATTGGGAAAATGGTAGATTTTTATTTGGTCAAGTAGTCTAATCACCCCCCCCCCCCTCTAGACATACTTTCGATCCTACAAAATTATCAAAGTAGCGAACGCGAATCAAACAAACATGATGAAAGTGACTAGATGAAATTCCCATGTGTCCTCGAGAACGCTTTGCTTACTATAAGAGTTCGTTCCGGCTTGTCCTTTGCTATAAAAAGGATTGGGCCACCTTGCTGTACTTTATTGTACTTGTTACTTGTTACTTGTTACAAATTATCTTGATATCAAAACTATCTGTTACCGCTACTTTCAGTACTTGCAGAGAATACCTTGCTGAAAACCGCTTGTCATTTCCTTCTGCTCCTCGTTGGGTTCGACACTCTTACTTATCGAAAGGACTATGATTGATCCCCTATACTTGTGGGTCATCAAGACTCTTTTCTGGCGCCGTTGCCGGGGAGTGAAGCGCCTTTGGTGAGTGGAATTTGGTAAGGAAACATTTATATTACGTGCTGAAATTTACTGTCACTTGTCACTATGGAAAGTAATCCTTTGAGGGGCTTGTTCGGGGTATCTTCACCTCGACCAGAAGCATTGAGAGTTGCTCCTCAACCTATTGAACCTACTAAAAATATTTATTATGAAATTCCTTCGGGTATGGTAGAGAAACTGCTAGCTAATCCTTATGCAGGAGATGGAACGGTACATCCTGATATGCACTTAATCTATGTGGATGAAATTTGTGGATTGTTTAAGCTTGCAGGTCTATCCGGTGATGGAGTTAAGAAGAAAGTATTCCCTTTATCTTTGGAGGGAAAGGCATTGACATGGTATAGGTTATGTGATGATACTGAAACATGGGATTGGAACCGATTGAAGCTGGAATTTCACCAGAAATTTTATCATATGCATTTGGTTCATCATGATCGGAATTATATATATAATTTTTGGCCTCGTGAAGGAGAAAGTATCGCTCAAGCTTGGGGGAGGCTTAAGTATATATTGCACACATGCCCCAATCATGAGCTCTCAAGAGAAATAATTCTTCAAAACTTTTATGCTCGACTTTCTCATAATGAACAATCCATGCTCGATACTTCTTCTGCTGGTTCCTTTATGAAGAGAACTATTGAATTCAGATGGGATCTTCTGGAAAGAATTAAACGTAACTTTGAAGATTGGGAAATCGACAAAGGTAATGAGTCAGGTATAAATCTTGAGTTTGATTGTGCTAAATCTTTTATGGAAACTGATGCTTTTCATAAGTTTAGTACTAAATATGGACTTGACTCTGAGATAGTAGCTACCTTTTGTGGATCTTTTGTTGCTCGTGTTGATCTCCCTAAGGAGAAATGGTTTAAATATCATCCACCTATTGAATTGAATGAAGAACCTGTTAGTGTTAAAGAAGAAACAATTGTTTACCATGTTGATCCAGTTGTGCCTACTGCTTATATTGAGAAACCTCCTTTCCCTATTAGGATTAAGGAACATGCTAAAGCTTCAACTGTGGTTAATAAGAGTAATATTAGAGCACCTAGACCTTCTGAACAAATTAAAGTTGAACCTAATATTGCAATGGTTAAAGATCTTTTGGTTGATAATATTGATGGACATGTCATATATTTATGTGATGATGCAACTAGAATTGCTAAGCCAGAAACTAAAGATAAAAAAAAACCTATAGTTGGCATGCCTGTTATTTCTGTTAAAATTGGAGATCATTGCTATCATGGTTTATGTGACATTGGTGCTAGTGTGAGTGCTATTCCGTTTACTCTCTATCAAGAAGTCATGAATGATATTGCACCTGTTGAGATTGAAGATATTGATGTTACTATTAAGCTTGCAAATGGAGATACTATTTCACCTCTTGGGATTGTTAGAGATGTTGAAGTCTTGTGTGGTAAGATTAAATATCCTACTGATTTTCTTGTTCTTGGATCACCACGAGATGATTTTTGTCCCATTATATTTGGTGGACCTTTCTTGAATACAGTTAATGCCAAGAGTGATTGCACTAAAGAAATTGCCAGTGTTAATTTTGGTGAGGTGTCTCATGAGTTTAATTTCTCTAAGTTTCGTAGACAACCTCATGATAAAGAATTACCTAATAAGGATGAAATTATTGGTCTTGCTTCTATTGCTGTGCCTCCTACTGATCCTTTAGAACAATATTTGCTAGACCATGAGAATGATATGCATATGAATGAAAGAAATTGAAATAGATGAGTTGTTCTTTAAACAAGCACCTATCCTTAAACATAATTTGTCTGTTGAAACCTTGGGAGATGCACCTCCACCCAAGGGTGATCCTGCGTTTGAATTAAAGCAATTACCTGATACTCTGAAATATGCTTATCTTGATGAAAAGAAGATATATCCTGTTATTATTAGTGCTAACCTTTCAGAGCATGAAGACAAGAGATTACTTAAAACTCTGAAGAAGCATTGGGCTACTATTGGATATACTCTCGATGATCTTAAGGGCATTAGTCCCACTTTATGTCAGCATAAAATTCATATGGAGCCAGACGCTAAACCCGTTGTTGATCATCAAAGAAGGTTGAATCCTATAATGAAGGATGTGGTAAGAACTAAAATATTAAAGCTTCTGGAGGCAGGTATAATTTATCCCATAGCTAATAGTAGATGCGTAAGTCATGTTCATTGTGTTCCTAAGAAAGGAGGTATCACCATTGTGCCTAATGATAAAAATGAACTTATCCCACAAAGAATTGTAACTGGTTATAGGATGGCAATTGATTTTAGGAAATTAAATAAAGCTACTAGGAAAGATCATTACCCCTTGCCTTTTATTGATCAAATGTTAGAAGATTATCTAAGCATACACACTTTTGTTTCCTAGATGGTTATTCTGGTTTCTCTCAAATACCTGTGTCACTTGAAGATCAAGAGAAAACCACCTTTACTTGTCCTTTTGGAACTTATGCTTATTGTCGTATGCCTTTTGGTTTACGTAATGCACCTGCTACCTTTCAAAGATGTATGACTGCTATATTCTCTGACTTTTGTGAAAAGATTGTTGAGGTTTTCATGGATGATTTCTCCGTTTATGGAACTTCTTTTGATGATTACTTGAGCAACCTTGATCGAGTTTTGCAGAGATGTGAAGAAACTAATCTTGTCTTGAATTGGGAGAAGTGCCACTTTATGGTGAATGAACGTATAGTCCTTGGGCATAAAATTTCTGAAAGAGGTATTGAAGTTGATAAAGCTAAAGTTGATGCTATTGAGAAAATGCCATGCCCTAAAGATATCAAAGGTATAAGAAGTTTCCTCGGTCATGCTGGTTTTTATAGAAGGTTTATAAAAGACTTCTCTAAAATTTCTAGGCCTCTTACTAATCTCTTAAAAAAAGATGTTCCATTTGTTTTTGATGATGATTGCGTATAAGCCTTTGAAATACTTAAGAAAGCCTTAATTTCTGCACCTATTGTTCAAGCACCTGATTGGAGCCTACCCTTTGAAATTATGTGTGATGCTAGTGATTATGTTGTTGGTGCTGTTCTAGGACAAAGAGTTGATAAGAAATTAAATGTTATTCATTATGCTAGTAAAACTCTAGACAGTGCTCAAAGAAATTATGCTACTACTGAGAAAGAATGTTTAGCAGTTGTGTTTGCGTGTGATAAATTCAGATCTTACATTGTTGATTCCAAAGTTACTATTCACACTGATCATGCTACTATTAAATATCTTATGAAAAAGAAAGATGCTAAACCTAGACTTATTAGGTGGGTTCTTTTGCTACAAGAATTTGATTTGCATATTGTTGATAGAAAGGGAGCTGAGAATCCCGTAGCTGATAACTTGTCTAGAATGGAAAATGTTCTTGATGACCCACTTCCTATTAATGATGATTTTCCTGATGAACAATTAGCTGTGATAAATGCTTCTCGTAATACTCCTTGGTATGCAGACTATGCTAATTACATTGTTGCTAAATATATACCACCTAGTTTCACATACCAACAAAAGAAAAAGTTTTTCTTTGATTTAAGACATTACTTTCGGGATGACCCACACTTATATAAAGAAGGGGTGGATGGTATTATTAGACGTTGTGTACCTGAGCATGAACAGGAACAAATCCTATGTAAGTGTCACTCCAAGGCATATGGAGGACACCATGCGGGAGACAGAACTGCACACAAGGTACTACAATCTGGTTTTTATTGGCCTACTCTTTTCAAACATGCACGTAAGTTTGTCCTTTCTTGTGATGAATGTCAAAGAATTGGTAATGTTGGTAGACGTCAGGAAATGCCTATGAATTATTCACTCGTTATTGAACCATTTGATGTTTGGGGTTTTGATTATATGGGACCTTTTCCTAAATCCAATGGGTATACTCATATTTTGGTTGTTGTTGATTATGTTACTATGTGGGTAGAAGCTATTCCAACTAGTAGTGCTGATCATAACACTTACATTAAAATGCTTAAAGAAGTTATATTTCCGAGGTTTGGAGTCCCTAGATATTTAATGATGGATGGTGGTTCACATTTTATTCATGGTGCTTTCCGTAAATTGCTTGCTAAATATGATGTTAATCATAGAATTGCATCTTCTTATCATCCTCAGTCTAGTGGTCAAGTTGAATTAACTAATAGAGAAATAAAATTGATTTTGCAAAAGACCGTTAATAGATCCAGAAAGAATTTGTCTAAGAAACTTGATGATGCACTATGGGCTTACAGAACTGCTTATAAAAATCCTATGGGTATGTCTCCATATAAAATGGTTTATGGAAAAGCATGTCATTTACCTCTTGAGTTAGAACATAAAGCATATTGGGCAATTAAAGAACTTAACTATGATTTTAAACTTGACGGTGAAAAGAGGTTATTTGATATTAGTTCTTTAGATGAATGGAGAACCCAAGCTTATGAAAATGCCAAGTTGTTTAAAGAAAAAGTTAAAAGATGGCATGATAAGAGAATTCAAAAATGGGAGTTCAAATTAGGTGACCATGTTCTATTATACAATTCTCATTTAAGATTTTTTGCAGGAAAACTTCTCTCTAAATGGGAAGGCCCATACATCATCGAAGAAGTTTATCACTCCGGAGCCATCAAAATAAACAACTCTGAAGGCAATAATCCAAGAGTGGTTAATGGGCAAAGAATTAAACATTATATCTCAGGTATGCCCATTAATGTTGAAACTAATATTATTCAAACAATTACACCGGAAGAGCACATAGAGGAAACCTTCTGGAACGCTCCAGAATCCTGAAAAGGAGTAGGTATGTGGTACGGTAAGTAAACCGACTCCAAAACTTCCATAAAAGTACTTTCTGTCTGTTTTGGAATATATAAAAAATTAGGAAAATAATAAATAGTCTGAAAAGTGCATGAGGAGGCGACAAGCCTGGGGGCGCGCCTACCAGGCTTGTGGCGCCCTCGTGGACTTTCCCGACTCTATTTTTCTTCCATATTACTTGTTATGCACGGGAAAAATTCATTATATATACTCACGGGTGTTTTGACCACCGTATCACAAGTTTCTCCTCTATTCTTGTTTCGGGCTATTTTTCTGACAGATCTAGATCGCCATGGCATCTCTGAGCTCGTCCAAGGACAAGTTCTACGAGAAGGTCATCAACCCGTACCTACCGGAGGTGATGAAGCACCCTCAAGCCATTGAGATGCATGAGGGGGTGCTCCACATCCGGGACGTTCAAGAACCTAAGAAGACCGGGAGCGAGAAGGCCAGGCTGGAAGCGGTGGAACAGGAGATCTTCAAGTGCCAGGGGATGGTAGAGTGCAGAATTTGCGCTAATCACTCCATGATCATGGAATTCATCCGTGAGCACAAGGTGGACGGCAAGAATATTGGGGACGTCATCTTCAAGCTCAATGACCAGATTGATTATCTTCAGGCCCAAATCTATGATCTACAAAACCAAAATTTTGAGTATGAGGCCAAGTTCAAAGGTATGAGTTTAGCTACAAATTTCAGGACTCTGGAAACACGTTCATCCTTTTATGATGGAGAGCCTATGCCTTGGAAGACGGAGGACAAGCCTATTGTCGGTACCAAAACCGGCAGATCTCGGGTAGGGGGTCCGAGCTGTGGATCTTGGAGTCAATGGATAATAGGGAACGTAGAGACAGCGATTACCCAGGTTCGGGCCCTCTCGAAGAGGTAAAACCCTACGTCCTGCTTGATTGTATTGATGTGTTTGTATGATGATTACAGAGTTGATCTACCTCGTGATCAGATGAACTAAACCCTAGGTGGGTATGATGATAATGGTTTTTCTCTCTCTCTCTCTACGGACTAAACCCTCTGGTTTATATAGACACCAGGGGGACCTAGGGTTACATATGGTTGGTTGCCCTCAGGGGATAAACATGTCGGTTACGCTAAAGATTTCTTGGAGGAGATGCCAAGTCTTCGGAGGTTTCCTTCTGGTGCACGGGGTCGCCTGCAATCCGGCCTTCCCTCGATGAGTTAAGAGCGGCCCATTAGTCCGGCCTGTGAGAGATAGGCCGGCAGCCCGAGTACCCCCTAGTCCGGGACACCCTTAGTAGCCCCCGAACTAGTCTTTGAAGCCGAGGTATATACCGAACACCATCGGCTTTGTGGACCAGTTCCTTCCCTTCTGTGGTACTTGTGTCAAGCCTGCAACCCCTCTGGATCAAGTCCTCAAGGGCTGCCTAACCATATGTTCCCCGAATTCTGCTTTGGTCTCCGAAGTGTATCAATAACTTAGCCCCGAAGGCTAGTCGCATAGGTGTGAACAGTGACCCCATCTGACAACTTTTGCCAAAGGGTAACGACCCGCCACGACCACGAGTTGGTTTATGAAAACTCGATTCGTGGTTCGAGGCAGTTCCTCCATTGGCGCGTCCCATCGATATGGAGATCGTGCCCTGTTTTTAAGGGATATGATCAATGATTTGCACTATCCCACGCGCGCATAATAGCACGATTATACGGGGAAATGGCGAAGCCTGCGGCGTAGTAAAAGGACCCTTGATTTTACAGTAGCCCATAAAAGGGGAGCGGCCACCATTTCCTTCGCATGCTCTCACTTCTTCCTTCGCCGTTGCCCTCCCAATCTCTTGAGCTCCGGCGCCCAGATCTGTTCTCCCTTCCAAGAACCTCTCCGGCCACCCACTCAATCTAGCCATGGCCGGTTCCGGGTCTAAGGGCAAGTGGGAGGCCTCCATCGTCAACGAGAGCGCCATCCTAGAGCTTAAGAACGCGGGTTACCTTCCCACCGACGTCGCTCACCGAGCTCCGGAGGCGGGTCAAGTCATCCCCACGCCAAGACCCGGCGAGAGGGTGGTGTTCCTCCCCCATTTCATCCGAGGGTTAGGCTTTCCCCTCCACCCCTTCGTCAGGGGCCTGATGTTTTTCTATGGGCTCGATTTCCATGATCTTGCCCCGAACTCTTTTCTGCACATCTCAGCCTTCATCATCATCTGCGAGGCCTTTCTTCGGGTCCGGCCACACTTCGGCCTGTGGCTGAAGATTTTCAATGTCAAGCTGAAGATCGTTGATGGCCAGCAGGCGGACTGCGGGGGAGCGATGGTCAGCAAGCTTCCCCGGGTTGAGTGGCCAGAGGGCACCTTCATCGAAACCGTCAAGATCTGGCAGAAGGAGTGGTTCTACATCACGGAGCCGCGGAACGCGGATTGGGGGGTGATCCCTGATACGTCTCCAACGTATCTATAATTTTTTATTGTTCCATGCTATTATAGTATCAATCTTGGATGTTTTTATATACATTTACAGCAATTATATATCATTTTTTGGGACTAACCTATTAACTTACTGCCCAGTGCAAGTTGCTGTTTTTTGCCTGTTTTTGGTTTTCCAGAATATCAGTACCAAACGAAGTCCAAATGCCACGAAACTTTTTGGAGATTTTTTTCTGGACATAACAAACACTAGAAGCTTCGGGAGGGGATGAGAAGATGAAGCAGTGGCCCACGAGGCACCACGGCGCGCCCCAGGGGGGGCGCGCCCTGGTACCTCGTGGGGCCCACACAGCTCCGTTTGACCTAATTCCACCTATATAAATTCTCTAAAATTGGGAAACCAACAGAGGAGTCCATGAAATACTTTTTCCGCCGCCGCAAGCTTCTGTTCTCGAGAGATCCCATCTCGAGGCCTTTTCCGATACTCCACCGGAGGGGGAATCGATCACAGAGGGGCTCTACATCATCCTTGCTGCCCTTCCGATGATGTGTGAGTAGTTTACCACAGACCTTCGGGTCCATAGTTAGTAGCTAGATGGCTTCTTCTCTCTTTTTGATCTTCAATACAATGTTCTCCTCGATGTTCTTGGAGTTCTATCCGATGTAATCACTTTTTGCAGTGTGTTTGTTGGGATCTGATGAATTGTGAGTTTATGATCAGATTATCCATGAATATTATTTGAGTCTTCTCTGAACTCTTTTATGCATTATTATTATAGCTTCGTATTTCTCTCCGATCTATTGATTTGGTTTGGCCAACTAGATTGATTTATCTTGCAATGGGAGAGGTGCTTTGTACTGGGTTCGATCTTGCGGTGCTCAATCCCAGTGACAGAAAGGGACATGACGCGTATGTATCATTGCTATTAAGGGTAAAAAGATGGGGTTTATTCATGCGTGAGTTTACTTTGTCTACATCATGTCATCTTGCTTAAGGCGTTACTCCGTTCTTTATGGACTTAATACACTAGATGCATGCTGGATAGCGGTCGATGTGTGGAGTAATAATAGTAGATGCAGGCAGGAATCGCTCTATTGTCTCAGACGTGATGCCTATATACATGATCATTGCCATGGATATCATCATGATTATTTGCTTTTCTATCAGTTGCCCAACAGTAATTTGTTCACCCACCGTATGCTATTTTCATGAGAGAAGCCTCTAGTGAAAACTATGGCCCCCGGGTCTATCCAAATCATATGTTAAAAATCATAAAAATACCTTGCTGCACTTTTACTTTATTAATATTATTTTGTATTTTTGTTTGATCTATTTATCTATCACCATATAATTTAATCTTGCAATTAACCGCCAAGGGATTGACAACCCTTTGTTTGCGTTGGGTGCAAGGATTTGTTGTTTTGTGTGCAGGTACTGCTAACGAGTTGTTGCGTGATTCTCCTACTGGATTGATAACCTTGGTTTCATAACTGAGGGAAATACTTATCTCTACTATACTACATCATCCCCTCCTCTTCGGAGAAATCGCAACGCAGCTCACAAGTAGCAGGAAGAATTTCTGGCGCCGTTGCCGGGGAGACATCGTCAACATCTATCAAGTACCTACGCATAAACTTTCATCTCCTTTCATTTATTTTATTTGCTTTTGCCTCTCGTTTTCATCTCCCCCACTTATAAAACAATTTCACAAAAAAATATACAAAAATATTTTGTGTGCTATCTTTGCTTGTGTTGCCATGTGCCTTCTATTTGCTTGCATCTTCGCTTGCTAAAAATCTATTGATATGGATCCTCATCCACTAGCTAATCTTTTCAAAAGATCCAATTATGATGAAAAATTTCTAGTGAGTTGAGTGCACTTGATTATCTCTATGAAATTTTGCTTGAAAATCATGAATCTGAAAATTGTGATGAAGTGCTAAAAGAAGAAGTTTATAAAGTGATTCATGATAGCTCCTTGAATGAAAAGCATGATTGCAATGATGTTATTATAAATTCTATTAATATCAATTGTGCTAATTATATTCAAAACCACAAGCTTGGGGATGATAATTTTGTTACGTCCACCACTTATTGTAATGATCATGATTGTGTGATGCTTCTTATGATCTTGAAAATTTATTTAAGCCTCATGATGAATATGATATTGATAATAATGATTGCAATAATATTGAAAGTGGGTTTGGAAGAGTGTCAACTTTAAGTAAAAAGAATCCCAAATATTCGGAGAGTGCTCAATCTTACTAAATTTTTGATGAAAGTGGGTTTGGAGAGGTCATGACTTTAATTGATGTTAATCCCACTATTTTGGAAGATTATAATTTTTTTATGCATGTGGATCATAGAGAGAATATTGTTTATGATAGCTATATTGTTGAGTTTGATTATGATCCTACATATAATTATTATGAGAGAGGAAAATATGGTTGTAGAAATCTTCATGTTACTAAATTGCCTCTCGTTATGTTAATGCTTCATTCTTCCTATTTGCATATGCTAGATATTGCTTGTCTTGATAATTTGTTTGCTTATAAAATGCCTATGCATAGGAAGTATATTAGACTTAAGTGCGTTTGTCACATGTTTATTGATGCTCTCTTTGTGTTTCAATTCTTATCTTTCGTGAGAGCATCATTGAAATCTCAAGCCTATCTTAATGGCTATAAAGAAAGAGCTTCTTGGGAGGCAACCCAATGAATAAAATAAATTTTTACTTTTTGTTTCTGTTCTTGTGTGTTTTCACAATTATGCTACTGTTATGATTGTGTTTTTGTGTTTTAATTAGTGTTTGTGCCAAGTAATGCCTTTGGGATGATTTGGAAGATAGTATAATTGATGCTGTTTGGAAAACAGAAAGTTTTGCGTCCAGTGTTGGAATTTTAGTTCTGTACTGGAGCGTCAGAAATATCTGAAATTTTTACACAGTATTGGTATATGAATTTTCCACGTTTTCCTAATTTTTCAGAATTTTTGGAGGTACAGAAGTATAGCTTTTAAATAGATATTTACAGACTGTTCTGTTTTAGACAGATTCTGTTTTTGTTGCATAGTTTGCTTACTTTGATGAATCTATGGATTGTATCGGGAGGTATAAGTCATGGAGAAGTTGGATTACAGTAGCATTATGCCAATATTAAATATGAATCAATTTACTACAGTACTTAGAGTTAAGGATTTATTGGTTATACTAACGGATCTCACGAAGGTTTTGTTGAGTTTTGTGTGATTGAAGTTTTCAAGTTTTGGGTGAGATCACGATAGATGAAGGAATAAGGAGTGGCAAGAGCCTAAGCTTGGGGATGCACAAGGCACCCCAAGGTAATATTCAAGGAAGACTGAAGTGTCTAAGCTTGGGGATGCCCCGGAAGGCATCCCCTCTTTCTTCTACCAACTATTGGTAATTTTACTTGGAGCTATATTTTTATTCATCACATGATATGTGTTTTACTTGGAGCGTCGTGTATTATATGAGTCTTTGCTTTGTTTGCTTTTTAGTTTGTCACTCATCTTTGCTGGACACACCAATTTGAGAGAGCCACACGTTTATCATGATTTGTTAGAATACTCTATGTGCTTCACTTAAATATTTTGAGCTAGGCAGTTGCTCTAGTGCTTCACTTAAATCTTTTTGAGCACGGCGGTGGCTATATTTTGAAGAAATATTTAAACTCTCATGCTTCACTTATATTATTTTGAGAGTCGATAAGATAAAATTTTGAAGAAATATTTGAACTCTCGTGCTTCACTTATATTATTTTGAGAGTTGATAAGATAAAATTTTGAACAAATATTTGCACTCTCATGCTTCACTTATATGTTTTTGAGAGTTGATAATAGTAATGGTAATTTGCACAAGATATGAATTTGGTCCCAAAGTGATGAATATTCAAGAGGGATATAATAAAAACTTTCATGAAAGATCATTGGATATGATAAGTTTGATTCCTTGCAATAGTTTTGCGATATGGAGATGATAATATGTGAGTCATGTTAGTGAGTAATTGTGATTTAGTAAGAATATTAGTGTTAAGATTTGTGATTCCCTATGCATGCACATTAAGTCAATAGTTATGCAATGAAATTATATCCTACTTATGGTGCATTATTCGGTGTTAGTTATGTTCAATGCATGTTTATGACCGTTTTCGCTTTTTGGTTGGTTGCTTCTCAATCTATTTGCTAGCCTTCATTTGTACTAAGCGGGAATACTGCTTGTGCATCCAAACTCCTTAAACCCAAGTTGTGCCAAATGAGTCCACCATATCTACCTATATGTGGTATTTCCATGCCGTTCCAAGTAAATTTGCATGTGCCAACTCTAAAATTTTCAAAATAATTTTCCGTTTTGTGTGCCCGTACCGCTCATGAAGCGGCAGGGGGTGGCCAATATTTTCCATGCTAGGTGTGTTATTCTCACAATGAGTGTTTATTCACTTGTCATTGCACGAGAGAGTGGCTGGTAATAGGGATGCCCAGTCCCACAATGAATCAAAAATAATAATAACAAAATTCCTTGGAAAGTGTTGGTATGGAGGGCAATACGGCTAGCCATGGATTGTGAAAGAATGGTGGAAAGGAAATAAACTTTATTTTCTGTTTGGGAACCGCCTATGATGTGTCTAGCATGGAAAATATTGGGAATTCTCGGTCGTTTTCGTTGACAGGAAAAGCATGCCTCTCAAAATAATTTTATCTCTCTAATTTAAGCTTTGAGCTCTGGCACATTTGCAAATCTCTGCTTCCCTCTGCGAAGGGCCTATCTATTTACTTTTATGCAATTTTTATTTTTATTTTGAGTCTCCATCTTCTCTTACAAAGTACCAACTAGAGAGCACTATTGTCATACTTGTGCATTGTGTGTAGCTAATATTGAGTGTGTTTCATGAATGGATCAATAATTGAGCATAATGGGCTAGGGATAACTTTCTTTAGCGTTGATATTTTGAAAGACATGGTTGCTTGTTAGTATGCTTGAGTATTTATATCTTCATGTCACACTATAGACTATTGCTTTGAATCATTCAAGTCCAAATGTCCATGTTACAAAGAAAAGAATATATGATGAATATCCACATCAAAAATTCTGTTTTTATCATTTACATAATCGAGGACGAGCAGGAATTAAACTTAGGGATGCTGATATGTCTCCAACGTATCTATAATTTTTGATTGTTCCATGCTATTATAGTATCAATCTTGGATGTTTTTATATACATTTACAGCAATTATATATCATTTTTTGGGACTAACCTATTAACTTAGTGCCCAGTGCCAGTTGCTATTTTTTGCCTGTTTTTGGTTTTCCAGAATATCAGTACCAAACGAAATCCAAATGCCATGAAACTTTTTGAAGATTTTTTTCTGGACATAACAAACACTAGAAGCTTTGGGAGGGGACGAGAAGATGAAGCAGTGGCCCACGAGGCACCACGGCGTGCCCCAGGGGGGCGCGCCCTAGTACCTCATGGGGCCCACACAGCCCCGTTTGACCTAATTCCACCTCTATAAATTCTCTAAAATCGGGAAACCAACAGAGGAGTCCACGAAATACTTTTTCCGCCGCTGCAAGCTTCTGTTCTCGAGAGATCCCATCTGGTGGCCTTTTCCGGTACTCCGCCGGAGGGGGAATCGATCACGGAGGGGCTCTACATCATCCTTGCTGCCCTTCCGATGATGCCTGAGTAGTTTACCACAGACCTTTGGGTCCATAGTTAGTAGCTAGATGGCTTCTTCTCTCTTTTTGATCTTCAATACAATGTTCTCCTCGATGTTCTTGGAGTTCTATCAGATGTAATCACTTTTTGCGGTGTGTTTGTTGGGATCCGATGAATTGTGAGTTTATGATCAGATTATCCATGAATATTATTTGAGTCTTCTCTAAACTCTTTTATGCATGATTATTATAGCTTCGTATTTCTCTCCGATCTATTGATTTGGTTTGGCCAACTAGATTGATTTATCTTGCAATGGGAGAGGTGCTTTGTAATGGGTTCGATCTTGCGGTGCTCAATCCCAGTGACAGAAAGGGACATGACACGTATGTATCGTTGCTATTAAGGGTAAAAAGATGGGGTTTATTCATGCGTGAGTTTACTTTGTCTACATCATGTCATCTTGCTTAAGGCGTTACTCCGTTCTTTATGGACTTAATACACTGGATGCATGCTGGATAGCGGTCGATGTGTGGAGTAATAGTAGTAGATGCAGGCAGGAGTCGGTCTACTTGTCTCGGACGTGATGCCTATATACATGATCATTGCCTTGGATATCGTCATGATTATTTGCTTTTCTATCAATTGCCCAACAGTAATTTGTTCACCCACCGTATGCTATTTTCATGAGAGAAGCCTCTAGTGAAAACTATGGCCCCCGGGTCTATCCAAATCATATATTAAAAATCATAAAAATACCTTGCTGCACTTTTACCTTATTTATTTTATTTTGTATTTTTGTTCGATCTATTTATCTATCACCATACAATTTAATCTTGCAATTAACCGCCAAGGGATTGACAACCCCTTGTTTGCGTTGGGTGCAAGGATTTGTTGTTTTGTTTGCAGGTACTGCTAATGAGTTGTTGCGTGATTCTCCTACTGGATTGATAACCTTGGTTTCATAACTGAGGGAAATACTTATCTCTACTATACTGCATCATCCCCTCCTCTTCGAGGAAATCCCAACGCAGCTCACTAGTAGCAATCCCCGCCTTCAGATCCGGACCCCCCACGAGGTTGGTCTCGTGGACCAAGAAGGGCCTCGACTGGGGGTCAAACAAGGAGGTGGCGCTGCTGCAGAGCCAGATATCCAAGATGATAGAGCGGGGGGTTGAGCTGCCCAACGTGATTCAGATCATGCTTTGCCGCCGCATCCTCCCCTTTCAAGACCGAGCCTCCCCCATGTGGGTCTACAAGCCCGAAGACCCCGCCACCGTGCTCAGCTTCTACTGCACTTCCCATGCTCAGCTGTCGAAGGTGCTGTTCAAGCCGCAGAAGGACTGGCCGGCCGAGGAGGAAGACATCGGCCTTGACGCCGCAAACCCACCTCGGGAGGTATGATAAGTTTTACTCTCGTATTCAGATTGTTCCCTTTTGATAAGGTACTCAACTCTCTTATTTCTCATGCACAGAGCTGGCTGAAGAAGGCCGAGCGGATCGACAGCCCGGCCCCACTGCCCGAGGGCCCCAGGACGGACTTGCTGACGGCCATGTTGGCCGAGGAGCCGTACGAGGCGTCGGAGAAGAAGGACAAGAAGAAGGAAAAGAAGAAGGTGGCCAGAGAGGGCCTCCGTTCCCGAGGACCCCCGGACACTAGCTCCGGGGACACCCATGCTCCCTCCGCACAAGAGGAGGAGAAGGAGCAGGGAGAGGATGGGGAGTGACGAGGACATGTATTGGGGGTAGGGTAACAGGCCTGACCTAAAGACCCTACCCATGGACACCGTACACTTTGTACTGGGCCCCTGGGCCAGATCGCCGTTCAGATGTACCGCAACTTGAAAGTCACTCGGACGGCAACAACCACTCGGAGCATAGCACTCCACTCGATGAACTCATTCCACTCGGAGTACCTGATTTCACTCGGACATACGAAGACCAATGGTCAGCATGGTGGTTTCATAGTGGGCAGATATTATGGCATTGATGCATGGTCCACCTTGTAACATATGAGGTGAGGGGGTGGCGCACTCTATATAAGCCACCCCCCACCACTAGACTGGGGCAGGCTCATTCTTCTCCCCTGGCTCTCTCACCATTAGTCTCAGGCCTTAGCTCAGGCATGGAGATCCGTTCTCCTCTCTCTCACACATTGTAATCTCCGGATTCGTACTCAGATAAAACAAAGCCTCTCCGGAGCACGAGACGTAGGGCTGTTATCTCCACCGCGAGAGGCCCGAACTCGCTAAAATCATTCGTGTCACCCGTTTGCATCTCGATAGATCATGCTCCTTTACCCTACCCCTCTCTATTGTCGGAATCGTTCCCACGACAGTTGGCGCCCACCGTGGGGCATGGCGTCTATCGAGCCATGATGCAAATGGTTTTCTTTCTTCGATCTTCGTCCGCCGATCAACAATCATCAATGGAGAATTTGATCCAGGATGTTCCGGACATCACTCCATTCACTAGAGAGACATGATACTCTTCGTACAGAGGAATCAGGAAGTTTCATTCGACCCTGTCTTTTTCTTTACAATCGATCTTTAATCTAACAATGGTTGTTTTTTCCGTATGTACACGCGCTCACGCGAGTCCCGTGGAGTTTCGATCAATCGAAAAGGAAAGAAGATACAAGGCGAAGAGGACGGCCGCACCATCTTCTCCGCATCAAACAAGCGAGGAGGACGGCGCATCACCTTCTTCACATCAACTAGAAAGCGCGAGCAACAGCGGCAGCGCCTCCGCGCCACCAAGCACCGATCGGACGAGCGCCGTGGGGGCCGAGCTCCCGACCTGGCCAGTCCGCTGTCGCCTGTCTTCTTCGTCGCTAACCTCCGACGCCTCCACCAAGTCAACCGCTGCCTGTCCGGCTTCACCGACCTCTGGCGCATCCATCCGCACCGGAACCGCACCTTCAAACGGTGTTCCTGAGTGCCACCACCGGCCTGATGCCGATGGTGCAGCACTCCTCCCTTTATGCTCCATAGAGACACAAGCCTGGCTGGCAACACGGAGCTCCTCGGCTCGGTCGTCCGCTCGGCAGTGATCTCCATGGTGGAGGCGCCCCTCCCGCCGGCGTCGCCAGCGCGATGCACTCCTCCCTCATCAGCTACCCGAAAGTGGTTGCTGCAGCGTACGCACAGACCCGGCGCGGCGCAGAAATAGGAAGCCGGTCACGCCTTCGGGCGTAGCGGTTCTTCCCTCCGTCGCCGGCTGCTGGCCATGGCCCTTTTTCCTTTAACCATGCAAGGTGAGTGGGTCACCTCCTCCTTGATTACCTGCATGCATGTAAATGCGCGCAAGTACAGGAAACAGAAGGACGTGGTGATCTCCAACGTCAGATTAATGGGCTGCCTCATTAAGCGGCCAATTGATGAGGATTACTAACGTCAGTTACCTAATTATTTCGGCCATAACAGGTGCGCTGCTCCGGCGCCAGTTAATTGGTGCATGCATGCATGTGCAAACACCCAGCCAGCCCGACTGGTCAACCCAGCGCCCCAACATGGCTGTGCTGGCTATACTTGCTAGTAACTTGCAGGGTCACCCGATGGATCTTTCACTCGGACAGCTGCGAACCCGATTCGTTCAGAGTTCAGACAGATGAATCCACTCGAACACAGACTCGAGTTCACTCGGCCACGGTCCCGAGTTCACTCGGACGGATCCCTCGTTCAGTATCAACGCGTCATCACTCGGTTGGACGCATGTTCATCAACTTGACCGTTCCGTACATCGTCACTCGGTTGGGCACATCTTCATCAACTTGCCAGACTCGGCCGCCCGGCGCACCGTCACTCGGTTGGGCACATCTTCGACGACATGCTCGACTCGTCCGCCCGTGAGTCGCCACTCAGCTGGACCCGTCCTCAGCACTCGGCCGCCCCGCGCACTGTCGCTCCGCTGGACGCGTCTTCATCAATCGGCCGCCCTGTGCGTCATCGCTCAGCTGGACGCGTCTTCATCACTCAGCCGCCCGCCCGTCGTCCCTCAACTGGACGCGTCTTCATCACTCGGCCGCCCCGCGCGTCGCCACTCGGTTGGGCACATCTTCATCAACTTGCCCACTCGGCCGCCCCGCGCATCACCACTCGGTGGGACACGTCCTCACCACTCGGCCGCCCCGCGTGCCATCGCTACGCGTCTTCATCACGTAGCCACCCGCCCACCATCGTTCGGCTGGACGCATCTTCATCACTCGGCCGCCCCGCGTGTCGCCACTCGTTCGGACACGTCCACACAACTCGGCCGCCCCGTGCGTCGCCACTTGGCTGGACACCTCCTCACCTCTCGGCCGCCCGCGCGTCGTCACTCAGCTGTACGCGTCTTCACCAGTCATCCGCCCGCGCGTCGACACTCAGCTGTACGCGTCTTCACCAATCGGCCGCCCGCGCGTCGACACTCAGCTGTACGCGTTTTCACCACTCGGCCGCCCTGTGCATCGCCATTCGGAGGACACGTCTTCATCGGCTTGCCCGACAAGCTAAGTATTTTTTTCATATTTCATCCGCATACATTTTACATACGGACAACTAAACGTCCAGCATCATTCGGATGAATACTGCACACGGACAAGCAATGTGCAGGTTTTCTCAGACAACTAAACGTCCAGGCATTTGGCTGCCCCGTGCGTCACCACTTGGCGGGACATGTCTTCATCACTCAGACATATCTTCATCACTTGGCCGCCCCGCGCATCGCCACTCGGTTGGACATGTCTTCACCACATGGCTGCCCCACGCATCGCCACTCGGTTGGACAGGTCTTCACCACTTGGCTGCCCTGCGCGTCGCCATTCGGCTGAACACGTCTTCACCACTCGGCCGCCCCGCGCGTCGCCACTCGGTGAGACACCTCTTCACCACTCGGCCGCCCCGCGCGTCGCCACTCGGTGAGACACATCTTCACCACTTGGCCGCCCCGCGCGTCACCACTCGGTGAGACACAACTTCACCACTCGGCCGCCCTGCGCGTCGTCACTCGGTGAGATACAACTTCACCACTCGGCCACCCCGCTCGTCGTCACTCGGTGAGATACATCTTCACCACTCGGCCGCCTCGCGCGTCGCCATTCGGTGAGACACATCTACATCACTCGGCCATCCCGCGAGCCGCCACTCGGTTGGGCGCGTCTTCATCAACACGCCCACTCGGGCGCTCGTGCGCCATCAGACAGCTAAGTCATTCTTCACACACTGCATTCTATTAAATAGCTATTTTCGTGTTCCCGAGCGTCCTGTAATCCACACTTGATGTTCACTCGGAGGCCAGGCCGCCGAGTGAACCTCTACGCTCGGTTGTTTATTTTCATGTCGGAACACTGCGCTTCCACCTCATTTGGGTCCAATACTCCAACGAGTTCAGTCGGATCCTTCACTTCGACAAATTCGATCAGATCCTTCGCTCTTTTAGACTCTTGCTGGTTCCGAACCAGCAAGCCCCTTGCACACCCAGCGGGTGTCTATGGGTTTTATTTACACAAATCATTTCAGCACACATCAAATTACTTCGAGAAATTTTTACGTTGGCTTTGTGCTATTTTTCATACACAGGTTACACGATCACTTGGCGGCTCTGTGCACCAACTTCATTGCTACTCGGACTCGGTCACCACACCGATCCTAACGCAGTGCAACACCGACCTCGTCGCTCTGTTGACTTCGGACACATCCGGCCGACCCCTCCGTGGAGTCCTCTTCATCGTGTCAACGACATAGACCTCGTCGTCACGTTGGGCATGAGACAGATAAGTCCCTTTTATAATTAAACTGCATACTTCATTCCTTTGCGAGTTTGCCTCTTTCGAGCATCACTCGGGAGCTGCTCCTCACCTTTACCCTAGTCCGACTCGATGAATTACAATTTACCCATTCAATACTATATTTCTAGTATTCCGACAGGTCCGCCGTCGGAGCCTATAGTGCGCTCGGGGGCTACGCCACACTCGGGGGCTGCAACTCATTCGGAATCACACTTTCCTGAGTGGTCTAGTACTTCATCGCCAGTCGGATCCTTCACTTCAACGAGTGCAGTCGGATCCGCCACTTCGACAAGTCATGATCACTCGGACGCCCCACGCGTCGCCATCGGTCGGACACGTCCTCACCACTCGGCCGCCCTGCGCGTCGCCACCTGGTTGGACACGAACTCACCACTCGGCCGCCCCGCGCGTCGCCATCGGTCGGACACGTCCTCACCACTCGGCCACCCCGTGCGTCTCCACTTGGTTGGGCACATCTTCATCAACTTGACCACTCGGCCGCCCCGCACGTCGCCACTCGGATGGACGCGTCTTCACCACTCGGCCGCCCCGTCCGTCGCCGCTCGGTTGGGCACGTCTACATCAACTTGCCCACTCGGCCACCCTACGCGCCACCACTCGGTTGGGCATGTCTTCACCACTCGGCCGCTCGCGCGCCGTGAGACAGTCGGAATCTTCACTTCAACGAGTGCATTCGGATCTGCCACTTCGACAAGTTACATGATCACTCAGACGCTCTGCGCGCCGTCTTCGTCGCTACTCAGGCTCAGTCACCGTGCCGGTATTGTTGCACTGCAACCGAGCTACACCGACCTCATCGCTACATCAGCTTCGAAAGCATCTGACTGACTCCTCTGAGGACCGTTTTTCGCCGTGTCATGGCTTCAACGACTTCGACCACATCCCCAACGCGGAAACAGCTAAGTTACTCATATGATCAAACCTCATATCGCACTCTGTAGTGAGCTTACCTCTTTCGAGCATCACTCGGGGGCTACGCCACAGCCGAGGGCTATGCCACCCTCGGGGGTTTACGCCCCATTTGATTAACCTGTTGATCATGTCAGGAATATTTTTCTGAACATACATGCTCGGTCTGCCGAAGATCTATATGGGTACCAGCGTCCACTCGGATGATCGCCCAAATCACTACCTGGAGTCATCTTCAGGACTGCAAAAGGGTGAAACCGGCGCTCCTCTACGGATACACTTGGCCCTTCTTCTAGGCTCCAAGGCATCAGTTTCACAAACTTGGACTCGGAGATGGCCTGTGTTGGTGTTCCCCCGGGATGATGAGTGGCTTCTCTCCGAAGAGTCAGTCCACGCGCTAGCCTCGCCACTCGGGTTTTCATGGCACGTCCACATCGGACCACTAGTCTATCTCCTCCGGGAGACATACGAGTGCCACCAAGTTTTTCCTCGCACACAACATACCCCGATCAGTCGGGAAGCACCCAGTCCACTCAGACAAATGCCTGAATCATTACCTGGAGTCATCTTCAGGACTGCAAAAGGGTGAAACCGGCGCTCCTCTATGGATACACTTGGCCCTTCTTCTAGGCTCCAAGGCGTCAGTTTGACAAACTTGGACTCGGAGATGGCCTGTGCTGGTGTTCCCCCGGGATGATGAGTGGCTTCTCACCGGAGAGTCAGTCCACGCGCTAGCCTCGCCACTCGGGTTGTCATGGCACGTCCACATCGGACCACTAGTCTATCTCCCCCGGGAGACATACGAGTGCCACCAAGTTTTTCCTCGCAGTCAACATACCTCGATCAGTCGGGAAGCACCTAGTCTAGAATCCTTTGAAGTTTTGTTCAAATCGTAGTTGACTATAGCTTGATGACAGGCGCCGAGTGCCCCCGCAGTGCTCGGGCCAAATCAAGTTTTTAGTAAACTCGTTCTACAAAACCTCAACCGATTCGGGGGCTAAACCTATGGGCGCGCCGGCAGTCGGTATGTTCCTCACTCAGCTTTCTACTTCTTCATAAAATATGCTCAATACCTAACGCTCACTCTTCATCTCCAACCCAGTCCCAACCCGATCGTCTGGTTGGCAAGAGAAAAAGCTAACAGTCAATGTAAGAAGTACTACTGGAACGATTACTCCCTGGAGTGTCCAGCTTTTTTCTACAGTCGGCAGTTTCGAGGCCAAATTCATTCATCGTGCCGAATGCACGAAGATTCGCCTGCTTGACCTAGTTCCAGGCTGAATTTATTTACCGTGCCGAGTGCATGAAGATTTGCTTGACTGACCCAGTTCCAGGCTAAATTTATTTACTATGCCGAGTGCATGAAGATCCATCCGATCGACTCAATTTCAGACTAAAAGTTATTTACCGTGTCGAGTGCACAAGATTCACCTGATTGACCCAGTTCCAGGCTGAACTTATTTACTGTGCCAAGCGCAGGAAGATCCATCAGATTGACTCAGCTCCAGATTGCAGTTATTTACCGTGCCGAGCCCACGAAGATCCATTCCGAATGCATGAAGACCCGCCACAGTTCTAGGCTGAAGTCATTTACCGTGCCGAGCACAAGAGGGTTCACCTGTTTAATTCAGTTCCAGGCTGAATTTATTTACCGTGCCGAGTGCGTGAAGATTTGCTTGACTGGCCCAGTTCCAGGCTAAATTTATTTACTATGCCGAGTGCATGAAGATCCATCCGATCGACTCAATTTCAGACTAAAAGTTATTTACCGTGTCGAGTGCACAAGATTAACCTGATTGACCCAGTTCCAGGCTGAACTTATTTACTATGCCAAGCGCAGGAAGATCCATCAGATTGACTCAGCTCCAGATTGCAGTTATTTACCGTGCCGAGCCCACGAAGATCCATTCCGAATGCATGAAGACCCGCCACAGTTCTAGGCTGAAGTCATTTACCGTGCCGAGCGCACGAGGGTTCACCTGTTTAATTCAGTTCCAGACCAAAAGACTTAAACCCTCTACTAGACTCATCTAGTCCGACAGAGGCTCGGGGACTACACCCAGTGGGTGCACTCAGCGTGCCCCCACTGGAAGAGAAACCAAAATGAAACATTCTGCTCGGTGAAGTCCAGCAACAACATTCGAGTACAACAAATCTTACAGACCCCAACCGACTACCAGCAATCAGTCAGAGTCTCGGGGGCTACACCCATAGAACAAAATTCCGAATATCTTCACACAAGCAAACGTTCCGTGCCCAGGCGCGAAGAAATTCCGAGTAATCAGTTACTCGATACAGGACCGGCTCCAAATCACTCAAAAAATTGCTATAAGGTGAGTTTAACGCTCCTCCGCGGACCTGTTTGAGCCTTCTTCTAGGACTCAAAGCGTGAAACTCATAAGTTTGGATCTAGAGCCGACTTGTATTGACGTTCCTCCGGTATAAGAATGGCATCTCTCCGAGAGAGCAGTCCATGCGTCAATCTTGTTGCCCAGATTTAATGACTCTTCCATACACAGATCACGAGTCAGCCTCTTCCGAGAGATGAACGACTGTCACCAAGTTTCTCCACACGGTCTCCATCGATCTGCGTGCGCACGTCTCTGATTTCGAATCCCGCAAAATCCGGGATCCAGCAATTCGATTGCTCGACCTTTAAAACCCTTCCAAAAACGCTCAGGTCTGGTCCGCCACCCGACACGCGAAGGACTCATTTCACTCGGACACCATGTAGTCCGGAATCCGTCAAGGCAACACGTGGAGATAAGACCGTCGGGTGACCAGAGGGAGTTCATGAGTGCCTTTGTAGCACTCGACTCATCTGGGAATTCACCTCGACTCGACCCGCTCAACCTCGACCGATTCGGGGGCTAATGACGAGGACATGTATTGGGGGTAGGGTAACAGGCCTGACCTAAAGACCCTACCCATGGACACTGTACACTTTGTACTGGGCCCCTGGGCCAGATTGCCATTCAGATGTACCGCAACTGGAAAGTCACTCGGACGGCAACAACCACTCGGAGCATAGCACTCCACTCGACGAACTCATTCCACTCGGAGTACCTGATTTCACTCAGACATACGAAGACCAATAGTTAGCATGGTGGTTTCGTAGTGGGCAGATATTATGGTATTGATGGTCCACCTTCTAACATATGAGGTGAGGGGGTGGCGCACTCTATATAAGCCACCCCCACCACTAGACTGGGGCAGGCCCATTCTTCTCCCCTGGCTCTCTCGTCATTAGTCTCGGGACTTAGCTCAGGCATGGAGATCCGTTCTCCTCTCTCTCACACATTGTAATCTCCGGATTCATACTCAGATAAAACAAAGCCTCTCCGGAGCACGAGACATAGGGCTGTTATCTCCACCGCGAGAGGCCCGAACTCACTAAAATCATTCGTGTCACCCGTTTGCATCTTGATAGACCATGCTCCTTTACCCTACCCCTCTCTATTGTCGAAATCGTTCCCACGACAGGGAGGAAAGTGATTCCTCCCGAACAAGGAAGAGGGCGGTGTCCAAGGACGCCGAGGAGGAGCAGCCTCATCCCGCCCCTAAAAGACCATGCAGGGCCAAGGTGGCCCTATCCAACAACAGCTCGGACTCTGCCGAGGACTCCGAGCCCTCCGAAGAGGTTCTTCGGAGGACCGCCAGGATCAAACCGCTGGCCCAAAGGTACGTATCCTAAGATATGCCTATGCATTTTCAGCCGAACTAAGTCTGTTATTGATCGCGCTTCTGCTTTTAACATTGCAGCCCGCTGCGCGACCTCCCTACCGATCGAGTCTCGGAGGGGGATTCTCCACCGGCCGTGCTGGCGAAGAGCGGGACCGAGTCACGCACCTCGCCTCCTCCGATCGTCGAGGAGGTCGAGGAGGTTTTATCAAGGAGGACCCATCCCGTGCCGCACGTAGGGGGAGGGGGCGACACCATTATGGCCAAGGTGCATACCTCGGCCACCGAAGACCAGGAGGGGAGAACCCCTCTAGTGAACGAAGAGCGGGAGCCCGGACAATCCGGGCTCTCCCCGAGAGTGGCTCCAGAGCCGTTAAGGCACCCAGAGCCAACCATTCCGGTCTCCATAGAAGGAGGAGCCGAGGTGCCCCCGCCACCCCCCGCCCGCTCCAGAGCGGGTTTCGATCGGGTGGCCGGACGAGATGGAGGAAGCTTTAACCAGCTCCTCTATCGCCGAAGAGCACCGTGCCCTTATTGGCACGGTGTTGCAAAGTCTTCAGTGCGTGGACAACGGACTGAAGGAGGCCTTCAGCGGCCTTCTCACGGGCTTCAAGGTAGGCCATGCAATGTCTTTTCCTTAGAAAATTTCTTTTATAAGAATATGTAACCTCATAAACAGTAGCCCCCAAGACTCTGGCTGGCTTGAAGAAGGCCGGTCAGAGGATCGAAAATTGATAACTCGGATCCTAATGTGCTTAGTGTAATGTGCAGGCGTCATCCTCGGCGGTAGCCGGCAACGCCGAGTAGTTGGCCGAGCTGAATCGGAAGCTCAAGAGCTCCGAGGACGACCTCGGCCTGCTGAATAAGTGGTTCGACGAGGCGCAAGGCAATTTCGAACTACACTGTTTACTACAGCAGTTTTTAAGTAAGGTTTAAATAATTAACCTAAACGGGGTGCAACTGATATTACTGCAGCTGCTGCCACAGAGGTCGAGAACCTCAAGGCCAAGCTGAGGAAGGCTCAGCTAGAAGCTGCGGAGCAGAAGGCTGCGGCCGAACTGGCGGCTGCCGAACTGGCTACAGTAAGAACCGCTAGCCAGAAGCACGAGGCCAGAGTGTCTGAAGTGCAGCAAGAGCTCAAGGATGCCATCACAAAATGTGAGGTCCTTGAGCAGAAGAATAAGGATCAGGCCACCGAGCTAACCTCACTGGGATCGGTGGCTAAGGAAGCGCGGACGGAGGCGCGAGGCTACCAAGAGGAACTCTGCCAAGTTAAACTTATTACGGATGGTAAGCCATACTTACTGCAAAGTGTCTTTGGTGGTAACAGGTTCGCTTTGCTCACACGAGTGTGGCGTTCCCCAGGCGCCTTTGCGGACCTCCCGAGGAGTGCATCGGATGCGGCTAGGTTCTTTGCAACCCAGGAGGGACGTGCCGAGCAGAGGCTGTTTTGGGCGCAGTTTCAAGCGCCCGAACACCCTCCCCTCCTCAACAACCAGATGAAGCAGATGATGGAGTTGCATCGGATGGCGGAGCTGGCGATGAAGGACCTCTGCGTCAAGCTGTGGCCTTCGGAGCCACTGCCGAGCAGCTATTTCGGCTTAGTGCTGAAGCTGTATGATGCCACGCCCCGGATTGATGCCTGGAAGCGCTCTGTATGCATTGAGGGAGCTCGGATGGCCTTTGGCAAAACCATGGTGCACTGGCCGAAGATCAAGCCAGCCAAGGTGGCCACCGGACCACCGCCCCCTGGGAAGGAGCACAGGCGCCCCGAGCAGTACTTTCCCATCGTGATGGATAGTGCTCGGGCAATAGAGGCCCAGTGCTCGAAAGATGTAATTTATGAGTGAATTTATTTTCCTTGTATCCGAGGAGTTGAAACTTTTGTGCTGTTGAAATGCAACTGGTCGGCTGCAAATATAATGCCTTTGTGTTTTTATTTTAACTCCTGTGCGGCCGTTTTTAAACTGAAAGTTGCCAGTCGTCGGCTTCAACCCCCTTGCAGATACTGCATGGGGTGTTTTCTCTTAACACCTTAACCCTTAGCCGACGTCTTGGTGCCCGGAGGTGGTTGTGTCTAAGGAAAACGAGGCAATCGGACTATGCAGCTTTAGTGCTTTCACTTAGCCATCGGAGCTTGACTGCGGGGGCTGGTGACTAGCCCCCAGTATATGTGATATCCGGGCGTACCGAGGTTGATACCATTATCACTTGGTTCCTGTAACAGCAAACCCTTCGTTTAACACGGATTAACCTCCATCGATTTTTAGTTTGACACTTGTCATCGGATCGCCGACCAGTTCTCGCTTATTATGACAGTTGGTTTTCGGCTTTCTCCATTGAGGTACTTAACCAGGCTAGCTAGAAGTACAATCGCAGTGGTTCTCCCTTTACCCTCCTAGCCGAACAATGCGGAACGTAAGAGGGCAAACACAGGAGCTGGGCAACCTAACCATTGACCAAAGACATAATTCAGAACTGATTCATATAATGCAATATCCATGACGCTGAGCACATGTAATGAAATTGGTGCTGGAATGATGTTTAGGGCAAGATTTATGCTCGAGCCCCCGGTCTATTAGCCGATCACATCTAAAAAGGAATGTATCATAATAGTTTACTTCGCCGAAAAGCGGAAAGGAAAGCGCAACAAAATTGACTGCAGTATGACCAGAGAAAAATGGTCGTTATTTCCTTTAAATTCGTGACGTCTATCCGTACAATCCGGACTGCCGAAGTAACTTTTACAGATACTTTAAGAAATAAACACATTAGAGGAACGGTTTACACAGGGCCTTCATGAGTGGTTTGACGTCCCTACTACGCCCTGCCGCACGTCTGCGCCTTTGCTATTTATGAAGCTTCCGTGTGATTGGAGTCGTCGACTGTATGCTTGGCGGAAGTAATAATGTTCGGCGGATGAGCCCTTGGGAAAGGTGTCGGGGGGATGACCCCCGGGTAGGCAACGGAACCCGGATCCTTTTCAAAACATCGGGGCAGGCCGAGCCCCTCAGTCCGGCTAGCCTCCACGCCGGCTCCCCAGCGCGAGCCGGCCTGGCGTGGCGACCTGGCTGGCCGGCTGGCCGCTAGGGGGCAAGCCCTCACGACAACACAAGCGAGGCAACAGCGCCCTCTCCTTTACACCGGCCTCGGCGGGTGAGGCGACAGCACTCCCTGTGCCCCCGCCCGGGTCGGGCGGTGTCTAGGCGGCGCAACCCTGTTGCTAGGCGGCGCCGGCCGCCCTCTGACGAACGACAAGACCCGCCACAGTGCCGCGCTGCCGACCGAGCCCGTGCCCGGTGGACCCGGCGCACTCGGCGGACCTGGCGCACTCGGCGGACCCGGCACACCCGGCGCACCCGGCGTGCACGGCGAACCCGGCGACCCGGCGGCCCCCACCGCCGGCTCCTAGGCGATGACACAAGGACCCCGCGCCCATGTAATTTACCCATGTAACCCTGGGGGGTCGGGCTATAAGATCCCCCAGGAGGCCTCCGTGCACGGGGCGATCACTTTCTTCACTCACTCCACAAAAACACACACACACAAACACAGCTCCAGGAGCAACCTTGTAGCCCTTGTGCTTCCCATACACCATTCGGCAGGACTAGGGGTGTTACCTCTCCGGAGGGCCCCGAACCTGGGTACGTCTTGTGTCCCGCACTAGCGCGTGCCAACCTCGCCTCCGAAACCCACCGGCGTCCTCCAGTAACCCCACCTCAAGCCATCCCATGGCATCTGCCGTGAATCACGCACCCCCTGCGAGAATACCACGACAGTTGGCACCCACCGTGGGGCTGCTCGCGGCGCCGGCCGGAGTCAAGTTCCGGACGAGGCCCTTCACCAGCTCCGGCGAGCGCATCGTGCACGGTTTAGCCCGTGCGCCCCGCACGGCCAACCTGGACGGCTGCAGCGCTGCTCCGAGCGCGGACGTCGCCTGCCCCGCGGGCTGCCTCGTCGTCCCTTTCGGCGCGCTGCGCATCTTCATCGCGCTCGTCCCCGACGTGTTTCCCAGCGAAGTGCGCAACTTCGCCGACTCCCCCGTCCCCGTTGGCTGCGCCGTCTCCGACGACGTCGCGGCTCTCTGCGTCCGCGCGGAGGTGCTGACTATCGGCACCAGCTCCGCCTCCCCGCGCGCCAAGGAGAAGGCCGCTGCGGTTGCGGCTCCGCCTCGCCGGGCCGACCCGCTCCACGAGACGATCCGGAGTGTGCGAGCCCCCATCACGCCCGATGCCGACACGGCTGCTGCAGCGGCTCAGCTCAACGAGGACCGCGAGCAGCTGCTGGCCGAGGCCACGGAGCTCGCGGCAACGCGGCGCCGGCTGGAGTCCGCCCAGCGAGAGTACGACAGCGCCCATGGCTTCACGCCGGCCGCCGCCGAGCCCAGCCGGGTCGCGGAGGTGCGGATCCGTGGGGGCGCAATCGGCCGTGCGCTAGGCGCAGGCCGGCCCGTCTACGACACCCCTATCAAGAACATGCGCGCGGCGCAAGCGGCCATGGCGGATCTCGAATTCCTGGAGGGCGAGGAGCTGCGGCAGCAGCAGCAGCGAATCCGCGACCTCATCAGCGCGGCGAACGAGCAGCAGCAGCGCTTCGACCCGGCCTAGCCATCCGCCTCCGCCTCAGGAAAAACCAAGTGAGCCATCGAGCTAGCCGGCCACACGATCCTCTATGAGCCACGCACCACCATCAAGTCCCAAGCGCTGGCCGACTTCCTCGTCGACTAGACCGAGACCCAGTACCTGCCACCGGCGCCCGAGTCGACTCCCTGGCGCATGCACTTCGACGGCTCCAAGATGCGCAACGGCTTGGCAGCCGGCATCGCGCTGTCCTCCCCCAAGAACGACCGGCTGCGGTACGTGCTGCAGATCCACTTCGCCGCCTCCAACAACGTCGCCGAGTACGAAGCTCTCGTGCACGGCCTCCGGCTGGCCAGGGAGATCGGCATTCGGCGCATCCTCTGCTACGGCGACTCGGACCTGGTGGTGCAGCAAGTTTCTGGCGACTGGGACGCCAAAGACGCCAACATGGCCAGCTACCGCTTCCTGGTCCAGCAACTTTCCGGCGGGTTCGACGGCTGCGAGTTTCTCCACATCCCGCGCGCCGACAACGAAGCAGCTGACGCCCTGGCCAAAGTGGGCTCCACCCGGCAAGCCATCCCATCCGGCGTCTCCCTCGAGCACCTGCGGAAGCCGTCCATCAAGCCGTCTCTCGAGTCGGAGTCCATCTTCGTCCCGGACGACCCCAGCGCGCCCCCACCCGACCCTGGGGTTCCCGGCCCAAGCTCGGGTACTGCTGGCTCCGGCTCGGGGACTGCCATCTCCGGCTCGGGGGCTGCCGGCTCCAGCCCGGGGACTGCCGGCTCCGGCTAGGGGGCTGCTGTCCCGGATCCCATCCCGGCGGCCGTCCTCACGGTGGTGACGGCGCCGTCCTGGGCTCAGCCCATCCTCGCCTTCTTGGAAGACGGCGAGCTTCCCATCGACGAAACTGAAGCCCGGCAAGAGCAGCGGCGCGCGTCCGCCTACAGCATCATCAACCACGAGCTTGTCAAGCGCAGCACGACGGGCGTGTTCCAGCGCTGCGTCGAGCAGAGCAAGGGGATCGAGATCCTCCTCGACAACCACCAGGGCGAGTGCGGGCACCACACCGCCTCGAGATCCCTGGTGGCCAAAGCATTCCGGCACGGGTTCTACTGGCCCATGGCCCTGGAAGACGCCAAAGAACTGGTCCTCAAGTGCGAGGGCTGCCAATGCTTCAGCAAGTGCAGCCACCAACCGGCTTCAGCCCTCCAAACCATCCCGATCACATGGCCCTTTGCCGTCTGGGGGCTCGACATGGTGGGGCCCTTCAAAACCGCCCGGGGCGGCATGACGCACCTCCTGGTCGCCGTCGACAAGTTCACCAAGTGGATCGAGGCTAGACCGATCAAGAAGCTCGACGGGCCCACGGCCGTCCGATTCATCAAAGATATCACGGTTCGCTACGGCGTTCCCCACAGCATCATCACGGACAACAGCACCAACTTCGCCAAAGGTGCGCTGGCCCACTACTGCTCTGCATCCGGCATCCGGCTCGACTTGGCCTCTGTCGCACACCCCCAGTCGAACGGCCAGGTCGAGCGGGCGAACGGCCTCATCCTAGCCAGCATCAAGCCGCGCCTCGTCGAGCCGCTCGTGCGCTCACCCGGCAGCTGGCTCGACGAGCTGCCGGTCGTCCTCTGGAGTCTCCGGACGACGCCGAACCGCTCCACCGGGTTCACCCCGTTCTTCCTCATCTACGGAGCCGAAGCAATCATTCCAACCGACGTTGAGTTCGACTCCACCCGGGTGACCATGTACACCGAAGCCGAAGCAAAAGAAGCACGCGAAGACAGCGTCGACCTGCTCGAGGAGGCGCGCCTCCTGGCCCTCAGTCGGTCAGCCATCTACCAACAAGGCCTGCGCCACTACCACAGCAAGAAAATCAAGCCCCTCGCGTTCCGCGAAGGCGACCTTGTGCTCCGGCTCGTCCAGCGAACAGCCGGCCAGCACAAGCTGGCCTCCCCCTGGGAGTGCCCCTTCATCGTCAGCAAGGCTCTCTGCGACCGAAACGCGTACTACCTCATCGACGCCCAGAAGCCGAACAAGCGCAAGCGAGATGCAGCCGGCAAGGAGTCCAGCCGGCCCTGGAACGCAGAGCTCCTCCGTCCGTTTTACAGTTAAACTCATGTATGTATGTATCACCATCTTTTGGACTTAATGAAAGCAGGCAGCTCCCCCGATTTCATTTCTCCCGCCGAGTCAGCGCAACCGGCTCGGGGGCTCGGGGGCACCCTTTTCCGATTTATTCTGTGTCTACACACCTCCCCGTTTTTTAATTCCCCCGCCGAGTCGGCGTAGCCGGCTCGGGGGCTAGCCGGCTAGACCACGCCTCGCTTTTTTCCTTAGTCCATCTCGAAACGTACGAGCTGCCAAAGCCCTCTCTTCGCCAGCCACAGCCGGCTTCCGGCTGTCCGGCCGGCAAGAGCCAAAGGCCGAAAGCACCATTATGCCAGAACGACTAAGAAGGACAGCCCGGTTCGGCCAACCCGGCTCAACCCATTCTCTCTCGCTTGTTCACCGCACGACCGGCTGCGCGCCAGGCGGCTTCGCCGCCTACCGCCAGCCGACCCAGTGGGTGTTTCGCTCGCGCTCAACGTCCGAAAAAGCCTAAGTATTGTGCGTTCGCTCTCAAAGCCGAGTTCCCGTCCTAGCCACAGTCCGCAACCTGGCTGTCTGGCTAGCGGGAAGGAAGCCCAGAGAAAAGACAAACAGGAAAAGGCCCAAGGCCGAACAACAAAAAGTGAAATCGCATGCAAAATTTATATACAGCATGGGCCTTCGGCCACGAGTTCAGTACATGAAACTACACCCCCAGTGGGTGGACCTGCTACCTAACAAAAGTCTGAGTATAGGAAAGATAAAAAAGAAAAGCAACCCTAAGCAGCACCAGCGTCGTCTCCGGCCGGAGTCGGCTCAGCCGGGGTGGACGCGGCCGCTGGGTTGGGTCCAGCGCTCTCCGCCGTCCTCTCGGCCGTGGCGTCGTCGTCCGGGTCGGCCTCGTCATCGGCGTAGGCACCAGTCTCGGCCGAGCTGCCGTCCGGGTCGTTGAGCAGCAGGCCGAGCTCATCGGCAGGGAGCTCCTCGCCGTCTTCCGTTCGCTCGACGACGAACTCGTCGTGCGGGGCGAACGATGCCAAGTAGCTGGCCCGCGCGGCGATCCGCTGCGCCCGCGCCGCCAAGTCCTCCACCGCGCCGGCCCGTTGCGCCGCCAGGCGGTCGAGGTCCACGCCCGGATACCAGGACACGATGAAGCGCAGCGCCATCTCTGTGCCGGCTCGGGCCGCGGAGGCCCTCCACGCGCCGAGTCGCTCAACGTCGGCTTCCAGCCACCGCGCCAGCCGGGTGACGCTGTCCGGCGTCACGGCGCCCGGCCAAAGGCCGACCACCATGCTCAGCCCGGCCTCGAACAGCCGGCGCATGTGCCCCTCCACGGCTCGAAGACGGGCCTCGCCGGCGAGGATGAGCTCCGAGAAGGACCAGGCGGCATAGGCGTCGATGTCCGCCCCTAGCGCGCGCTGCTCCGCCCGGTGGGCGTACACGGCCGCATCGGACGCCTCCTGCGTCTCGGGAAAGACTCTTGCCAAGGAAGGAACCAAATCAGACAAAAGAAAGCAACTTGCCGGCTGCGCCAGCCAAACCAAAGAAAAAATAGCACTCACGGCAGAAGGCCTCATCGAGGTGCTGCGCCTCGCCCAGCATCCCGTTCTCCCGTATGTCCGACGCACGTGCCTGGGCCTCGAGATCTTTCTCGAGCTGGGCGATCCTCCTGCCGGCGTCCGCCAGCTCGTCGGCCGCCTTGCCGCGCTCCTCCGCCAGCCGGCCCAGTTCCGCCTGTTGGGCGTCCTCCGTCTTGGCCTTCTCGGCCACCAGCCGGTCCGCCTCGGCCTGGAGACGGTCGCGGTCGGCAACGGCACGATCGCGCTGCTCGCCGGCTTCGGCAAGCCGGCCTCGGAGGACTGGCACCTCGGCCGCGTCGGCTGCGCGACAGGGTTCCCGGTCAGATGCCGGAAGCAAAGACTAGAAGAAAAAAGACAAAGCTCTAAGATTCGACCCGGCTGCTCCGCAGTCCGGCCCAAATCTCGGGGGCTACACCCAGTGGGTGCGTTGGTGCGCACCCACTGAAGGCATGGAAGACGTACCTTGGACCCGGCGCAGCTCCTCCTCCTTGGCGGCGAGCTGGGTTTTGGCCTCGCGGTACCGCTCCCGGAGCCGGTTGTACGCGCTGGCCCGGAGGTCGTACAGATGTTGCGCGCAGACAAAAGATTAGAAGAATGCAAAGAACGAGCTGTAAGATTCGACCCGGCTGCTCCGCAGCCCGGCCAAACCTCGGGGGCTACACCCAGTGGGTGCGCTGGCGCACCCCCACTGATTCAACAATCAAGACAAAAACTCACTGCGATCGCATGCTCCAGCTGCTTCGCCCGGTCCTGCTCCTCCCGGACGAAGGCCTGCAGGCGCTCGCCCCGACCGCGAAGCTGCAAGCGCAAGGCGTCCGCCGCGTCGTCCTCCCGGGTTCGCGGCCCGACCATGACCTCGCCGGAGCTCGCCCATGGTTGCTGGAGTGCGGTCCCGACGCCGGACCCGCTTCCACCCGGCCGCTCGGGGTTCGTGGCGGCTTGGGGCGGCACGACCGCCAGGGTGCCGGCATCCCCTGTCGCGGCCTCCGGGGCCGGCGTCGGCTGTGCCTGGCCGGATGGCGCCGAGTCCGCCTCGCGTCTCTCTCCGCCGCCTTTGCCACCTCCTGCCGGGTCGGCCCGGGGCGGCGTGTCCACGACGATGTTGTCATCAACGTCTGACTCGCCGCCGGCCGGCTCCGCCCGGCTCTCCGGCTCGCCCGCTCCCTCCGGCTGCGGCTCGATGATCGTCTCCACCGGCGCCGAGCCCCTCTCCATCTCCGGCCAAGCCGGGTCCACATCGATCCTGGCCCGCTTCGCGGAGGCCGTCTCCCACGCCCGGGCCGAGGCCTCCTTCATCGCCTTCTCGACCTCCCCCCGGTCCCGCCAGGTAGCGCGCGTCGCCGCGTCGAGATCCCTGGCGGACTGACGGGCCTCGAGGTCCTCCTCCGCGGTCCGGCCCAGCTCGCGGTCGATGGCGCTGCTCCGGGTCTTCCTCCAGAGGGCCTCGCCCGCCGCGGCCTCCGTCGCCGCCACCGCCAAGTCAAGAGCCGACCTGTACACGGCAGATTTGTCACGACGAAGGCACAAGCAAGAAACAAGCCATAAGATTCGACCCGGCTGCTCCGCAGCCCGGCCGAACCTCTGGGGCTACACCCAGTGGGTGCGCTGGCGCGCCCCCACTGATTCAACATGCAAGGATCAGAAATAAGACTAGAAATGCTTACCCGATGACCGTTGGGGGCTCCCGCCTCGGCCCCACGGACGGGGCGAGCCGGCGCTTCTTCTTCACGACGGCCCTCTCGCGCGCCGGCCCCGCCGCCGGGCGCTTCGTGGCCGGCCTCGCCTCGACCGCCTCCTTCCCATACGGCCGGGTGACGGTCGCCGCCGCGCGAGCTGGGTTGGCGCCGGCCGCCTTCCGCAGCCATTTTGGGGGGTCGACGCTGGCGTCCTCCCTGGCCGAGGGCGCTGCACCGTGGGCACCGGTCAGGCCCTCCTCGTCGTCATCCGGCCAGTCCCGCAGTAGATCTGGAGGCGGAGACTTACCCGCATTCCACGACCTGCCGGCTGCGGCTTCGGCCAGGCGCGCCTCGACCGCCCCCTCCTCCGTCTCGGCGCCGGCCTCCTCCACGTCCGAGTCGGGCAGGTCGGCCAGCAGGATCTGGGCATTCGGCCCATCGTGATTCCGCTGGCTGGCGAAGAGCTGCGGCCCTCCCGCGGCGTCAGGATGCAAGAATAACGTCAAAGCGGCAAAAAATAAAGACCAGGGACTCACCACCGGCGCCGGGTTCTCCCGGTGATAGGGCTCCTTCCCGAAGCTCCACTCCCCCTCCTTCAGCCCGGCCTTGGAGATGTAGTTGACCCGCTGGATGATCCCAGCCGGTGTCAGCTCCTTGGTCGACATCCGGGTCGGGTCGTGCCGGCCGCTCATGTCGCAGATCCGGTGTGCTCGGCGCTGCAGCGGCAGAACCCGGCGGGCGATGAAGGCCGCGATAAGGTCAACCGGCTTCAGCCCCTCGCGCCCCGTCAGCTCCCCGACCCGGTTGCAGATGTTCACCATCACCTACGGCGGCTTCTAGGGGCAGTAGCCCCAGTTCGGCTTCTCGAGCGGCGGCGCATTGACGAACGGCAGAAGGTTGATGACGTCGACAGCCGGGTCGGCGTTCCGGATGTAGAAAAACGTCGTCTACCACTTCTTGGCCGAGTCCTCAAGCGGCAGCTTGGGAAACGGCCCATTCACCCGGCCGGTAACCACCGCGGCGCCGCAGTCAGACATGACGCCGGCTGAAGCTCCCTGCTGCTTGAGGAAGAACATCTTCGCCCACAGCTCCACAGTCGGCAGCATCCCGAGATAGCCCTCGCAGAGCGTGGCGAACCCGGCGACCTGCAGCACGGCGTTGGCGCCGAGGTGGTGCAGCTGCAGCCCGAAGAAGTCGAGCCACGCGCAAAAGAAGAGACTCGCGGGGAGGCCGAGCCCGCGCTCGAAATGCGAGAAGAAGACCACGTGCTCGCCCTCCTGCGGCTCCGGCACCATCTCCGAGCCCGGCGCGCGCGCGAGCAGCGCCTCCACCGGCGGCAGCCGCCTCGTACGGCGAAGATACCGGATATTCTGCTCCGTCGTAATGGAGCCCTCCCAAGAACCTTTCGGCAGCACCATTGGAGAGCTCCTCGGACGTCGAGTTGTGGCGATGAAGAAGAGGGAGAAGAGCGGCGCGCTACGGGCTTCGGGTCGCGGTGCGCGGCAGCGTGGGTGAGGTGTGTGGTGGGGGCAGCGCTTCGCTCGGGCGCGTCGGAGAAGAAGAGGAAGAGGAGCAAGGGGCGGGGGTGCGCGCGGTAGCGTTTCCGTCGCACTCCCCCTTTGCCTCATTTATAACCGCGAGAAATCCTGGGGGAATGGGATCGTCTGCGCCCACGATCCCCACTCCCCCGCACTGTGCGTGCACGTTCCCCACGCGCATTAACTGTGCGGGGAAGCGCAATCGCCAACGGTCGCCGCAGTTAATCCCCCGCGTGCGGGCCGAGGGCGTGTCGTGGCGGGCCCGGCCCGCAGTCACGTCCCGTCACGTGCGTGGGCGCGAATCGGCGTACAAAGCAAGACTCATCTGGCGGGCGTTTCCGTTTCCCGCCCAGGCCGGGATGCCGCGACCCGGTCTCCGGAAGCCGGCCCCCAGCGGGTGTTCCCGGCACCCGCTACCGCGGTGCCGACACGCGGCCAGGCGGAGCCGCTTGGCCGGACTCCAGCGCTTCATCGACAAACCGGCTCCACAAGGGGGTAAGCTGCGAAGGCCCCCCTGCCTGAAGCCAGCGAACCTTCACAGCTTCGGGGACTATTGTCGGGGGGATGACCCCCGGGTAGGCAACGGAACCCAGATCCTTTTCAAAACATCGGGGCAGGCCGAGCCCCTCAGTCCGGCTAGCCTCCACGCCGGCTCCCCAGCGCGAGCCGGCCTGGCGTGGTGACCCGGCTGGCCGGCTGGCCCATGCCGGCTGGCCGCTAGGGGGCAAGCCCTCACGACGACACAAGCGAGGCAATAGCGCCCTCTCCTTTACACCGGCCCCGGCGGGCGAGGCGACAGCACTCCCTGTGCCCCCGCCCGGGGCGGGCGGTGTCTGGGCAGCGCAACCCTGTTGCTAGGCGGCGCCGGCCGCCCTCTGACGAACGACAAGACTCGCCACAGTGCCGCGCTGCCGACCGAGCCCGTGCCCGGCGGACCCGGCGCACTCGGCGGACCCGGCGCACCCGGCGTGCACGGCGCACCCGGTGCACCCAGCGACCCGGCGGCCCCCACCGCCGGCTCCTAGGCGATGACACCAGGGCCCCGCGCCCATGTAATTTACCCATGTAACCCTGGGGGGTCGGGCTATAAGGCCCCCCAGGAGGCCTCCGTGCACGGGGCGATCACTTTCTTCACTCACTCCACAAAAACACACACACACAAACACAGCTCCAGGAGCAACCTTGTAGCCCTTGTGCTTCCCATACACCATTCGGCAAGACTAGGGGTGTTACCTCTCCGGAGGGCCCCGAACCTGGGTACGTCTTGTTTCCCGCACTAGCGCGTGCCAACCTCGCCTCCGAAACCCACCGGCGTCCTCTAGTAACCCCACCTCAAGCCATCCCATGGCATCTGCCGTGAATCACGCACCCCCTGCGAGAATACCACGACAAAAGGGTTTTCAGAAGTCGCCGCAGTGTATCGACTTAACGCTGATCATGCCCTAGATGGTGCTTGTTATTTAGTAGTGTTCCGAGAACATCCTTGGCCGTGGCTTGGTCGAACCGAGCTCTCGGCCCTTGAGTCATTTGCCCCCACAGCTGCCCATGGAATCTTGAGCGCGAAGTTGTGCACTCGAGGTACGTATTTCGTGGCTGGATGGGCCGTGTTGTGGGGCGCGTATCCCTATTTAGGGTGAGCACGGGAGTGCTCCGGGACCGAGGCCGTAGCTCGGGCGCGTTTGCATGCGTCTAGTGCCTTGATGGTAGACTAGGCTTGCGACGCTTCTTCGGCGGCCTGAACTTCGGCGGCTAAAGCCGCTGTGTGTTCCTCTGTTCGGAGCGAGCGCTCGGTGTTACCGTTGACGGTAATAACACCCTTCGGTCCTGGCATCTTGAGCTTTAGATATGCGTAGTGCGGGATGGCATTAAAGCGAGCGAATGCTGTCCGGCCAAGGAGTGCGTGGTAACCGCTGTGGAAGGGAACAATGTCGAAGATTAAGTCTTCGCTACGAAAGTTGTTGGGCGAACCGAAGACTACTTCCAAGGTCACGGATCCCGAGCATCGTGCCTCGACGCCTGGGATTACACCTTTAAAGGTGGTGTTACTGGGTTTGATCCTTGACGGGTCGATTCCCATCTTCCTCACTGTATCTGAGTAAATCAGGTTGAGGCTGCTGCCTCCGTCCATAAGGACTCTGGTGAGGTGATATCCATCCACGATGGGGTCGAGCACCAGAGTCACCGTTCCTCCATGACGGATACTGGTCGGATGGTCTCGACGGTCCAAAGTGATCGGGCAAGCCGACCATGGGTTGTACTTCGGGCCACCGGCTCCAGGGCATAGACATCCCAAAGTGCACGTTTCCGCTTCTTCTTGGGTATATGCATGACGTAAATCATGTTCACGGTTTTTACCTCAAGAGGGAACTGCTTTTAGCTTCCATTGTTCGGCCCGCGAGGTTCGTCGTCATCCTTGCTGCGGGGACCCTTGCTCTGTTCCTCGGCTGTAAGCTTGCCGGCCTGCTTGATTACCCAACAGTTACGGTTGGTGTGGTTGGCGGGCTTGTTCGGGGTATGGTGAATCTGGCAGGGCCTATCCAGGATTCTATCCAGTGCAGTCAGGCTGTCCCGGTTCCCTTTAGAGGGTTTCTTTCGTGGTCCTGATTTTGAGCCGTTGAACCCGGCGTTTACTGCCGCATCATTGGCTTCACTGCCGTTGTTTGTGTACCGGCGCTTATTATTCTTGTTGCGCCGGGGTTTACCGTTCCCATCTCGGGCCTCTGAGGTTCCGGGGTCGTCAGGATGGTTGCTTCGATGAGCCAACCAACTATCCTCACCCGCGTAAAAGCGGGTCATTAGGGAGGTGAGGGCCGACATTGTTCTCGGCTTATCTTGGCCGAGCTGGCGAGCGAGCCATTCATCCCAAATACTATGCTTGAATGCGGCAATTGCTTCAGCATCCGGACAGTCGACGATCTGGTTCTTCTTAGTCAAGAACCGATTCCAGAATTGCCGAGCTGACTCCCCGGGCTGCTGAATGACGTGGCTCAGGTCGTCGGCATCTGGCGGCCGAACATAGGTACCTTGAAAGTTGGCTCGGAATGCATCCTCGAGCTCCTCCCAGCTCCCGATGGAGTTTCCGGGTAGGTTGTTCAACTAGTGCCTTGCCGGTCCTTTAAGTTTTAATGGCAGATATTTAATGGCGTGAAGGTCATCTCCTCGGGCCATATGAATGTGGAGAAGAAAATCTTCAATCCACACAGCTGGGTCAGTTGTCCCATCGTACTGTTCTATGTTCACGGGTTTAAACCCTTCGGGGAACTGATGCTGCATCACCTCATCTGTAAAGCACATTGGGTGTGCGGCGCCCCTGACCCGGGCCACGTCGTGCCGAAGATCGGTTATCATCCGAGCACGGTGCTGCTCCTGGGCTCTATCATTCCTGTCGCGCCAAGCTTGGTATCCGTCCCGTCCAGCGGGCGTGTGTCCTCTGGATCCATAAATAGATCTTGATTGTATCCCTCTGGCATTTAGGTTGTGCCGCAGATCATATGGGTCATCCGGTTGAACCGGCTCCTTGCCCGCCCGGCGAGGGGGCGCGGGTGCGTATTCGGCTTCTCCAGCCGCCCTGTCTCGTCCTCGAGGGGGGCGGTCGGGCTGGTTTGTCTGGGAAGTATGGGCTCAAGGGCCTCGTCCTCAAATGACGGAAGCAAACGCCGTTGTTGGTAACTTTTGTATTGATCCCGGCGCTGATTGTCGAAGCCCTCTTCGGCTGCTAAGACCAACGTCCATCTATTGGTAAGGGTATCTTGTTCGGCTTTTAGCTGCTGCTGCTTCTTGTTCTTCAAGCTTTAGGCAGTGGCTATGAGCTGCTGCTTGAACCTTTCTTGGTCCAGAGGGTCCTCGGGGACGAGAAAGTCTTCGGGTCCGAGGTTGTCCTCCTCTTCGGAAGGAGGGAGGTAGTTGCTATCATCGGAATCCTCGGGGTCCACGGGGTTGCCCTGATCCTCTTGCTCTTCAGAAGCGTGGAAGTGTTGTTCAGGGGTGGTGTTGTCGCCGGGCTCCCCCTTGTTGTCCGGAGCATCTTTATCTCCAATGCCGTTTGTGTCTGTGTTACTTTCCCTGCCCCTTCCGCGTCCCCTGGATCGCTTTCGTCGGCGTTTGGGTGGTTCCTTGTCGGGGCCGCCGCCATCCTTCTTGGGGGTGTCATCATCCTTCTTGGGGGTGCCGACCATGTAAACGTCGTAGGTGGAGGTGGTGGTCCACTTTCCGGTGTTGGGAGTGGCAAGGGAGGGAGCCATATAAGGCATGACGTCGATATCCTCGTCTATGTCGTCAGCCTCCTCAGAGGCGTAGTCCAACATGTTGGTTAAATCTTCGACAGTGGCTACTAAGTGGGTGGTGGGTGGGACATAAAATTCCCCGCGGTTGGCCTCAAGTCCGATCTGTTCATGGACCGAGGACGGGCCATCCGCGATACTCATCTTCTGGATCCAATCTAACGTCTCGCTTAAGAGCGAGAGGTCTGCCGGATTCATCCTTGGGCATCCTTCGGAGTTAAACTCCGGTGTGCCTGTGCCGGGGGTGTGTTCGGCCAAGGGCGACCCCTGGTTCTCTGGCGCCGGGATCAGATTCGAACTCGAGGCTAGATCCGAACTAAGGACCGGCCCGGAGACGGGGCCGGGGAGAAGATCCGAAGTTAATGCCTCGGGATTATTAGGCTCCTCAGGTAAAGCTGAGAACCTAGTGAAGATTAGATCGCCCTGAGAGTCGGTGATAACCCACAAGTATAGGGGATCGCAACAGTTTTCGAGGGTAGAGTATTCAATCCAAATTTATTGATTCGACACAAGGGGAGCCAAAGAATATTCGCAAGTATTAGCAGTTGAGTTGTCAATTCAACCACACCTGGAAACTAAATATCTGCAGCAGAGTGATCAGTAGCACAGTAGTATGATAGTTTGATAGCAGTAGCAACAATAGTAACAGTAGCAGTAACGGTAACAGCAGTAGCAGTAGTAATTGTAATAGCAGCAGCAACAGTAGTAACTTAGCAAGATTCAATATATGAAAAGCTCGTAGGCATTGGATCGGTGATATTCGTTGGATAACATTCATCATGTAACAGTTATAACCTAGGGCGACACAGAACTAGTTCCAATTCATCAATGTAATGTAGGCATGTATTCCGTATATAGTCATACGTGCTTGCAATAAGAACTTGCATGACATCTTTTGTCCTACCCTCCCGTGGCAGCGGGGTCCATAAGGAAAGTAAGGGATATTAAGGCCTCCTTTTAATAGAGAACCGGAACAAAGCATTAACACTTAGTGAATACATGAACTCCTCAAACTACGGCAATCACCGGAAAGAATCCCAATTATTGTCACCTTGGGGTATGCGGATCATAACACGTAGCAGGTGCATACAACTTGCAAGATCGGATCAAGAACACAAATATATTGATGAAAACATAAAGGGTTCAGATCTGGAATCATGGCACTCGGGCCCTAGTGACAAGCATTAAGCATAGCAAAATCATAGCAACATAAATCTCAGAACATAGTGGGTACTAGGGATCAAGCCCTAACAAAACTAACTCAATTACATGATGAATCTCATCCAACTCATCACCGTCCAGCAAGCCTACGAAGGAATTACTCAGTGCCGGCGGTGAGCGTCATGAAATTGGTGATGAAGGATGGTTGATGATGACGATGCCGGAAGATCCCCCTCTCTGGAGCCCTGAACGGACTCCAGATCTGGCCTCCCGATGAAGAACAGGAGGTGGCGGCGGCTCCGTATCGTGAAACGCAATAAAACTTCCTCTCTTATTTTTTTCTCTGGAAAACTGAATTTATAGCGTTGGAAATAGGTCAAACGGAGCCACGTGGGCCCCACGAGGTACCAGGGCGCGCCTGGGGGGGTGGCGCGCCCTGGTGCCTTGTGGGCACTGGGTGGCCCCCCTCCAGTAGTTCTTGATGCCAATATTTTTTATATATTCAATAAAAAATCTCCAGAAAGTTTCATCCAATTCCAAGAACTTTGATTTTCTGCACAAAAACAACATCATGGCAATTCTGCTGAAAACAGCGTCAGTCCGGGTTAGTTCCATTCAAATCATGCAAATTAGGGGCCAAAACAAGAGCAAAAGTGTTTGGAAAAGTAGATACAATGGAGATGTATCAGTCGGCGACGTACTCTAGGTTGCCAAACCTGATCTCCTGCTCAGGGGCGAAGCTGTCGATCTGGTCAAGGTGACCGGTCGGGTTGGCGTGCAGCACGATGCTGCCAAACGCGAAAAGCTAGCCGGGGATGAAGATGTCCCCGCTGCGGATGCCGTTGCTGATGACTAGGTGAGCCATTGATCCTTGATGACCCAACAGCGGAACTCTCAATGAAAGCACCAATGTCGGTACCAAAACCGGCAGATCTCGGGTAGGGGGTCCGAGCTGTGGATCTTGGAGTCAATGGATAACAGGGAACGTAGAGACAGTGATTACCCAGGTTCGGGCCCTCTCGAAGAGGTAAACCCCTATGTCCTGCTTGATTGTATTGATGTGTTTGTATGATGATTACAGAGTTGATCTACCTCGAGATCGGATGGACTAAACCCTAGGTGGGTATGATGATAATGGTTTTTCTCTCTCTCTCTCTACGGACTAAACCCTCTGGTTTATATAGACACCAGGGGGACCTAGGGTTACATATGGTTGGTTGCCCTCAGGGGATAAACATGCCGGTTACGCTAAAGATTTCTTGGAGGAGATGCCAAGTCTTCGGAGGTTTCCTTCTGGTGCACGGGGTCGCCTGCAATCTGGCCTTCCCTCGATGAGTTAAGAGCGGCCCATTAGTCCGGCCTGTGAGAGATAGGCCGGCAGCCCGAGTACCCCCTAGTCCGGGACACCCTCACCTATCACTTCATCACCACCAGCACCAAAGAAGGAGATTTGAGTACATGGGTATGGGCACCACCCTTGGCTTGTGCCAAGCTTGGGGGAGGTGCCCCGGTATCGTATCACCCTCACTTTTTCATCGTCATTATATATCTTAGTTCGATCCTTAGTTATTTCGTGATTTAGAGGAATAAAGTTTTAGTATGATTTATTTTCGAGTGCTTGCTTTGCGATCTACCTATCTATGTAATCCTGTGTGAAAGTTATATAATAAAGAGTAGTTTGAGTTGAGTGTTTTGCTTTTGATGATCCAATCTTAGAAATAAATAAAGAATAAAAAGTAAGATCATATGCTAATCTCATGGGGAGTGAGGACTTCACGTAAAAGAAGTATAATTGATAAAACTTGTTGGAAGTTGACAAACATAGCAATGGTCATTGTTGCAATTCATGAAAAAGTAATAAAGGAAGAGAGGTCTCACATATAAATACACTATCTTGGACATCTTTTATGATTGTGAGCCCCCATTAAATATTCTATGCCAATTAGTCAACGTTGGACATGGAAGACAACGTAATGAGTTATGTTTGCTTATATTCACATAGAAGTTATACTGTTTTGGATCCTCTAACATGTGGTGCTTGCCCCCTATCTTTTGCTAGCCAAAATTCTGTACTAAGTAGAGATACTACTTGTGCATCCAAAAACCCTTAAACTCAGTTTCATGTCATGAGAGTCCACTATATCTACCTATGGATTGAATAAGATCCTTCAAGTAAGTTGTCATCGGTGCAAAGCAATTAAAATTGCTCCTAAACATGTATGAACTTTTATTGTAAGGGGAAATAAGCTTTATACGATCTTGTGATGGTGGAGTAATAAAAGCGACAGACTGCATAATAAAGGTCGCTATCACAAGGGCCAATATCAAGTGGCGTTCTTTTACATTAAGAGCTTGCACATCCAAAAACAAAAAGCGCATGACAACCTCTACTTCCCTCTGCGAAGGACCTATCTTTTACTTTATGTATTTATTTTCATGCAAGAGTCAATAGTATTCTCCTCTATTCCATTTTTATTTTCTCTTTTGGCAAGCATCATATGGTGGGGATTGATCCAGGCATATATATCCAGTTGGATGTAGGTGATCATGAGTTATTATTGTTGACATTACCCTTGAGATAAATACGTTGGGAGGCGAAATTATAAGCCCCTATCTTTCTATGTGTTCGACTGAAACTTTTGCTCCATAAGTATGTCGTGAGTGTCAGCAATCATAGAAGACTAAATGATAGTTGAGTATGTGAACTTGCTAAACAAAGCTCTTACAAAGACTCTTTCTGATAATATGATGAATTGCAATTGCTTCAGTGACTGAGATCATAGTTTGTTAGTTTTCAATTTGGTTTATGGTTCATACTTTAACTTGTGGATGAATTGTCACTTTTTCATGAGAAGTTTTATGATGATATATTGATGTTATTATAATAAAGATCATGATGCTCCATGTCCGTGTTTTATTTTTATCGACGCCTCTCTCTCTAAACATGTGGTCATGATTATCGATTTCGGCTTTCGCTTGAGGACAAGCGAGGTCTAAGCTTGGGGGGGTTGATACGTCCAATTTGCATCATGATTTCCTACTAATAATTATTATGTTTTTGATCATTATTTCACTTTATGGTACAATTCTTATGCCTTTTCTCTCTTATTTTGCAAGATTCACATGAAGAGGGAGAATGCCGGCAGCTAGAATTCTGGACCTGAAAGGGGTGAAATAGAGATATAGCTATTCTGCACAACTCCAAATGACCTGAAAATTTACGGAGAATTATTTTGGAATATATAAAAAATACAGGCGAAAGAATCAATAGAAGGGGGGCCACCAGGAAACCACAAGCCTGGGGGGCGCGCCCTACCCCTCTGGGCGTGCCCCCCGAGCTTGTGGGGCCCCTGGCAGGCCTCTGGCCCCCACCTTCTGCTATACGAAGCCATTTGCCCTAGAAAAAATCAGAAGAAGACTTTTGGGACGAAGTCGTCTCGAGGCGGAACCTAGGCAGGAGCTATTTTGCTCTCCGACGGAGCGATTCCGCCGGGGATACTTCCCTCCGGGAGGGGGAAATCAAAGTCATCGACATCACCAACGATCCTCTCATCGTGGGAGGACCAATCTTCATCAACATCTTCACCAGCACCATCTCATCTCAAACCCTAGTTCATGTCTTGTATTCAATCTTTGTCTCAAAACCTCAGATTGGTACCAGTGGGTTGCTAGTAGTGTTGATTACATCTTGTAGTTGATGCTAGTTGGTTTATTTGGTGGAAGATTATATGTTCAGATCCTTAATGCTATTCAATACCCCTCTGATCTTGAACATGAATATGATTTGTGAGTAGTTACTTTTGTTCTTGAGGACATGGGAGAAGTCTTGTCATAAGTAACCATGTGAATTTGGTATTCGTTCGATATTTTGATGATATGTATGTTGTTGATTCCTTTAGTGGTGTCGTGTGAACGTCGACTACATGACACTTCACCATCTTTGGGCCTAAGGGAAGGCATTGTGGAGTAGTAATTAGATGATGGGTTGCTAGAGTGACAGAAGCTTAAACCCTAGTTTATGCGCTATTCCGTAAGGGGCTGATTTGGATCCATATGTTTCATGCTATGGTTAGAGTTATCATAATTCTTCTTTCGTAGTTGCGGATGCTTGCGAGAGGGGGTAATCATAAGTGGGAGGCTTGTTCAAGTAAGAACGGCACCCAAGCACCGGTCCACCCACATATCAAATTATCAAAGTAGCGAACGCGAATCAAACAAACATGATGAAAGTGACTAGATGAAATTCCCATGTGTCCTCGAGAACGCTTTGCTTACTATAAGAGTTCATTCCGGCTTGTCCTTTGCTATAAAAAGGATTGGGCCACCTTGCTGCACTTTATTGTACTTGTTACTTGTTACTTGTTCCGAATTATCTTGCTATCAAATCTATCTGTTACCGCTACTTTCAGTACTTGCAGAGAATACCTTGCTGAAAACCATTTGTCATTTCCTTCTGCTCCTCGTTGGGTTCGACACTCTTACTTATTGGAAGGACTACGATTGATCCCCTATACTTGTGGGTCATCAACCAGCAAGCAATAGAGCAGCGGATGCTGCGGTGAGCACCGGCAGCAGAGCAGCGGTAGCACCCACCGGCGACCAGTAGCGGCGGCAGCCTCGCCGCACAGCTCACCTCGCGGTCGGGCACACCCAACAAGGGGAGGAGACTATAGAGGGATATGAGGAGGAGGGGTATACCTACGTCTGTGCCGCGGGCGAGGGCCGGGGCAGGGGGACGGAGGAGGCATGCCCTACGGCGACGGCGGAGCCGACCCGCGGGCGACGGGGAGGGGAGATCCGCGGTTGAGGTCCGGGGAAGGGGGGACGGCAGAGGCGAGTCGCGGGAGACGGCAGAGGCGAGCCGCAGGCGGGCAACGGCGCGGACGGGGTGGCGGCGGTGCGGGGCGGAGAGGGTGGCGGCGCTGGGTCGGGATCAGGCGGCGGAGAGGGTGGCGGCGCTGGGTCGGGATCAAGCGGCGGAGAGGGTGGCGGCGCGGGTCGGGATCCGGGGATGGGGGAGAGAGACAAAGAGAAATGAGTGGTGGAGGCGAGCCCGCGAGTGGATAAGGTCAATCTATGCCGACGGCATTGTCGTCGGCATAGATGGGATGCCACGTGGCATTGCTACCCCCCCCCCCCCAAGGCCCCCGGCCAGCCTAACCCTAGTCCCATTGACCCGTAGATCTACCCCTTTGACTTCCGCCGGACGGGCTTTGACCAATGGACTTCTCCACCCGGTTGTGATAGGTCAGCCCATGGGAGCATGTCAGAACAAGGTCTGTGTCCAACCCACCACGAGATCCACTCCGTGTCGGCCCGACGCGGCCGTTTCCCCCCTCCGGATGGCCGCGGTGTCGAAAACCGCCCCGGAGAGGGCCCGGAGACCGCACCGGCCTGCGTGGGGCCCGGATATATCAATGTAAGGGTGGCCAGATGTTTAAATACCCAGTGCACAACATTGATGTGGCACCTCCCTCACAAACCGGACAGTCACGCGGGAATGTTCAGGACATATAGTGTGGCAGTCCCCCACATCGAGCAGACAGGGGGAGTCATGTTACCGCAAGCGCTCCAACCTGGTCTGGCACGCTGGCATGACCTGCCGCGACACAGAACAAGAGGAAAACCCCCCGGTCAAACCCCTTTGGCAACCGGTCAAAGCCGTAGACCGCACGGGCCCACGGATGGCTGCGGCATCGAAAACCGCACCGGGGAGGGCCCGGAGACCGCACCGGCCTGCGTGGGGCCCGGATATATCAACATAAGGGCGGCCAGATGTTTAAATACCCAATGCACAACATTGACGTGGCACCTCCCTCACAAACCGGACAGTCACGCGGGAAGGTTCAGGACGTATAGTGTGGCAGTCCCCCACATCGAGCAGACGGGGGGAGTCATGTTACCGCATGCGCTCCAACCTGGTCTGGCACACCGGCATGACCTGCCGCGACACAGAACAAGATGAAAAACCCCCGGTCAAACCCCTCTGGCACCCGGTCAAAGCCGTAGACCGCGTGGGCCCACGGATGGCCGCGGCGTCGAAAACCGCCCCGGCGAGGGCCCGGAAACCGCATCGGCCTACATGGGGCCCGGATATATCAACATAAGGGCGGCCAGATGTTTAAATACCCAGTGCACAACATTGATGTGGCACCTCCCTCACAAACCAGACAGTCACGTGGGAAGGTTCAGGACGTATAGTGTGGTAGTCCCCCACACCGAGCAGACGGGGGGAGTCATGTTAGCGCATGTGCTCCAACCTGGTCTGGCACGCCGGCATGACCTGCCATGACACAGAACAAGAGGAAAACCCCCCGGTCAAACCCCTCTGGCACCCGGTCAAAGCCATAGACCGCGCGGGCCTACGGATGGCCGCGGCGTCGAAAACCGCCTCGGGGAGGGCCCGGAGACCGCACCGGCCTGCGTGGTGCCCAAATATATCAACGTAAGGGCGGCTGATGTCTACTACACAACTTATTCTTGTAGACTCGTGTTGGGCCTCCAAGCGCAGAGTTTTGTAGGACAGTAGCAATTTTCCCTCAAGTGGATGACCTAAGGTTTATCAATCCATGGGAGGCATAGGATGAAGATGGTCTCTCTCAAACAACCCTGCAATCAAATACAAGAAATCTCTTGTGTCCCCAACACACCCAATACAATGGCAAATTGTATAGGTGCACTAGTTCGGCGAATAGATGGTGATACAAGTGTAGTATGGTTAGTAGATATAGGTTTTTGTAATCTGAAAATAAAAAAACAGCAAGGTAGCAAGTGATAAAACGGAGCACAAATGGTATTGCAATGCTTAGAAACAAGGCCTAGGGTTCATACGTTCACTAGTGCAATCTCTCAACAGTGCTAACATAGTTGAATCATATAACAATCCCTCAACGTGCGACAAAGAATCACTCCAAAGTTCTTATCTAGCGGAGAACATAAGATGAAATTGTTTGTAGGGTACGAAACCACCTCAAAGTTATTCTTTCCGGTCAATCTATTGACCTATTCCTATAAGTGTCACAAATAGCCCTAGAGTTCGTACTAAAATAACACCATATGATACGCATCAACCAACTCTAATGTCACCTAGATACTCCAATGTCACCACAAGTATCCGTGAGTTGATTATACGATATGCATCAAACAACTTCAGATTCATAATATTCAATCCACACAAAGAACTTCAAAGAGTGCCCCAAGATTTCTACCGGAGAAAGTAGGACGAAAACGTGCATCAACCCCTATGCATAGATTACCCCAATGTCACCTCAGGAATCCGCGAGTTGAGTGCCAAAACATATATCAAGTGAATCAATATAATACCCCATTGTCACCATGGGTATTCATATGCAAGACATACATCAAGTGTTCTCAAATCCATAAAAGTATTCAATCCGATAATAGTGAAACCTCAAAGGTAAAAACTCAATTCATCACAACAAGATAGAGAGGGAGAAACACCATATGATCCAACTATATTAACAAAGCTCGCGGTACATCAAGATCGTGCCATATCAAGAACACGAGAGAGAGAGAGAGAGAGAGAGAGAGAGATCAAACACATAGCTACTAGTACATACCCTCAGCCCCGAGGGTGAACTACTCCCTCCTCATCATGGAGACCGCCGGGATGATGAAGATGGCCTCCGGTGATGATTTCCCCCTCCAGCAGGGTGCCGGAACAGGGCTGTAGATGAGATCATGGAGGTATATAGGCTTGCGGTGGCGTAGTCGAAGTTCTAGGATTATTTCTGGGGGTTTCTCTATTTATAGGAATTTTTGGCGTTGGAATCACGCGAAGAGGAGCCACAGGGGGCCCACGAGGCACCAGGGCACGCCCAGGTGGCTTGTGGGGCCCCTGTGGGTCTTCTGCTGCTCCCCCGAAGCTTCCTGGGTCTGTTTCCTTCCATAAAAAATCATCAAAAAGTTTCGCTGCATTTGGACTTCATTTGATATGGATTTTCTGGAAAACCAAAAACAAGCAGAAAACAGCAACTGGCACTGGGCACTAGGTCAATATGTTAGTCCATGAAAATCATATAAAATCCATATAAAAGTGCACCAAAATCATACAAAACTATAATAAACATGGCATGAATACTTCATAAATTATAGATACGTTGGAGACGTATCAGCATCTCCAAGCTTAATTCCTGCTCGTCCTCGAGTAGGTAAATGATAAAAGAAATAATTTATGAAGTGTGAATGCTAGCATAGTGCATAAGTATGATCAATGATAATTTCAATCACTTTTCCTAGCATCATAACAGCAGCTCTTTCGCATAAAACTCATCATGATAAAGTAGCAATCCATTCACATGTTATGGTTCAAACAATGCATTCTCTTGAAACTTAACAACCTATGTTCTTAGTCACCAAACAATTGCAATTAAACTTATTTTTAACAAAGTCTAAGTAAGAGCTCCACATACTCAATTATCATATAGTCTTCTATGATTGCTAGTACTCAAAGCATATTTTTAGAACAAATGGCATCCATCGAACACAGAGAAATATAGGGGCTTAATGTTTCGCCTCCCAACTTATTTATCATAGAGATAATTGTCAACAATAATAATTCATGATCAAATATATTTGACTGGCCATATGTGCCTGGATCTTTCCCCACCACATGATGCTTGCCAACTAGAGAATAATTACGGTTGAAATGAGAAGTAATACTATTGACTCTTGCATAAAAGTAAATACATAAAGTAAAAGATAGGCCCTTCGCAGAGGGAAGCAGAGGTTGTCATGCACTTTTTATTTTTGGATGTGCAAGCCCTTAATGCAAAGGAACGTCACATTATATTGCCCCTTGTGATAGCAACCTTTATTATGCAGTCCGTCGCTTTTATTTCTTTACCATCACAAGTTCGTACAACGCTTATTTTCCCTTGCAATAAAGGATCATACATATTTTAGGACCAATTTTTATTGCTTTTTGCACCGATGACAACTTACTTGAAGGATCTTATTCAATCCATAGGTAGATATGATGGACACTCATGGGAAGAAACTGGGTTTAAGGGTTTTGGGATGCACAAGTAGTATCTCTACTTAGTACGAATTTTTGGCTAGCAAAAGATCCTAAGCAAGCACCACATGTTGGAGGATCCATAACAATATAACTTCTATGGAAATATACCCAAACATAACTCATTATGTTGTCTTCCTTGTCCAACTTCAACTAATTTGCTCAAGTTTGAAAATAATTAATGGGTATTCACAATCATAAAAGATGTCCAAAATAATATATTTATATGTGAAAGTTCTCTTCCTTGTACTAATCATTCATGAATTGCTTGTATGACCAATATTGTGATTGTCAAGCTTCAATAGATTTCACTTTCTAAACCCAATGTGAAACTACTACTAGGCATGATACAAGCATATGAAGCACATATAATTTCAACTTTACGATATTCAATTTATTCAACAATTTACTCATAGGATATAAGTGAAGAACAAGAGTAAATGACAAACTACTCCAAAAAGATATAAGTGAAGACCAAATGAGTAGTTAAGTAAATAGGTAGCTATGTGAGGACTCTCTCTCATTTAAAAATTTCAGATCTTAAGTATTTTATTCAAACAGCAAAAAAAACAAAAAAAAATGACATTCCAAGAATAACACATCTCATGTGAAGAAGCAAAAACTTAGGCTCAACCAAGATTAACCGATAATTGTTGATGAAGAAAGGTGCGATGCCTACCGGGGCATCCCCAAGCTTACATTCTTGAGACTTCTTGAAATATTAACTTGGGATGCCTTGGGCATCCCCAAGCTTGAGCTCTTGTGTCTCCTTAATTCCTCTCATATCACGGTTTCTCTAAATCATAAAAACTTCATCCACATTAAACTCAACAAGAACTCGTGAGATAAGTTAGTATAAATCAATACAAAACCTTATCATTCTCTACTGTAGAAAATCACTAAAATTATAATTTAACATTTAATACTAAATGCCTCTGCATATTTAATACTCCTATCCTCAAATAGAATCATTAAACAAGCAAACATATGCAAACAATGCAACTATAACAGCAATCTGCCAAAACAGAACAGTCTGTAAAGGGGGATTTAAAATTCATACTTCCCTAACTCTAAAAATTCTGAAAAATGACCATGTGACAGAGAACTCATGCATGCTTACTGTGTAAAAATTTCAGATTTTTATCATGTCTTACTATTCAGGAATATTCTGGACATAACAGAAAACTTTCTGTTTTCAAACAGCAACACATAAACTTGCAAACTGAGCATGGTAAAGGCTATACTTGGCATTTTATTGAAATAAAAGATACAAAAAATTATTCTAAATAACAGCAAGAAAATCCAACTAAAATAAAATGACGCTCCAAGCAAAACACATATCATGTGACGAATAAAAATATAGCTCCAAGTAAGGTTACCGATAATGTTGAAGACGAAAGAGGGGATGCCTTCCGGGGCATCCCCAAGCTTAGTTGCTTGGGTCTTCCTTGAATATTACCTTGGGGTGCCTTGGTATCCCCAAGCTTAGGGTCTTGCCACTCCTTATTCTCCTCATATCGATATCTCACCCAAAACTTGAAAACTTCAATCACACAAAACTTAACGGAACTTGTGAGATAGGTTAGTATGATAAAAATAAATCCTACACTTACGTACTGTCAATACAAGATTCATAATTGTTCTCACATGCTTCCTACTGTAGTCTATCATTTCCACAATTTATATTGCTCAATATAAGCTATGGAAACACTAAAACAAGCAAACTATGCATCGAAAACAGAATCTGTCAAAAACAGAACAACATGTAGTGAACGATTTAAAAACCATACTTCTGTACATCCAAAAATTCTGAAAAATTAGGAAAACGTATACAATTTGTGACCCAATGCTCTGTAAAAATTTAAGAATTTTCTCATGCTCCAGTACAGAATAGAAATTCCAGCACTGGACGCAAAAGTTTCTGTTTTTGCACAGAATCGAATCAACAAGTATCCACACTATCCCAAAGGCTTTACTTGGCACATTATTGAAAAAAAACATATAAAACATGATTACCACAGTAGCTTAATCATGTGAAAACAAAAAAACAGTAGGGGTAAATGTTGGGTTGTCTCCCAACAAGCGCTTTTCTTTAATGCCTTTTTAGCTAGGCACTACAGGAATCAGCTGATTTGCCGTCTGCCTTGGCAGACGGCAAAGGACCAGAAAGCGGACGGCAAAGGTCTTTGTCGTCTGCCGCAGACGGCAAACGCTTCCGGCACTGGAAGCTACGGTAATGAGATTCTTTGCCGTCTGCATTCGTACAGTGGACGGCAAAGACCTTTGCCGTCAGCTTTCCTGGCCAAGCAGACGGCAAAGAAAGTGGACGGCAAAGAATAGACGTTAGCCATGTTAGGTGGCTAACGGGAGACTTTGTCGTCTGCCAGCGGACGGCAAACGTGCTCTCCCCTTTGCCGTCTGCTTCCTGATGTCAGCAGACCTGTGGCATAACGTCACTCCTCAACGCTCTTTGTCGTCTGCCGCTCGCCTTTCTTTGCCGTCTGCCGCTCGCCTTTCTTTGCCGTCTGCTTGCGGACGGCAAAGAACCACTCGCCTTTGCCGTCTGCCAGCGGACGGCATAATGACCAAATTGGTCAGACACAGTACTCCCAGGTTGCACAGGTTGCTGCCACGTGGCACCTTTGCCGTCCGCTGGCTGACGGCAAAGATCTTTGCCGTCCGCTGGCAGACGGCAAAGTGCCTGTATTGCCCCTTTTTATTATGTTTTTTGTTATATCCAAGCATTTTCATAGCAAAATATGATATCCAACACATAAGAAACTATATCCCTGCCATATGGATATGATCATCCAACAGATATACCAAAACAAAATGTGCAAGTTTCACCATATTACAATAGTTTCATCCATAGGTAGCAAGTTTCACATTGTTCATGGATACAAATTCAAAACAAAAAGTAAACACAAGCACTCCATCAATGCAAGCTTCCGTGAAGTGAATCAAATCTGCAAAATGGGAAATATGAAAGTTAGAAGAAGAAGACTAGAAGAAGAAGAAGAAGAAGAAGAAGAAGAAGAAGAAGAAGACTAGAAGAAGAAGAAGAACAACAAGAAGAATAAGAAGAAGAAGAAGAAGAAGAGTTTTTCTTCTCTTTCTTTTTCTCCTCTTGTTTTTCTTCTCTTTCTTTTTCTCCTCTTTTTTTCTTCTTCTTATTGCTTGTTTGTGTCATTTTAGAGCTAACCTAGGTAATTATGCCATTTTTGACCTAACTAAGCTTATTGTGTCATTTTTGAGGAAAATAAGCTAAGTATATGACATTTATGAGGTTACCAAGGTTATTATGCCATTTTTGAAACGAATAAGCTAATTATGTCATTTTGGAGGATAATTAGCTAAGTATGTCTTTTTTGGGGAAAATAAGCTAAGAAGAAGAAGAAGACTTCTTCTTCTTCTTCTTCTTCTTCTTCTTCTTCTTCTAGTCTTCTTCTTCTTATAGTCTTCTTCTTCTTCTTCTAGTCTTCTTCTTCTTCTTCTTCTTCTTCTTCTTCTATTCCTTCTTTTTCTCCTCTTCCTTGTTTTTCTTCATCTTATTCCTTATTTGTGTCATTTTAGAGCTAACCTAGGTAAGTATGCCATTTTTGTGCTAACCTAGGAAAATAAGGTAAGTATAGGTCATTTTTGTGCTAACCTAGATAATTATGCCATTTTTGAGCTAAATTAGGTAAGTATAGGTCATTTTAGAGCTAACTTAGGTAATTATGTCATTTGGGAGGATAATAAGCTAAGTATATGACATTTATGAGGTAACCAAGGTTATTATGCCATTTTTGCAACGAATAAGCTAATTATGTCATAAATGGACTAAATAAGCTAATTATGTCATTTTGGAGGATAATTAGCTATATAAGTATGTCTTTTTTGGGGAAAATAAGCTAAGTATGTGGCATAATAGAGAAAACTTACCGGAGGTCAAGCATCGGGGTTCGGCGGGCCGGTTTCACCTGGAGAAGGGTTGTGCGATGCGGCATCGGAGTTATGCTGCACCAAAGATCATTTGCAAAGTCTCGTTAGCATGATGACACTCAAATGTTAAGACTTGTAACTAATGACCATTCAAATGAAATTCACCGTTCCCGCTCTTGTAATGACCGGCATCGACGGAGGGGTCTGACCGGTCTTCTCGCACATAGACTGCACATTTGGTTTTGACGAGTCAGTCATATAGGTTAGTAATGAAACGAACATATTACGTGCATGATTTGGCTAATATGCATAAGAAACTTACCACGAGGAGCTCGTACATGGCCTGGTGAGACGCATCATTCCGTGCCCTCTCCTCCTCCAACAACCTAGCCGTCTTCTCCTCCGCCAGCCGTTCCCTCTCCGCCGCCAGCCGGTCCCTCTCCTCCAGAAGCGCCTGGGTTGTCTCTCTCTCTTTATGAAGAGCAGCCAGCAACACCACTCCTCGTTAGCATTTTACTCATGGATGGGCACACACACAATGTAATGGAGGAAAGATATCTGAGTCCGTATAACTTACCTCGATGGCGAGATCGACTGGCCGTGGACGAGGCCTTATCTCAGGACCGGAGCTCATTTGGCGCGCCTTGATCTCCGGGAGAGTGCGAGGACAACGTATAAGTCCATCTCCAATGGCTATCGAGCCATGGGGCCTCCCGCCACCAGAGATCATCACCAGCTCTGGATCAAAGGGATGCTGGCTCGGGTTAAAGTCCTCCCCTTTCCTCGCCTTCCCCTCATCTCTGTACCTCACGAGCTTGTGGTGGGAGGAGATGTTGGTGAAGTTCTCTGGATTATCGAGGTCAGCCTCAGAGAATGCCTTGACCTTCTTGTACGAGGCAGTATGGGCCATGGCATAGAGGTCGTAAACCTCTGGCACCTCCGTGTTATTGTGTCCCGCCTAAAAGAGAGGAACAAAGTATTAGTAAAGGGCTCAAGCTAGCATGAAGAATGAATTGCATGAATCATGAAGCAAACCACATACCCAGTTCCGCCCGAACTGAAATAAGTTGGCGCTGCCTTGATGGTGTGGCACACCAACCATTTGGGCATGCCGGTCCTTGGCATTGTCGTGGACGGCTCGCCAGCGGCCTGTGCACCACTCATCCACCAACACCTCCCAACAATCCATCTTATCCGCACACCATCTCGGGGGCACCTAAGTTAGTAAAGAGAAATTTGAGCGCTACGCCTATGAATCAAATCAAGGAAACTAAGTACAATGCCTTAAGAATAGTTAATTACCTTCATGTACTGATCCTTCTTTAGAAACTTAGCCCGGCATGACGCCTTGTCCTTCTTAATACCACGCGTGGCGTAGTAGTCTCGAACAGCCTGCGGCCGAGCCTCGTGCCATAAGTTTTGTAGTAGGCGCCTGCACTCGTGATCGATAACCTGTGCCGCCTCCTCCCAGTATCCCTCCTCACACTTGTAGAAGGTCTGCAATCAAACGAGACAACACTGATTAGTAAAATAACTAGCTATTGTTAATTTTTAATTGTGCAAAGGAGAAATTACCCAAAAGCTTCTGATCACCATCTCGGCAATCGTGTGGCACAAGACACCGTCGATCATGTGGTCCGGCGGGGATGGGGCAGCCAAGTAGTGCTCCCAGCTCAATCCTAGCTCTGGAAGCTGACCCTCACCGGGCAACGTGACAAACCCTGGGAAGTTTTGCCGGCAAAGCACACCAAGGACGGTGTTGGGCCTGCGGACTCCACTGGCGTGTACCCAACCCCTGCAGTATGACAAGGCCAACGCATTAGATATTTGAAGAAACCTGAAGGCAAAAGGTACAAAAAGAGTAAATGCACTTACTTCTCCCCATCAGGCCTAATCACCGGCCGCAGCTCGCGGGTCACCGGCACGGGCGGGAGCCGTGTACCACCACGCTGGTACACTGTGGCCCCCTCAACCACCTCGCCCTCACTATCAGTAAACGGGTCATCCCCGCCACCATCAGCATGGCCACTCGGCCCCTCACGCAGATCCGGCCAGGTACCCCATCCGGACGTCTCCTGGGACGTAGCCTGGTCCGAAGTGTCGTGGGCCGAAGCCTCTGGGTCCGGAGTCTCGTGGGCCGAAGGCCCGTCAACCCGAGGCTCGTGGTGCGGAGTCCCCGTAGCCTCCACCTCAAACGGGTCCACCCTAGCAGTCCTGTGCTCGGGTGAATCAGCTGGGGGTGGCGGAGGGGAAGGCGTAGCAGCCTGCCTACCTCTCCCGCTGCCACATCCTGATCTACCTCCTCTCTTCTTCCCTCCCCGACCTCCTCTCCCGGCGGTGGGCAACGACGCCGACGAAGAAGCGCCCGGCGGTGTCCCCATACTGTCTAACAACGCTCTCCGGAGAGGTACGGGTGGAATGGAAGTACCCCTACTCCCGCGGGCCGCCGCCGAAGAAGTACCCGCGGCGCGCTCTGGACCCGCGCCCACCATCTTTCAACACCTGCCATGACAAAGAGTAAACGAAATTAGTACAACATAAAAAAAATTGAAGAACTGACATGAATAATAATATGTATATAATTTAAGTTGGGATGCATACAAACTAATAATAGTCTGGATCGTCTATATATGCTCTAGGATCATCATCATCATCACTATCACGCGTGTCGTCATGAATGACGTGCTCATCGGGTTCGGCGGCATCAACATGTGGAAGGCCGTTCTGTAATCGGTCAAGCATTGACAGGTCATCCGCAGCAGTAACCTCTTCTTGTTCCAACTCTTCTTGTTCCGGCTCAGGGGTGTTGTCGGATTCACTGTCGCTATCTACTTCCATGTTCTGGGGTGAAGTAGAGCGGTTCTTGAAACGTTTTTTGGAAAGACGTGTTTCTTGGAAGAATTCTCCATCATATGTGTCTGGGTTAATGTGAGGTTCATAATCCTCTTCATTGGGGGGAGGTGGTCTAACACGTGGCGGCACTTCATAAATGACATCCCAACCCTTCAGATTTGCATTAGTTTGGCATGCCCACGGTAGATAGAAAACTTGGGTCGCCTGTTGAGGCGTAATATAGACATCGGGAACATCTAAATGGGTGCTGTTTTTTATTTCTACTAGCCCTATATGTTCATGAGTCCTTCTAGTCTCCTTCGGCTGGAACCAATAACATTTGAAGACTACGACATTCGGTGGGTTTTCACCATAGAATAGAAGTTCATAAATTGCTTCAACTCTTCCATAATACTCGGTACCTCCTTCGCCGATAGCAGAGACACCACAATTTGTAGATTTTCGGTCGGCCATAGATAGCTCTTTGCCAAAGGTACGAAAGCGATACCCGTTGATGTCGTATTTCTCAAATGAACGGACCTTATAGTCAAAGCCATTAGCGGCTTGTCTCAATTCGGCGTCCATAGACTCTGAATTAGCCTACAAGTTTAATACGAAAGAATTGTTGCATTAGCCGCAAATTAGACCAAGAAATGAAATGGTCTATTAATGCTAATTACCGTTTGTTTGAATCAAGAGATGAAACCGGGATAGCCGCCTCCATGCTTTGCCAGAAGCTCATACTCTTTGACGGAATCCTTTTGGATCACCGCTCCATCCGAGAATTTGGCGATGTATCGACTGTATCAAATATCCAGGAATAAGAGCAGTTCAAAGGAATAATTAGAAGTTGCGAAACAATGTACCGACAACTTACTCGATGTACGGCCGCACTTCTGTTAGGTTGTTGAAGATATACAACGAAATGGTCCGCCATTCTTCGACATCCAACTCTATTGGTTTCGAAGCACCGGCTGGCGCGAGCTTCCCTTTGAATAGGCTGAGGTTGGATCCACCTTTTTTAGGGTCGCCAGCATTGTACCGAGGCTTCGGATTATGCAAATGACGATTTTTGGCTTCGTAGTGTGCTGTCACGAAGTTTGCCGCCTCCTCAGTAATGAATGCCTCGGCCATCGATGCTTCAATTCTACGTTTATTTTTACATTTTGCTCGAAGCGTCTTCTGCATCCTCTCAGTTGCATAGCACCAACGATTTTGCACGGGCCCCCCCAATCTTGCCTCGGTCGGGCGATGTAAAATAAAATGCTGCATTGGATTAAAGAAGCCCGATGGAAAGATCTTCTCTAACTTGCAGAGCAACTCCGGCGCCAACTTTTCCATGTCATCTATCACCGCATGCGATAGTTCTTTCGCACAAACAACACGGAAGAAATAGCTCAGCTCTGCCAGTACTAGCCATTCATCCTCAGGGATAAAGCCACGCAACATCACCGGCATTACCCGCTCAAGCCATATGTGCCAATCATGACTCTTGAGACCAAATATTTTCAATTTTTCAAGACTCGCTCCCCTCTTTAGATTTGCTGCATACCCATCGGGGAACATCAACTGCATTATCACCCACAAGATAATTTCCCTCATAGCTGGCCTTCCAAGATTGAACCAGGCCTTTGGCTTCGTCCGGTTCTTCTTTCCTTTCGGTTGTCGCATGTTCTGTAACGGTCTATCACATAGAGTCTGCTGATCGACTCTAGCCTTAGGATTATCCATTGACTTCCCCTCTATGCCGAACAATGTACCAAAAAGGGCCTCGCCGATATTCTTTTCAGTGTGCATCACGTCGATGTTGTGTGGAAGAAGGAGGTCTTTGAAGTAAGGCAGATCCCACAAGCATGTCTTGTGAGTCCAGGCGTGTTCCGAATTATACCCCTTGAAATACCCTGGACGCTCTGGATCAGGCTCGAGAGCGTTTAACTGATCCAGGATCTGTTGGCCTATCAACGCAGGTGGTGCAGAGTTTTTGACAACTCTACCTTTGATGAAGTTCTTCTTGTCTTTTCTGAACTTATGGCGAGGATCCAGGAACGGTCTATGCAAGTCGAAGCAAGAATACTTGCGACCCGCCTCCAGCCAATGAAACTGAAGAGCTGCCTTGCATATGGGGCACGGGAACCTTCCATGCACACACTAGCCAACGAATAGCGCATACGCCGGTAAGTCATGCATCGAGTACATGTACCAGACACGCATTATGAAGTTTTGTTTGCTAGCGGCGTCGTATGTCTTGAACCCATTATCCCAAGCTTCTTGCAATTCATCCTTAAGCGGCTGCATGTACACATTCATATTCTTCCCCGGATAGTTGGGCCCTGGAATTATCAATGTCAGGAAAATGTTCTTTCTTTGCATAATCTATCCGGGGGGAGATTGAGTGGAATGACAAATACAGGCCAACAACTGTATTGGGTTGCCGTCATACCAAACGGATTGAACCCATCCGTGCCGATGCAGACTCGAGGATGCCTTGGATCTGCCGCTTTATCCCCATGTAATTCATCGAACTTCTTCCACGCAAAAGCATCCGATGTGTGTACCATCATCTGATTCCCATCTGCATCTAGTTCGGTTCTTTTGCCCAATTTGTGCCATGTCATCTGTCTGGCCGTCTCTTCGACCATGAAAAGACGTTGAAGTCTTGGTATGATTGGCAGATACCGAAGAACATTAACGGGGATTTTGGTCTGCCTCTTCTCACCCATACCGTTGTCTACCACAACATACCTGGAAGACTTGCAAATGGGACAATAGTTCAAGCCCGCATACTCAAGCCTAAATAAGGCACATCCGTTCTCACAGGCATCTATCTTCTCATAGGGCATCTTAAGTGCACGGAGGATTTTGTCCGACTGGTACAGGTTTGCAGGCATTACATGGCCTTTGGGTAGAAAGCGTCCAAATAGTGTCATCATCGCGTCGTAGCATTCTCTGCCCAAGTTGAATTGAGCCTTCAGAGCCATTACTTGTGCGATGGCATCCAGCTGACAAAGCTCGGTGTGCTCGTGGAGAGGACGTTTTGAAGACTCCAACATTTCATTGAAGGCCTTTGCAGATTCCTTCATCTCCTCGTACGAATCCCGAGCATCATCAAAGTCTTGCACCATATCGTCGATCCCGGTACCATGCTCGTCGGTGCGACGACGAACCACCTCAGCTCTGGTACGTTGGGCAGACTCACCATGAAATGTCCACACCGTATAATCAGGCGTAAAACCCCACTTTTGCAGGTGTTTACCCATTTCATCCTCTGTCCTCTTTTTAAAGTTGTCGCACCTAAGACAGGGGCACCAGGTTTTTCTCTGGCCATTTGCAAATGCAGCTTTCACAAACCCCTTGGTTTTTGTTAACCATTCAGTGGTCATGTCTTCCTGACTAGTGTGGCCGGTGTACATCCACGCACGATCACTCATCTTGCCTAGCTACTTGACACACAAGAAATATATATATAATTCAGCATATATATTCATCAGTTAATCAAGTTTGTCAGTTTTATTACGTCCATGCAACCTACACGCTAATAGGTAAAGATAGGTCCTAATCCCACCCGAGTATGTGTAGATTGGGTTTGTTTTCCCATGCCCTGCTCCGGATCCGATGCAAAACTTCGGCAGCACCTCCCCGCTGTTCTCCTGATACACGTCTCGGTAATAAACAGAGAGGATGTGTACCCGGAGAACAACATGGAGGCACTGACGAAATTCTGCATCGGATCCGGAGCAGAGCATATGGGAAAACGAACCCAATCTACACATACTCGGGCTGTCCATGGATAACGTTGGACAATTCAAAAGAATCACGGTTATAAATATGCAAATGCATGCATATTTATAAATGTAACCCTTTCGAATGGGAGACGCATACTGATGATTTAATCTACCTATAGCTAGCAAGTTTCATCGGCACGAAGACCGGAACAGAGCAAATGAAGGGGGGAGGAGGAGATGTCATTTGTGCTCACCCACGAACGCAGGGGAGCTCGTCAAACGCGCACGTGGAGGTCGTCGAACACCAGACCCTCGCAGCGACGAAACACTGCACATTTAAATCCACACGATCAACACGAATATTCAATTCCGGTAGAACAACTGCATATAACTACTATTTTCTATTTTTCTTATTTTTCTCCTCTATTCCTTCTTCTTCTCGTCTTCTTCTTCTTTAATTTTCTTCTCCTCCTCCTCCTTCTTCTTCTCCTTCTTCTTCTTCTTCTTCTTCTTCTTCTTCTTCTTTCTTCTTTTCCTTTTTCCTCTTCTTCTTCTTTTCCTTTTTCCTCTTCTTCTTCTTTTCTTCTCTTCTTCTTCTTCTTCTTCTTCTTCTTCTTCTTCTTCTTCCTTCTTTTCCTTTTTCCTCTTCTTCTTCTCTTCTTCTTCTTCTTCTTCTTCTTCTTCTTCTTCTTCTTCTTCTTCTTTTCCTTTTTCCTCTTCTTCTACTTATTCTTTTTTTTTCATCTTTCTTCTTCCTCTAGCTTCTAATTATCTAAACCTAAACCTAATCCTAAACCTATTACTGACCTACACCTAGCACTAAACCTAAACCTAAACAGGAAAAAACAGAAAAAAAATGAACCTCACCTTGCTTGGCTCCGGCGAGGTCGGCCGGTGGAGGATGGCCGTGGGGAGGGGGCCGGTGGAGGAAGGCCACTGGGAGGGGCGGCGCGGGGTGGCTCCGGCGGCTGGGCGGGGCGGCGCGGCTCCGGCGGCGGGGCGGCGCAGGGGCCGTGCGGCCTTGCTCCGGCGATGGGGTGGGGCGGGGCGGCCGCCGCGGCCTAGATCCGGTGGGCGGGGCGGGCGGGCTGGCCGGCGGCGGGTCTGGCTCCGGGGGGCGGGGCTGGCCGGCGGCGGCTCTGGCTCCGGGGGCGGCGCGCGCGCAGGTGAGGTGGGGGGAGAGAGAGAGAGGGGGGAGAGAGAGGGGGGTGGGGCCGGGGGGAACGGTGTATTTTAGTTAGGTCACTTCTTTGCCGTCTGCTAGCAGACGGCAAAATAAGTCGGCTAGCAGACGGCAAAGAGGGGTGGGGCCGGGGGAAACGGCCGTTAGTTAGGTATCGTTCTTTGTCGTCAGCTGGCGGACAGCAAAGATGAAGCGGGCAGCATCCAGTCCGTCCGTCTAACCTAACCATCTCCAGGGTCCAGTGGGGCCCAACTGGTCTCTTTGTCGTCTGCCTTTGGGCCCTTTGTCGTCTGCTGGCCGACGGCAAAGAACTGGCTGACAGTAAGCTATATCTTTGCCATCAGCCTGTTCTTTGCCGTCAGTTTTATGTAAGCGGACGGCAAAGACATTCTTTGCCGTCTGCTAGGAGACGGCAAAGAACTGGCTGACGGCAAATTCCCTAATTCTAGTAGTGAGGCATGATGATTTCAATGATGCTCGCATAAAAGTAAAGAACTGAAACACAAAGAGAGCATCATGAATCATATGACAAGCACATTTAAGCCTAACCCACTTCCTATGCATAGGGATTTTGTGAGCAAATAATTTATGGCAGCAAGAATCAACTAGCATAGGAAGGCAAAACAAGTATAACTTCAAAACTTTCAACACATAGAGAGGAAGCTTGACATTATTGCAACACCTACGAGCATATGATCCTCTCTCATAATAATTTTTAGTAGCATCATGAATAAATTCAACAATATAACTATCACATAAAGCATTCTTTTCATGATCCACAAGCATAGAATTTTTATTACTCTCCACATAAGCAAATTTCTTCTCATTCATAATAGTGGGAGCAAACTCAACAAAATAATTATCATGAGATACTTGATTGGCATAATCTAATTGAAAATTAAAATCATGATGGCAAGTTTCATAGTTATCATTATTCTTTATAGCATACATGTCATCACAATAATCATCATAGATAGCAACTTTGTTGTCATAATCAATTGAAACCTCTTCCAAAATAGTGGAATCATCACTAAATAAAGTAATGACCTCTCCAAATCCACTTTTATCATTATTCCAATAAGATTCAACACCCTCACTACTGGAAATCCCCATATTTCCGACGGTGAAATCTAAAAGCCGACGGGCCGTCGGCCATTACAATAATAACCGACGGTGGTGGTAGTGTCCTACGGTTATTATCAACTCACGGGTATGACCACTAATAACCGACGGTGTACAGAATTCACCGACGGGGAAAACCCAACTCTCAGTTATCATATTTAATGTCCGACAGTACATTATAATATCCGACGGTTTTTTCTATACCCTCACGGATTACATGTAATACCCGACGGTGAAATTTAATAGCCGAAGGTAGAAAAAAAACTCTTGGCTATGAGTGGAAATGACCAACGGTCCATATGTCACTCTCGGTTATTAGATTAAATACCCGACGGGTGATAGCAACAACCGACAGTTCACTTCCACCCTCGATGATATGTTTCAATTGAGGGCGCGATAAAAATGTGGAACGACCGATGGTTGTATTCTAGATAATTTTCGTATAAGTACATTTCTATAAATTAGGTTCTAGCATTGCTATTGTAACTGCACTATATATAATATTTTCATTAATAAGATGGTTACAAAATAGGTCGAAAACAATACAAATATGATGGTTTAAAAAACTGACATTTTTGGAAAATGTGAACTTACACAAGGTATCACGAGGAAAGACGACGTTGAGTGTCGAGAAGAGGTTGTCGTCCCTGACCCAATTCCATATCTTCTCTGATGGTGAGGCCGACCCGATTAAAGAGGTGCTCAGCTTAATCTTGTATATATAGATGCATGTTGGGTCATCACCGTGTGGGCACATGGCGTCTTGCCTAAGTGAAGTGTGTTGCCCGCGTCTGAGTAGTGGCTAGTGGCTCATGTCCCTCGCGGTTTGGGTGGTACTGGTTGTTGGCCATCTCATATGGAGCATGTCGCTAGAAGATCCTTCAATAAGCTATATTGGTTCCTGTTGTGGAGGTTGTCCACGCTCCTTCCCGTATTTCCGAGGTCGCTCCGGTGGCAACATGAATTGGGGAAATGTGGAGTTCTACATCGGGATAGAGTTCATCCATGGTGGCAACTTTGAAGCGGCTCAACCTCTTTTACGGTGATCCGCTATTGTCCAGCTCCACCACATCACCACATTTGTTGTCCCAAGGACGACCGGTTTTTCTTCCTCCCGACCAAGGAGGTAAAAGGGAGGCATCACTGCTTCTCCCTGGAGGTTTTTTTGCATGGTAATACGTGTCTCATTTATAGAATAAAGATCAAGTTACAAGGCACGTAAACACCGACCTTACAATATTGAAAAGATAGGATGATCCTATGCAAAATACCAGCGCTTGTCCCTCTCCTTCGACACTACCAAAGTGGCCACCAAAGAGAAAGAAGACATATCACCTCTTCACCATAGCTCGACGCGGCTCCATCCCTGATCTGCAGCTTTACAGACCTCCAAAGTAGTTTGCCAGAAGGAAAACCATCGCCATTGAAAGAATCAAACCGGGGCAACATGTCCCCAGATACGCCATCTAACTCCAGATCTAACACCCTTGCGTGACGGCGACGTCGGAGGAGGAAGCCAGAACTGTCAACCACCAACCACAAACCCAACACAAGATGCACCATCTTCCAGCTGTCACTTGCGTAGACAACAGTCTGCGCGTACTCCTGGACGATAAAACCTCCCTGCTCCACCATGACGTCGGAGACAACGCCGCAACAATGGAGACAGAGCAGAAGGAGAGACACACGTGATGGAGTCGCCATCGCCGCCTCCCTGACACCATCCATGAACCCTAACGCCGCTGATCTGAAGGATCGGCAAACACACGATGCCATCAACTCCGAGACGCCGCCATGAAGGACATCGCCGGTGTGGGAGTGGAGTTGAGACAAATTTATTCGTCCGAACGCCGCTCCCACCACCCCAACGATGCACCAGGACCTACAAATCCAAACCCTAACTACAGAGTGTAGGAAAGGGGTCCCCCCCTGTTAGCATAATCTTGAATAGTGTCAAGTCCAAGTCATGTTTGTGTTAGACTAGGAAGTATTAGACGTGTTATGTTAGGTCTACATGGTGATCAGCGTGGCCGTGTAATTAGCTTAGGAAAGCTTGTGATCAATGTCGCCGTGCAATTAGATCAGGAGAGTCCGGTTAGGACTTGAGTCGTGTACGTGTCCTAGTAGGATGTCTAGGTCAAGTCGGCTAACTTGTTAGCCAGCACGATGCATATATATATGCACCGTTGCGTGAGTTGAGAAAAGGAGAAAATAAAAAGAGGAAAAGAAAGGCACGACAAGTGCCTTTGGCCAAAAGTTTTTGCGCGTGCGTGTTCATCGTGTTTTGATGTGATCGATCAGTGGGCGAGTTCCAACAATTGGTATCTAGAGCAAGGTCAAGGTGAAGCTACGCTTGCCCTGGGGTGGCGATCTACTAGCGCCTCGGGGCGGGCGATATGGTCGCTGGGTGGTGCAGCGACGAGGAGGAGCTGGCAATAGTTGTTCGTGGAGCAACGGATGAGGAGGTTCAGGAGATCGTCGCTCGGCGGAACGACAAAGAGGGAGACGGCAGGCTGTCGTCGGCAAGATTGTGAAAGATGATCGTTGATGGGTGCGGTGGTGCCGAGGTGCGGTGCCGGAAGATCTCGTCAAGATCGTCGTCCGAAGGAGTACAAGGAGTCGTGTGTGTTAGCACAGTCGATCGTCGTCGCGTCAGTGAGTCGTCGTCGTCATGTCCAAGTGCTTGTCTCTGTGAGGAGGCGTTGAAGATGAAGCGTATCCAAGTCGTCTATGTGTCTCGACGGGAGGATCAAAGTTCAATTATGTGGGGGCGGTAAACCAGTGAAGGTGAGTCTCTTCAATGAGGCCATGTCTCTACATGAGGCTGGAGTGCATGGTGTAGTGCACGGGGTGGTGTGATCCACAAGGAGTCGTCATGTATCTCGCTAGGGTGGATGGTGAAGTCCACCGGGTGGTGTATTCCACGGGTAACTAGCGAGGCTGGGTAGTCCAAGGCATATTTGGATTGGTCCGTAAATTCGCTAAGTCAAGATTGGGGAGAGATTGTTGCTGGCAATCAAGGCCGTCAATTTAACTTGTCGTGGTGCGAGCGGATGAGTCGACAAGGGGTGGATCGTCAACGAGAAGATCGGAGCAAGCACAAGGAGAAGACAAGATTCAAGATTAGGGAGTGATTGTTAGCATAATCTTGAATAGTGTCAAGTCCAAGTCATGTTTGTGTTAGACTAGGAAGTATTAGACGTGTTATGTTAGGTCTACATGGTGATCAGCGTGGCCGTGTAATTAGCTTAGGAAAGTTTGTGATCAATGTCGCCGTGTAATTAGATCAGGAGAGTCCGGTTAGGACTTGAGTCGTGTACGTATCCTAGTAGGATGTCTAGGTCAAGTCGGCTAACTTGTTAGCCAGCACGATGCATATATATATGCACCGTTGCGTTAGTTGAGAAAAAGAGAAAATAAAAAGAGGAAAAGAAAGGCACGACAAGAGCCTTTGACCAAAAGTTTTTGCGCGTGCGTGTTCATCGTGTTTTGATGTGATCGATCAGTGGGCGAGTTCCAACACCCCCTCCCCCTGCCGCCCGAGCAGCAACCGGAGGGAGAGGGGGCAAGCGCCCTGACCGGTGGAGATCAGTGGAAAAGTTCGCCTCCCTAGTCGCCTGGTTTGTGGCGGCGGCTAGGGTAGGAACACAGGGCTTCTCCCTGGAGTTAGTTTGTAGCATGGAGTCATAGAGGTCTTGATGTCCCGGTGTTGCCATATTTTCCATCTACGGTCCTCTTTGCAGAAGCAAGGGACCAATTTGCTATTTTTTATTTTAATTTATGGGTTCCTTCTGTAATTTGTTGTGTACCTTCATGTTTTTTATTCAATATAACTTTGCGGTCTCAAAGGACCCTAGCCTCCATGTTTTTATTAAATGTAGATGTCACATGAAGTACTAATTAATATCCTGAATTCTAAGAAAGGATGACTTTTATATTTCATAAAAAATTAAAGGCGAACCAACCTGTGGTTGGATGGTTAGAGGGACTGTGGTATCCCCAGCCCACCAGGGTTCAAGTCCAGGTGCTCGCATTTATTCCTGGCTTTATTTCAGGATTTCCGGCGATGCGCATTCAGTGGGAGGAGACGTTCCCGTCGACGACGAGGCGCCTACGGTGACTTCGTAAATCTCAAGATGATATGCCGGCTCAGTCTCTCGAAGGTGCTCATAAAGGTAGGGTGTGCGTTCATAGGGGTGAGTGTATGCGCGTGTATGCGAGCGCTTGCGTCTGTACTGTGTTCAAAAAAAAATTTAAAAGAGTCCATCTATGCGTACGATTCTTTACGTAGGATCATTGTCTGGCACTATTCTTCATGTAAGTTCCTACTAGTACACAAATAATTGGCACGTCTTAAAAATAAATTGGCTCAAGAATGGACACAAACGTGGGCTTCAGTACACGAAGCCAACCCAGGTCGACCCACACGACCGAGCAAAATCCTAACTACTCCCTCGCAGATTTCTCCACCTCTCCCGATCGTGTAGCCCACACCCTCCTCATATCCCCCATCTCGCCTGCACGTTTTCCTCTCGCATCCATCTCTCTCTCACCTCCCCCCGCCTCTCTCCAAGGATCTCTCGACAGTCGCCGCAGGGACGGCGCCTAACTAGCCCACCTCGACCTCAATGTGCGGGCAGAGCCGGCGCGTGCCAACTGTAGATCTGGCGGCCATGAGCTCCACCGTCATCAACAGGGGCGCCAATGCCGGAGGGCTGACGGGATCTGGTGGCCTGAGCATGATGGTATCCAACAGTACAACTCGGCCGTCGGATCCGTTGTAGGCTCATCTTGGGCTGGCACCTGGCAGCCACTCAGATTCGGTTGGCCCCTCTCTTGGAACTCTGACTGGTTCCTCTCCTCCTTTCTTTCTCATTTTGTGTATTTTTGTTCAGGTTGTACGAACTTCTCGCATCTCACACGGTAGCTGACCTCGGGCTTGACTAGTGAGCAGAGTTGGACTGCGCAGGGTAGGCACCCATGCATCGATGACTTGGACGTCCGTCGTCGGCGAGCTCCAGCAGACTTCATCTTCCTCCGTGCTGAGCTAGACGATGTCGACTGCACGTCTGCCAACAGTGGCCTCATCGGCGCCATCATGGTAAGCCTCTCATAGGAGTTTGTGTGAATGTCACTTGTTGATTTTTGTCCTCTGAATTCGAAGAATACAAGAACATGTGTCATATTGTTTGCTCACGTTTGCCATTGAGCACTTAAGGTAGATACTTTGATATTTATATCTATTAGTTGAGCAATTTCATTGTTCATACTTGCAAATTTGTATAAACATTTTACCAGATTAGCAACTCATGGATACAAATGACCGGACATCAATTCCTATATCATCAATATATTGAATGTATTTGTTTATTTCCTAAGTTGTGCCTCTTGGAACTATACCATCACAATATAGTTTGAAAGATGTTAAAGGTTACCTTTGAGATAAAACTAGGATTATTTCTGAAGTGAGATAAACGCATGCACACTCTCTTATGTGATTTTCACACTCTTGTGCACTTATGTTGAATTTTGTGCTTGTATGAAGGTACGATGAGTTTAGAAACTCACATATCAATTCACTTCTCTACCGTGTGAGCTAATTTTTAATGCATATACGTATGTCTTTTTACTGTATGTTTTGCCATAGCCTATTAATCATATTAATATTCACCTGTGCATGCTGATCTCTTCAGATTTTTATTATTTTGTTGTCATGTTTGTGTTGTTTCCTCATGCAGATCACAGTCTATGGTGAAATTGTAGCAAGTTGATGTCTTTTGAAGAAGAGTATCTCTGAAGCTTAGTCTGAAGACTTCACAATCTTATTTTGTTTTTCTAGATAATATATACTATGTAACTAGAAACTAGTTATATTCTCATTTACTTGTTCCATCGTCTCATAATTTCAAATGTATTAATGCATATTTTGAATTTGTTTGTGTTATCTGTTGGATTTAAATGATTATTGCAATTCAATGGAATCTTGAAACATGTCTTGGAGGAGTGTGAACTAAAAAAGTGATATCACAAAAATTAGCATTAGGTGGTAAACATGAGTTATGTTATGTACTGCACGAAAAACTAGTATGTTTGCACTATGCAGTGTACGGTAAACTTTCGGGTATATAATACGTCGATGAATTAACAAATTGATGATGTTGGCACGCCTCTTGCCTAATAGAATCTTTGAAGGGGCATACACACACTTGGCGAACATAACAACTAACGGCTTAGTTCTTCTCTCGGTTAAAGATACCACCGACGGTGAACATAATAATTGACGGCATAATTCTCCTCTCGGTTATAACGACCGCCGATGGGTCAAATATACCGTCAACTATTACAACTGCCGACGGGTCAGATTTACCGTCAACTATTACAACTACCGACGGGAAACGATAACTGACAGAAAATAAATACTCGAAAGGGAACTGTCGGCTATGAGCATTGTCCAGCTGGCTGGTGTGCAACATAAGTCCGACAGCACACCGTCGGTTTATTACCCTTCGCAAATATATTATCGGACAGTACCGTCGGCTAATACTATAATGGCCGACGAAGCATAACCGATGGGAGATGGCCGACGGTTCATCGTCGGTTATTATAGTATTTGAGGGTGAACTAAAATATCCGACGGTAATTTCACCGTCGAAAATAAGGGGATTTCTAGTAGTGCCTCCAAAATAGTGGGATCATTAGTACCTAAAGTTGACACTCTTCCAAACCCACTTTCATCAATATAATCATCATAAATAGGAGGCATGCTATCATCATAATAAATTTTCTCATCAAAACTTGGGGGACTAAAAATATCATCTTCATCAAATATAGCATCCCCAAGCTTATGGCTTTGCATATCATTAGCATCATGGATATTCATAGAATGCATACTAACAACATTGCAATCATGCTCATCATTCAAAGATTTTATGCCAAACATTTTATTGAATTCTTCTTCTAACACTTGGGCACAATTTTCCGATCCATCATTTTCAAGAAAGACATTATAAAGATGAAGTATGTGAGGCAACCTCATTTCCATTTATTTTTTTGTAATTTTCTTTTATAAACCAAACTAGTGATAAAACAAGAAACTAAAAGATTCAATTGCAAGATCTAAAGATATACCTTCAAGCACTCACCTCCCCGGCAACGGCGCCAGAAAAAAACTTGATGTCTACTACACAACTTATTCTTGTAGACTCGTGTTGGGCCTCCAAGCGCAGAGTTTTGTAGGACAGTAGCAATTTTCCCTCAAGTGGATGACCTAAGGTTTATCAATCCGTGGGAGGCATAGGATGAAGATGGTCTCTCTCAAACAACCCTGCAATCAAATACAAGAAATCTCTTGTGTCCCCAACACACCCAATACAATGGCAAATTGTATAGGTGCACTAGTTCGGCGAAGAGATGGTGATACAAGTGTAGTATGGATAGTAGATATAGGTTTTTGTAATCTGAAAATAAAAAAATAGCAAGGTAGCAAGTGATAAAACGGAGCACAAATGGTATTGCAATGCTTAGAAACAAGGCCTAGGGTTCATACTTTCACTAGTGCAATCTCTCAACAGTGCTAACATAATTGAATCATATAACAATCCCTCAACGTGCGACAAAGAATCACTCCAAAGTTCTTATCTAGCAGAGAACATAAGATGAAATTGTTTGTAGGGTACGAAACCACCTCAAAGTTATTCTTTCCGATCAATATATTGAGCTATTCCTATAAGTGTCACAAACAGCCTTAGAGTTCGTACTAAAATAACACCATATGATATGCATCAACCAACTCTAATGTCACCTAGATACTCCAATGTCACCACAAGTATCCGTGAGTTGATTATACGATATGCATCAAACAACTTCAGATTCATAATATTCAATCCACACAAAGAACTTCAAAGAGTGCCCCAAGATTTCTACCGGAGAAAGTAGGACGAAAACGTGCATCAACCCCTATGCATAGATTACCCCAATGTCACCTCAGGAATCCGTGAGTTGAGTGCCAAAACATATATCAAGTGAATCAATATAATACCCCATTGTCACCACGGGTATTCATATGCAAGACATACATCAAGTGTTCTCAAATCCATAAAAGTATTCAATCCGATAATAGTGAAACCTCAAAGGTAAAAACTCAATTCATCACAACAAGATAGAGAGGGAGAAACACCATATGATCCAACTATATTAACAAAGCTCGCGGTACATCAAGATCGTGCCATATCAAGAACACGAGAGAGAGAGATCAAACGCATAGCTACTAGTACATACCCTCAGCCCCGAGGGTGAACTACTCCCTCCTTGTCATGGAGACCGCCGGGATGATGAAGATGGCCTCCGGTGATGATTTCCCCCTCCGACAGGGTGCCGGAATAGGGCTATAGATGAGATCGTGGAGGTACAGAGGCTTGCGGCGGCGTAGTCGAAGTTCTAGGGTTATTTCTGGGGGTTTCTCTATTTATAGGAATTTTTGGCGTTGGAATCACACGAATAGGAGCCACAGGGGGGCCACGAGGCACCAGAGCGCGCCCCGGGGGGGCGCGCCCAGGTGGCTTGTGGGGCCCCTGTGGGTCTTCTGCTGCTCTCTCGAAGCTTGTTGGGTCTGTTTCCTTCCATAAAAATCATCAAAAAGTTTCGCTGCATTTGGACTTCATTTGATATGGATTTTCTGGAAAACCAAAAACAAGCAGAAAACAGCAACTGGCACTGGGCACTAGGTCAATATGTTAGTCCATGAAAATCATATAAAATAAATATAAAAGTGCACCAAAATCATACAAAACTATAATAAACATGGCATGAATACTTCATAAATTATAGATACATTGGGAAATACATACCCGTACAAGGGTCTAGGAGCAGCACATCCTTGGCATGGAAGAGGGTTGCAGCAACTCCTCCTGCTTGCCTCGTCTGGGAAGCAGGTGTGCTGGCCCTGGACACGGAGGACGGACATAGAACACGGAGGACGAGTGCGCACCAAGAAGGCGATGACACACCGGCGGCGACGCGCACGCCGCTTGCGTCCGAGGCCCAACGCCCGACCGAGGACAGGTCCAGAAGCAAAGTAGTAGGCAGGTCGATCGCACACACACCCATGAGGAGCTGCCCACAATTCACGCAGCAAGGTCGATGCGTCCACGGTGGGTCGGACGTGGCGGCGGCGTCGAGGGCGAGACGCGACCTGATGGCATTGTCGAGGGCGAGATCGGAGGACGCGCTTATGGTGGCAGAGACATCATGGGTTCATGAGCTAGCACATACTCTTCTTTCTCTACAGTACGCATGTTTTTTTTATGTATAGGTGCAACAGAGGTGGTGGACGACACGCCCAACAAAGATGCCATGGACGACGCGATGCTCTTCTCGTATCAGGTGCAATGGAGGAGACGGTGTGGCAGAACCGGAGCTCGCGACGACGTAGCCCGAGACCGGTCCCTCCTTGGTGATGTATAGGTCGATGCAGAACAAGTCACTGGCGTATAAGACTTTCTCCACGGTTTCTCGGAGGAGACGGCATTGGTGGAACTGGAGCTTGCTGGGACAATGCCCATCATCTATGCCATCAAACCGGTGCCACGAATGATGGCGACATGGAGCAGAAGGGACGCCGCCGACGTCTACCTCATCAAGCTGGTGCCGGAGGATGGAGACGTGGAGCTCGCCAGGACGACGCCCATCGTCAATATCATCAAGCCCGTGCCGCGGAGGATGGCGACGTGGAGCTCGCCAGGACGACGCCCCTCATCTACGCCATCCAGCCGATGCCGCAGAGGATAGCGACGTGGAGCTGAAGGGATGCCGCCGACGTCTACCTCATCAAACTGGTGCCGGAGGACGGAGGCATGGAGCTCGCCAGGACGACCCCCATCGTCAACATCATCAAGCCGGTGCCGCGGAGGATGCCAATGTGGAGCTCGCCAGGACGACGCCCGTCGACTACGTCATCAAGCCTGTGCCACGGAAGATGGCGATGTTGAGCTGAAGGGACGCCACCGACGTCTCCCTCATCAAACTAGTGTCGGAGGATGGAGGCGTGGAGCTTGTTGGGGACGCCGCCGACCGTCATCAAGCTGGCGTCTCGAAGGATGGCGACGCGGAGCTCACCTGGATGACGCCCATCGTTAACATCATCAGGCCGGTGCCATGGAGGATGGCGACGTGGGGCTCGCCAGGACGACGTCACCGATGTCTACTTCATCAAGCTGGTGCTCCTCAGTCATTGGTGGGTGAGCCAGGTCTCATGTCATGGCTGGATGGCGTGTTTTCGAATCTATGCCCGGCCTTAGTATGTTGCAGCAGCACGTTCTCACTGGTCGGGCTCTCCCCTGACCTGTGAACGTCTGGTCGGTTCGCCTGGCTTCCTTCTACCCCTGTGCTTTTGTGTGGGGATGCATGGTTTCGATGGTTCAGGTAATTTTCCATGGGAGGTATCCCAATCCGTCATTTTCGTTCTCAACCGCGGGGGCGCAACACACAGCTGAAATACCAGATGCTCCATGGTCCAGCAGGACTCCTCAGGTTTTGGCAAGCATGGTAGAAATCCATGCATGCGCTGATAATTGAGGACGCGTGAATGAATCGTATGCTGCCATGCCGAACATAACCAGTTTCAAACCGTCCATGAGAAGCATCCTTCAAATGGTTCACGTAAATTCTCGGTTTTAATCACTTGCAGACCATTCCCAAGAAACGTCCTTAAAATTGTTAGGGCATTTCCCGCCTTAGGGTTTTGGTGATGATGACAATGCACCTTTGGACTAATCATGCGCCCAAGTTTACTCAGGTACACCTTGTTTGGCGCAACACGGTTAGGCATTCCCTCAGGATGGAAAAGATCGAAGACGGAGTTTCCGACGCGTTTATTTCTTTGGTCGTAGGAAATCCGTACTATTAAGAGGGAATCCGCATCGGAAGGTACTGGGTGAATCAATGCACGTACACATTCTATTGCACCCACTATACTGTTAGGGAACGTTGCATGGGAAACAAAAATTTTCCTACTCACACACAAGATCTATCCATGGTGATGAGCATCTACGAGAGGGAGAGTGAATCTACATACCCTTGTAGATCGCTAAGCGGAAGCGTTAAGAAACGCGGTTGATGTAGTCAAACGTCTCCGTGATCCAAATCACAAGTCGTCCCTCGATCCGATCACGAACTAGTGCCGAACGGACGGCACCTCCGCGTTCAACACACGTACGGCTTGATGACGCCTTCACCTCCTCGATCCAGCGAGCGATGGTGAAGTAGTAGATGAGTTCCAGCAGCACGACTGCGTGGTGATGGTGGTGACGAACAATCTCTGCAGAGCTTCGCCAAGCACTACGGAGATTATGACGGGAGAACTAGAGGGTTAGGGTTGCCGACACACGGCTTGGGAAATCTTGATGTGTCCCGTGTGCTAGCCCTGCCCCTCTATTTATATGTTGAGCCCTGGGGTCTAAACTTGGAGAGAAAACCTCCACAAGGTCGGTTTTGCCCGCACAAGGTCGGTTTGGCCCGCACGGAAAGAGTCAAACTCGGATTCCAGCAGTATCGCGTACAAGCGGTAGTACCGCTCACGGGCGGTAGTACCGCTTGAGCGGTAGTACCGCTTCACACAAGCGGTAGTACCGCTTACGCGGTAGTACTACCTTACCAGCGGTAGTACCGCTTAAGGCAGCAGCAAAACTTCCTTTTGCACTTTCCAATACCTCGTGGGCTTTACCCCTTTGGCCCATATAAAGTGTTGCTGCACCCGAACACTTCGGTAAACATCCGGAACCCCTTCCGGTGAATTCCGGAACCCTTCCGGAGATCAAAACACTATTATCACATATATCAATCTTTACCTCCGGACTCTTCCGGAGATCCTCGTCCTGTCCGGGATCTTATCCGGGACTCCGAACAACCTTCGGTCACCAACACAATAACTCAACTATACTAATCGTCACCAAACGTTAAGTGTGTAGACCCTGCGGGTTCGAGAACTATGTAGACATGACCGAGACACCTCTACGATCAATAACCAATAGCGGGACCTGGATGCCCATATTGGCTCCTACATATTCTATGAAGATCTTTATCGGTCGAACCTCTATGTCAAGGATTCAGTTAATCCCGTATGATGTTCCCTTTGTTCTTCGGTATGTTACTTGCCCGAGATTCGATCGTCGGTATCTCTATACCTAGTTCAATCTCGTTACTGGCAAGTCTCTTTACTCGTTCCGTAATACAAGATCTCGTGGCTAACACTTTAGTCACATTGCTTGCAAGGCTCATTGTGATGTTGTATTACCGAGTGGGCCCTGAGATACCTCTCCGTCATACGGAGTAACAAATCCCAGTCTTGATCCATGCCAACCCAACAGACACCCTCGGAGATACCTGTAGAGCACCTTTATAGTCACCCAGTTACGTTGTGACGTTTGATACACACAAGGCACTCCTACGGTGTCAGTGAGTTGCATGATCTCATGGTCATAGGAACAGATACTTGACATGCAGAAAACAATAGCAATAAACTGACACGATCATATGCTACGTTTATAGTTTGGGTCTTGTCCATCACATCATTATCCTAATGGTGTGATCCCGTTATCAAATGACATCTCATGTCCATGGCTAGGAAACCTCCACCATCTTTTGATCAACGAGCTAGTCAACTAGAGGCTTACTAGGGACACAGTGTTGTCTATATACCCACACATGTATTTGAGTTTCCAATCAATACAATTATAGCATGGATAATAAACGATTATCATGAACAAGGAAATATAATAATAACCAATTTATTATTGCCTCTAGGGAATATTTCCAACATATACATCCTTCCATTCGAGGAGAGAGGTCCTCAAAGTCCTATCTGTGGCAGTGTGTTTTGTGCCAAGCGGTTGTACCGCTTGAAAAAACGGTTGTACTGCTTGACCGGTTGTTCCGGCCCAGCACCGCTCCACTACTGGACTCCCTTCTGTATTGGAGCTGTGGCTGGGCGGTGGTGGCCCGGTAGTTCCCGGACGGCTAAGGCGAACCGGTACTACCGGTGTCTGGAGCGGTTGTACCGCTCCGGACTTAGCCACCACAGGAGCGCTGGTCTGGCGGTTGCACCGGCACAACCACCGCCCCAACCACCGCTATGGGGTGAACCCCTTCTGTATGAGAGGCGGTTGTTGGGCGGTGGTGGAGCGGTAGTTCCTGGTTGGCTCCGGCCGACCGGTACTACCGGTGGCTCCACCGGTTGTACCGCTGGGGCATTTCTGCAGTGTGAACCCATGAATACCGGTTATACCGATGGTTCAAGCGGTTGTACCGCTGCAGTGTAAAAACTGCTATAACGGTTGGATTTGGGGGACACTATATAAGTAGGTGGGTCTTCCACCTACCTTTTCACCTCTTGCCTCTCTCTCTCCTCCATTGATGCCCTTCAAGCTTTCTTGCCCGATCTCTCTCTCTAGCCACTCAAACTTGTTGATTTGCTAGGGATTGAAGGAGGAGACCTAGATCTACACTTCCACCAAAGGAAACTTGATTCCCCCATACTTTTTTGTGTGGATTTTGTTACTCTTGGGTGTTTGGGCACCCTAGACGGAAGAGGTCACCTCGGAGCCACATTCCATTATGGTGAAGCTTCGTGGTGGTGTTGGGAGCCTCCAATTCAGTTGTGGAGAGAGCCTCAACCTTGTTTGTAAAGGTTCGGTTGCCGCCTTCAAGGGCACCACTAGTGAAATCATGGCATCTTGCATTGTGCGAGGGCGTGAGGAGAATACGGTGGCCCTAGTGGCTTCTTGGGGAGCATTGTGCCTCCACACCGCTCCAACGGAGACGTACTTTCCCCTAAAGGGAAGGAACTTCGGTAACACATCCTCGTCTTCACCGGCTCCACTTGTGGTTACTTCTTACCTTTACTTTGTGCAAGCTATTGTTGTGTTGTATCCTTTGCTTGCTTGCTTGTGTTGTTGTTGTTAGCATCATATAGGTTGCTCACCTAGTTGCACATCTAGACAACCTATTTTTTGTTGCTAACCCTAATTTGTTAAGAAAAGCTAAAAATTGGTAGTTGCCTATTCACCCCCCCCCCCTCTAGTCAACCATATCGATCCTTTCAAAAATAGTTCACTTTCTTTCCTGCTTATGTTTCAAATAGTTCGTTTAGCTTCTGGGTTGCAGTTGGTCTCTGACTTCCATTTTATGTTTATATAGTTCGCTTAACTTCTGGGCTGCAGTTTGGTCTCTGTGCCAATTGGCGCAACGGGTCATCTAGTATAGACAGAGACGAACAAGACCGCCAGCCACAAGATTATAGGTATTGTTTTGCAATTATGCATACTAAAAAGACATGTCCTAACCAGTAATTGTTTGAGATGTTTGTGAGACTAAATGTATTACTGCCTATTAAGACATACTTTTAAGATATTAACTAAATTCTCAAACCGCCATATTATATTGGATGGCTACGATTGCCCACACGAAATCCCTAACGCGTGGATGTAGTTGCAAATAATAACCAAAAGCATTGGATAAACACTATGACATGCATTTAAAAACAGTTTGTTGGATGTGGATGAACTCACATAACAATTAATAACGAGCCAAGATAAGGATGTAAATTAATGTACTCGCATACGATATATTTGACCAACAATTAATGGCGTCTATAAGTTTGGCATTTGTTAATGCACATTTTAGTGCTCATTAATGACTTGACAATTTTGAGTCTACTCAAACAGAAAGATATGTAACTTTGGATCCTAGTTAATTTGAATGTATGGATAGGGATGTAATCAATGACTTGCATAGAACATAGGGAAGCTTCATGTTTTCTCGAGATGAGGTTTATGCTCGCAAGCCTTTCCTTCTATATAAGGGGAGTTCATCCTCTCCAATCTCCCAGTAACCTAAAATTAGCCAACAATAACAGTAAGTATACATCTATCTTTTGTTAGATCCTTGTAGCTTGCCATCTGTAGTAATAAGTCCGCCTTTTCCATTGAGTATGCCGAGGAGGGAGATCCGTTTGGGTGTCTGTCACATCGAGGACGACAAACAGCGCAGCGTCACCTTCTCCAAACGGCGTGCTGGTTTGTTTAAAAGCGCAAGTAACCTCACCGCCCTCACTGGCGTGAAGGTTGTTGTTGTCCTAGAGAGTGAATCAGGAAAGATGCACGCCTTTGGGACGCCATCGGTGAAACCTATTATTGATGCTTTCTTGTCAAGAGATCCACTTATCGAGCCACTCGCCGATAAGGCGGGAAAAGCTAGGATTGCATCGCTGCAGAGCAAGGTGGCTAGATTGGACATGGAGAATGCAATGCTAGAGAAGAGAGCAAACCTCTCCCTCCAGCATATCAAGAAGATAAAAGCTGAAAACCCAGGGATGGCAGCAAATAATATCTTTTCCAGAGAAAAAGATCTCAGTCTTGAAGATCTCAACAGACTCTTCAATGACCTCTTGCGAGTCAAGGAGCATATTAGACATCGTATGCCTCCACTATCTCATGGCCATGAATCAAGGACTGGTGGTCCAAACATGCAACAAAACCAGTTGCTGCCAAGAGGTCCATCACAAGATCACTCGAAGACTCATCAGGCGTCACTGCAACCATCGTCATCTCACCGTTTTCCACCTCAAGTGTTGCCTCCAGTTCCACTACCACCACCACCACAACACACTATGGAACCATCTTTTCATATGCAGGTACGACAGATGTTCCAGCCCCCACCATCTCCTTTGGCACCCCAGTTGAGGTCCCTTATGCAACCAATTCCGCATCAGGTATAATATTTCCTCCGCCACTTTGTCCACGCCTTTAGTACTATGCAAGTCCTTACCACAAAATGGAACCACCTTTTTTCCTATGCAGGTACCACAAATGTTTCAGTCCACACCACCACCTTCTACTCCCCAGTTGGCATCTCTCCTACAACTGGATCTTGACCAGGTACAAGATTTACCTCCACCAACTCAGTCGCAACTTGAAGACTGAGTAAGTCCTTACAAGACGGCGGAGCCATCACGGAACAACACAATCCCTAAGTCAATCGTTGACAACATTTTGGAGGCATCCCCATAGTTCTTCTACTCCGGTGGCAATGATATCACTGTCCGCGAATCACTTGGCTATGATAACTCGCCCTATGCTCCTTTGGACCAGGCGCACTACAATGAAATCCTAGGGATGTATTCTTACTTGGGGTATAATGGTAATGATGTAGGCCAATATAACATGGAATGTGACGAGTGGGTCAATACACCACCAGAGTCTTTTAGTGGGAATGATGATGATGATGATGATATAGATGCATGATCATTTGAACGCCACATCCAGGGTGGAGGCAACAATAAACATTTCATGTTTAGTTCATTATGTCATGAAGTTTGTTTCTGTATGACTAGATCCTTGTCATGCTTGGTGTTCTTTATTGAGATTAAGTAATTATTAATGTTTTTTGTTGAATAATGAACAAGAGGAATATGCATGAATTCTACAATTATGTTAAACTTAAGTAACACAATCCAAAACATTATTAACTCAGATATGCACGAATAGTACTAGGCACGTAATAACACTATTAATTTCTGATCGACCTCGTTTGCTCTGTTCTGCCGTTGCTTGCACGCTGTAAAGCAGAGTGACTTGATGACCTTGTTCTGCTGACTGTGTTTTCCAATCATCGTTTGCTCCAGGGAAGAGTAAAATGAATAGACGGTTGGATCGAATGGGTCTGCCGAGAGGCTGCGATCTGATCATACGTAAGATATACAGCGACAGCCTTGTACTATCTGTTCTTTTGTTCGCCTTGAGATGGTGATAGCCCAGCAGTAGATTACCCACCCGTATGGGGGAGCCAGGAGTCGTCGACCTCGTGCAAACGTACGATTCAGGAATGTGTGCTGCATTTTCGCAGGTTGCTGACAAAGCTTCCCCCTTGCCCATGCCCATGAAACGCAACATCAGAGGGCAACCAGGGCATGGGAAACGACAGCTCTTGCGGCCTCACATTTTCTTTTACCACTCACAGAAAAACAGAAAAATTTATAAAGGCACTAGGGACTGCAGATTATTGACTGGAGATGAACATACCAAAAATCTAAACAGCATATATAAGCACTCAATGTCTGATCAAAGACTCGGTCACTCGATAATTTGGAATTTTTTGATCGTCCAAATTTGCATTTCCTAGAGCAGGGACAACATTTTGGTTCCCATGGAGCACCAGGTGAACATAAAAATTGTTTAATAAACAGTTGAAAACAAGCAGAGTTTCTTGAGGGACTGCATATGTTGTGATATTGAAGAAGAAAAAAGTGCTCCACGAAAGCTACTCCCCCCGTCCCATAATATAAGAGCGTTTTTGACACTAGATGGAGTACTTTCGAAGCGTTTATCCAATTTTTTTTGGCACAAACTGTAATACTACTTGTTTTTGATGAAATTCGCAGAGAAATTGACATTTACAACCCGATAACCGTTCTGATTTTCCGGGGGCCGTTTTGCGAAGAAAGGTCAAAGACTCAAAGGTTATACGAACAGCAAAGTGTGCGCCGTAGGATGAGGATCCTAGGGACCAGGTGCCCCCCGTGATCCTATCGCGGGAGAGCGACACCTGTGTCCGGGAACCCGGCCACGTCCGTTTCCATCCGTTGGCCCACGGCCGCCGGAGCTTGCGTGTCGGCTAAGCACGCGGTTACGTGGATTCCCGGAACTCGCCGGAACGCGACAACTCGCAGGCCCGTGAATCCTTACCGTCTCGGAGCGCAGATTCACCGGGACGGTGAACGGCCACGTCGTCCGCGCCCACCGCTCGCTGTCGCTGCCGGTCTTTTCAAAAGGACGACGAGAGGGTAGGGGTAGCTCACCAGCGTTCACTATTCCACCGGCCGTTTACTCGCGCGCGGACTCCAAGAACCCAGCGGCAGCTCGTCGAAGTCTCCGGTGATATCCATCCGTCGAGTTCGATTCCACCATGGCGGCCGTGGCCAGAGCGATCGTCTGCGAGGCGGTGCCGCAGAGGGCAACTCCTCCGTCGCAGCAGCAGCAGCAGCAGAAGCAGCAGACGAGGCGGGACAAGATCGTGCTCCAGCCCCGCCTCTCCACGCTCCGGTCGTACGGCGCCGACGGCAGCGGCGCGGTGACTCGGAAGCGGCTGCCGGGCGAGGCCGTGGAGGAGGGCGGCGTCGGTGGCGCGCCGCCCTTCTTCGCATCGCTCGCCGACTACATCGAGAGCTCCCGCAAGAGCCAGGACTTCGAGACCATCTCCGGCCGCCTCGCCATGGTACGCGCGCGCCTCCCACCTCTCTCCTCTGTGACTGACCTCTGTTCTGTTCGGACACCACCGGAGAATTAACCACTCGTCGGTTGTACGTACTCATGCAGGTGGCGTTTGCGGCGGCGGTGGCGGTGGAGGCGACGACGGGGGACTCGCTGTTCAAGAAGCTGGACACGGTGCAGATCGAGGAGGCGACGGGGCTGTGCCTGGCCGTGGTGGCATCCGCCGCCACGTTCGCGTGGGTCTCCAGCGCGCGCGGCCGGATCGGGCAGATGCTCACCCTCGGCTGCAACTCCTTCGTGGACGGGCTCATCGACAACGTCGTGGACGTGCTCTTCTCCGACGACCAGATGCAGGACTGGTCCGACGACGTCTGAGCACACAGATGCGCCACATACACGTGTAGATACGACTACTAGACACAGACGCTATGTACGCATGGTACTAGTATAGAACTAATACTAGAGATCGAAATCGTAGCGTTGCTAAGAGAGACTTTGCATTTCCAAGTTCCATCGCTGCTGCAAGTGGTTGCTTTGCTTGAGCTCCGTTCATTTAAGATCTCTCTGCCTGGAGGGTTTTCTGTGACGGCCTGGCTACATCATCATCTGGATATGAATTTGCTTGGCCTCTGAACGGACATGGGGATGATGTAGCCAGACTGTCATGCTATAGAGCTCTGCAACGATGTAAGTTTTAACTGTACCTTAGAGGCATTTATACTGTAAAACTAGAATTATGTACTCCCTCTGGCATCTTGGGAGCATGTCAAATGTATAAGAAATCATCTATTATCATGTGATGTCATCATCCTAGCTCATTTTGTTTGAGTAGCAGGCAGAATATGTTTTTTCTTTTCCGGAACCATTGAGCTGCAGCAAGCAGCATCTATGCCTAGGGGAAGTACTTACTGAATCAATAAAAGAGCCCTTTTATCAAAGAGAAAAAGGAGTACTGAATGTTGTGAGGGTGCAGACAAAATTGAGATCAATAATAGATACGGTCTGAACGACAAACATTGTGCCCTCGACTTCCAGTGCATGCATACATATACATTTGGTTGTTGTATTTCAGCTCACAGTTCTCTGTATCTGTACAAGCTTGAGTCAGCGTTCAGCAGCCAGTCAACATGCTGACTGTTGGACGGACGCCTCAGTCAACTACTGGTAAACAGTGAGGCGCCGAAGGCTTGTGTTTCAGACAGAGATACAGGCAAAAAGAAAAAGGAAGAAAAAACACCGTTTTTTCAGTGCTTGATCATATACTATTATCTTTGCCGTTTTTTCCTCAACAATATAGCTACCTCAACCATGCAAGAACCTACAACACCCAAGCTAATTACACCGTAATCAGGAGGCGTTCTCAATTGCCTCGATGCACCCCAGCACGGTGGCCTTCTGCGACATGGCGGACACCAGGGCGTCGTGAGCCGCCTTGTTGTTCTTCAGAAGCGACGCGGCGATGAGCACCTGTGAATCCAAAAGAAAAAAATAGGTTGCATCAGTCCAACATGTGATGTATGTATGCAACATGTTTTCTCCTCTGCTACTTCACTTCGGTGTATAAATATAACTCACCGCCCATCTCGTAAGGTTTTGCTGCTGTGCTTTGCCTAGCGGCGGCTTACTTCTGTTCAGGAACCTCTGCAATGCAGACAGGCAGGCAGGGATGAATTCTTCAGGAGACATCAGTGGAAATGCTGAGGCTAAAAGAAAAGGAGCTGATGGATTAGCAGTAGATCACCTGAAGGGTGAAGAGGTCGGCCGATTGGCCGACGACCTTGTCGTACTCCAGACCTTCAGCAGCCAGTCCGGCCATGGAGATCACTGCCAACCTGGTGACACATTACATATTTCAGTCAGTAGCTCCTCATATTTCTGATCATAGCTTTCATGTTCTTTTAGGCTGGCAGGTGAGTGCACCGATCAAGTTATACTGCAGCCGTTGCTTTATCTATAAATAATTTCTGAAGTTATAAGTGTTGGATGCATCAACTGAACCAAATGCAGAATAAATACAAATACACAAAAATTGGACATGGATGCTACTGACAGATTTAACTCCAGAATTACCTGTCCACTTCCTTTTGGTCGAGCTGACCGCTGTATAGCAGCTTCTGTAGTTGCTCATCAACGAGGTTAGCATGCTCCTTACCAATGTCCAAAGAATATCCCAGGATAGGTAGGCCGGTCAGATAGGCAACTAATTCACAAGGAAAGCATTACAGTCGGTAAGTTCCTAGCTGCACATGTACTCTTGCTACAGAAAAAGAGAGACCATATACCCAAAAAATGAGCAGCTTCATGCCTAGCAATCCTCTCTTGGTAGTCAGGAAAAACCGCAGAAAAAGAACCAATTGCCACCTGCAGAAGACTGTGATGGTGGATGCAACATTAGCACTGGCTCTTTGTGGATATGTAAGATTTATTTTTCCCTCTGGGCATGAAAATTAGTACAGTACTGTACTTGTGATGAAACATACCCTGGAGAAATACTTCCGATGGCTAATACTACCAACGAAATGCTTCCGGTCAAGTAGGGAACGAAGAAGCCCCAATCCTGAGACATATAATGTTTTGAAGTTCAGACCATCTATTGCGGTCTATTAAGCTCAAATGGAACATGACAAACTTTTGCAAAGAACTCAATGGTTCGGTGGACTGTTTCAGCTCTTATGGAAAGGGAGGCAGGAAGGAAGTACCCCGGGGAGCTGGCCTGCAAGGACGGCCAAGAATCCGGTGGTGCCAACGACCGTGAACAGAAACGCTGCCTGCATGATCAGTGCAAATCAAATGCAGCTATGCATAACTACATTCTGAACAATGCAATACTATAATTTAGCTCTGACGATGCTAATATTCTGCATCTGAAATCTCAAGTGCCAATTCCACAAGTGAACATCATGCTCATTTGCACCTTGGGATCACGAATAATCTTTCAGTTGTCGAGCATGACTTACATCGTTTCTAACGCTCGGGATCGCGAGGTTCTCGGCCTTCTTTATCCCGAGGTTGGTGAGCTCCCTCAGAGACGTCTGCTCACACACAGTTCAGAAACACAAGGATAGGTTTATCAGCTCCAGCGCCACACCACATCGATCAAACACTACCACATACTAGCATCAGAATGCCGACTGTTTGATGCAAGGCGTAGCTGACTGACCGTGCGGCGCGACATGTAGGGCTGCGAGCTCCACCGCTTGGCCCAGCCGAGCTCCTTGAGCTGGTCCAGCGCCTGCCTCGCCTCATCGCTGTCCTTCTGCACACCCAAACTTCGTCAGCTTAGTTCTGCTCAGCTTGCTTTTCTACTGGTTCAGAAGCGAGGAAGCCGCGTTTCATTCACCTTATCGATGGCGGACCCGAGCGCCTTGAGGTCCACCCCGGCCGCCGCCGCCGAGGAGGACGCCGCCGCGACGCGCCAGCGGCCCCGGTGCTGCCGCCGCCGCGCGCCGGAGAGCCCGAGAGGTTTCGCGGCTGGCGCGACGAGACCTGCCACGATCGCCATGCCTTTCTTCTTTCTTCTGCTGCTGCCGACGGCCAAGCGAAGGGGATAACACAGCTTTCAGAATTCAGAGTCCGGCACGCGACACGTTGCCGAGTTTCAGCTCGATCGTTGCGCTCCGCGCCGCGGTGTCGCGCTCTGCGCCGCCCGATCTTCTCCGTGGAAGATCTGAGACCCACGTTTGAAAATGCCGTCTCTCGCCCGACGAAAATCCTGAGCCCTTATTCTGATCAATGAATTTGGCAGTTCTCCTGCCAACATTCAAAAAAAAAAGAAAAAATCCTGAGCCGCAATAAATCACGCCGTCGCAAACCACTCCCCTCTCTCCTCTTGGCGCCCAATCCTCCGATTCTCTCCGACTCGGCAATCCCCGAGCCCTCCGCGCGTCGATATGCTTCTCCTCCGCCCGCTCACGCTCACGCTCCATGCTCCGGCCCTGCGGGCCAGGCCCGCCGCGCGGAGACCGCGGCCTCGGAGGCGGCCGCCGCGTCCTCGCATCATCTCCGCCTACGGCGCCGGTGGTGTCTCGGAGGAGGACGCCTTCACCAGGTGCTCGGGGTACCTGTTCGAGGAGGGGCTGGCGACCGAGGGGGACCTCCCCACCGCGTACGACATCCCCGGCATCGCCAGAGTGTACGGCCGACGCCCGCTCCTCGTGCTCCGCCGCTCGCTGCAGATCGGGACCTCCTTCGGCCGCTGGTTCGCGCTGCGCTACCTCGACAGCGTCAACGAGCGCGCCGACGACATGTTCGAGGTAGGCCCGCCCCGCGTCACGACCGGTCGCTTTTGGTCACGCGCACGGTCACTGTTTGATTAAATTCCTTGCTGCTGTTTGGTGTAAATGCAGATCAGGGCTGCTCAGCTTAGGAGGATTCTACTAGAACTTGGCCCGGTATGCTTCCTCTTCCAGTGCGTGCTTGTGCATGTCCTCGTACATGTGTAGGTGATGGTGATTAACGGGTATGCTGCTGCTCTTTTGATGACAGGCATTTGTGAAGATCGCGCAAGCAGTTTCCTCACGGCCGGTGAGCTTCGCCAGCCAACTAGTCGTTGCATCTTCATCAATTGTGATTGGACCTCAAATGACTATCTGTATTCCATTTTCAAACAGTAGCACTGATTTGAACCTTAGAGAAGGCGCTTGGCCATTCTCTTGCAAACGGGCCATGTATGTGACTTCATTTGTTTCGTTTGCTGCAGGATGTGATTCCTCCTGCATACCTTGATGAACTTTCACTACTTCAAGACCGTATAGCACCATTTTCAACTGAGGTTGCTTTTGATATTATAGAAAAGGAGCTTCAGATGCCACTCGACATGATTTTCTCTGAAATGTCACCACAGCCTGCTGCTGCTGCATCTCTTGGGCAGGTCTGTTTTTCTCCGAGTTTGTAATGCATCGACGATTCAATTGCCTGACTTCATAACCAGACCTTCATAATTTTAGCCACAGAAGCAGAGCTATGTCCTGTGACTATTTCCAGTCAGTTGTGTTTATGTAGTTGAGTTCAACTGTATGATACATGTCCCCCTTAATGATGTTCGAACTTCAAACACCAATGCCGGTATTCAAGTCAGTGTTCTTTTATGCCTATACTCTTCCCTAAAGCAATTAAAAAGGCCTACTTTTATAGATTAGCAGGTTGGAAGCAGCTAAAAGGAAAATGAACGAACTAATATGATGGGGACCATGAGATCCTGCTCTCTGTTTTGTCTTTGTTGTAATGTTTCCTTGGTAACTAAGTTACGGGGCCACTGGTTAGCTGTTTATAGACCAGGGCTGCTGTAGCCGATGCACTCACCCTGCTCTGCTTCCAGTGTAGCGGACGGGTGTTTGGGTGATGTCGTGTGTGTGAAAACGGGGGTGTGGTGTAAAGCACACCCCAAGGGGCACCGACAACGGTGGATCTCACTGGTAAAACTCCCCAGCATTTTGGACTGGGAGAGGAGCTACTGAATATAGCAAAGGAAGGCAGCCCCATTGAAAGGGGAGCTGGCAATCACTGGTGTTTGTGCGTGCTCTGTTCTTAGCCGTGCTGTGCCTGTTAGGTGATTGTTGAATTGTTCTTCTGTTGAGTCCACCAAAATCGAGTCTGCTGTGGTGCCATCAGAACAGAGACGACGAGGGAGATTCGGTGTTCAACATGTGAATCTCAGAACTTCACGATGTTTCAGATTCATACTCCCTCCGTTTCTTTTTACTCCGCATATAAGTTTTGTCTTAAGTCAAACTTATCATCTACAATACCAAATAAATACAACATGAAAGTAGATTCCATGATGAATCTAATGATATTGATTGGGTATTTTGAATGTTGGTGTTTTTTCCAATAAACTTGGTCAAACTTTAGAATGTTTGACTTCAGACAAACCTAATATGCGGAGTAAAAAGAAACGGAGAGAGTACTAATTAACTATTGGTGAAACAACACTTCCTATTTCCTTGAGTGTATGGACATCTGTGAGTTGTTCTCATTTTGGATGATATGATATGTTATATTCTTACTGTTGCAGGTTTACCAGGCTAGGTTACGTTCAAATGGGAAGTTAGTTGCAGTCAAAGTACAAAGACCTGGAGTCCAAGCCGCAATTTCCTTGGATATCTATATCTTGAGGTTCCTAGCTGGTGTTGCCAGAAAGGCTCGCAAGCTGAACACAGACCTTCAGGTTTGGCCAGACTCGTGTAAACTCTCGAGTCTGTCTCTTTTAAAGATACTCCCTCCGACTCCAAAAAGAGGGCGTGCACGCTTTTCAAAATTAACTTTGGCTGTCAATTAGACCAATAATTTATATATTATGTAACTTAAAAATAATACCTTTGAAAAATTACTTTGGATACGCATTTAATGGTATAATTTTTGTGACACATAACTCATGTTTTATTGGTTAAATTCATGGTCAACTTGAATCTTGAAAAGCGTGCGTGCCTTCTTTTTAGAGTCAGAGGGAGTACAATGCAAAGCAAATGGAAAAAGAAGAGTGAATTCTCCTCTCTAAATGAATTTTCTACTGTCCTGTTTTCTAGCTTTTTCTTACGTCATGTTTATATTTATATTTACTTAATTTGTGATCGTGTATATTTGTTACGTTACTGCCTACAGGCTGTCCTTGATGAATGGGCGTCAAGCCTATTTCGGGTAACTTTTCTATGCATGCTCATACAGTATCTTTTGGTAAATTTTATGTATGTACTTACTGTTGTTTTAGTTGATTAGGTCATGTAGATGTAGGAAAAATAACCGCCAGTTAGAGTATTCTTTTAAGCATTGTTTCAGTGGACTTTTTATAGAAGATAAAACCTAGCTAGAAAATTATTATGGAAGCACCATCCAAATTGAATTGTGGATCAGACTTCAGAGAGGAAGCAAGTAAAATATTTTTGCTAAAGTTGAAAGCATTCCGGACAGTTCTACCATTTTGGGTTTCTGGCAAGTTTGTGCTTCTGTCAGTTGCAAAACTATATTAGCAATTCTCAAATTTTCTTTAAAAAAATGGTATGTGCGTATTCTTAGAGCTTCACATTGAATACAGGTAAATCGCATTTGATGCAGGAGATGGATTATAGAGAAGAAGCGAGAAATGGACTTAAGTTCAGGTTGCATTCTTCGTTTAGAAGCCAAAATCTTGTTCAATTACTTCATCTAATATGATCACTATTTCAGTCAATATTTTCAGTTACTTCTTCAATTTCTTCTTCGTTTACAAGCCAAAATCTTGTATAATTTCTCCATCAAATATTATCACTGTGTCAGTCAGTATTTTCAAGAAAACACTCAACTTATAACTTCCCATAACAACCTGAACTAATTTATAAGTTAGCGGACATATGGTCATCTGTTATCAAAGTCCTTGCAATCACCAAACCGGCTAGTTTCCCCCAGAAACCCAATTAACTAGGATTTTGTTCAAATACTCTGATCATTCCACTAAAATATAAAAATGAGTGTAATCTGTTATACCCAATTATTTGAAGGACCACAGATCTTAGAATTACTTTTGCAACTTAGCACCTGGAAAATATGTTTAAGAACATGGAAATATATTTTTAAGGTGGGTAATTAAGAACTGAGGATTCTCTTCTGATACTAGATGATACCCCGCATGCGCGCGGCGGGAATTGGTTGAAATATACTTTTATGATATTTGATGAATAATATGATAACTAAAACAAAAATACATATGATTCATTGCAATTAATAATTGAAGTGGGCCTTTTCTCATGCATTTTGCATGTTGAGGTGGGTCTTTTCCATGCATGTTTGTGTATGCATGATGATGTGGCATGTGTGCATGCTGAGAGAAATAGGTTAGTGGGGGCTAGCTATTTAGATATACTCCCTCCGATCCATATTAATTGTCGCTGATTTAGTACAATTAATATGGACCGAAGGGAGTAGAAGATTTCATTTAGAGGTTTTGCAAGGTCTTTGTATTTGTGGCAAGAACAATATAGGCTTGATGTTTCTATTATAGCATCAATATCAACACTGTACTTTCCTTTCCATGTCAGGGAATTATATGGGAAACTTAGAGATGTGATGGTTCCAGAAATGTATCTGGAACAGACGAGAAGACGAGTCCTTATCATGGAATGGGTTGAGGTGCAGTCTATGATTTTATTCACTTGTTAGCAACCGAACATCCACAGCATTGCATAAATACTACTTATTGACTTACAGTAGTGTGATCTTTTAGGGGGAAAGGTTGTCAGGAGTCAGGGATCAATATCTGGTTGAGGTAAAGCAACGCAAATCAGGACTCGAGTAAATGAAGTAAATATTGGATGTCACTAAACATTCTTACGAGTTAGATCTTCTGGCATTTGCTACATTGTAGGTTGGAGTATACTGTTCACTTTCCCAGCTTTTGGAATATGGATTTTATCATGCAGACCCACATCCTGGAAATCTTCTACGTACAGTTGATGGGAAGCTAGCATACTTAGGTCATTGTTTTACTGTACTATTCCTACATAGGTTACCCATTTTAAATTCTTAGTGACTATTGGGACCCTAATTTGCTGCCTTGCTTCACATCTATACATGTGATTTTGGAATGATCATTTTGGAAGCAGTGTAAATCAATTACATGAAGCGCTATGTCTAGCTAATTCAAACACCATTCATTATGCAGATTTTGGAATGATGGGAGAATTCCGACAAGAACTCCGTGATGGATTCATTGAAGCTTGTCTACATCTTGTTAACCGGGATTTTGATGGTTTAGCAAAAGATTTTGTTACTCTTGGGTAAGAAAAACACTGATATCACTAAACTTACAAAAAATGTGTGCGTACAGCTGGATGCCAGTTGTCAGAAATGAATTCCTTTTTCCTGCTTGGATATCACCATAACTAAGTTGATCTGACCTGCCTTTAAATCTCTTGTAGTTTGCTTCCTGCAACTTCTCAGAAAGATGAAGTGACAAAGGCATTGACAGGTACTCCAGCTTCAGACGAATGTCACTAATATTAAATATGTAATTAATTTTAAGAAATCATGGCATAATAGCACATCTACACATGTCCATTGGCATATCACTCATAATTCTCTGCTTGCCATATTTATTTCAGGTGTATTTGAAAGTGCAGTTAACAAAGGAGTTCAAAATATAAGCTTTGGAGATCTGTCAGGGAATCTTGGGCAAACAATGTACTGATCTTAGTTTATGCAAAAATTAATGTAGTGCAAACCCTCGATAAGGTTATTTCATTAACTAGAGCTAACCTTGTTTCAGGTATAAATTCAAGTTTCAGATACCCTCATACTTCTCTCTTGTAATCCGGAGGTAATAACTAATAAGTTTGCCTCATAGCTTAGGTATTGCTATTAGTCAATACATTTTATTATGGACAAGAAACTAGCAAACTGCTTCCAAAAAGGCAGAAAACATTTATATATTTATTTACACTGCTTGGTTTGTAAATGATCTGTGTGCTACATTTGAGAGGCTTTCCATGTGATTTTCAGTCTTGCTGTCTTGGAAGGCATTGCAATCAGCTTCAATCCCAACTACAAAGTCTTGAGCAGTTCATACCCATGGATTGCAAGAAAAGTTCTCACTGACAATTCACCTAACCTTCGATCAACGTTGTACACGCTACTTTATAAGGTTTGCTTATCCTTGTTGTCTTTACTCTTCAGAAATTTTGAATTTGATGAGATCATGCGATCATCCTAGCAAGTCATTTTGTTTCAGGTTCATTTTTTGTCTACTGCAACTTCTGCCAGTTATAACAAACATCTTATGTTCTCTTTAACCAAAATGTGTTGCAGGATGGTACTTTCCAGATTGACCGTTTGGAGTCTTTGTTAACTGAGGTTGGTTTATTTCCTCACAGATATATGCATATACTGCTGGTCTTACTTGTCCTGACATGAATAACAGTTCACTATTTGAAATTTGAGACACGTGGAAGCAACCAAACTTTCTAGCAATTTCATATAGGGAACCAGCCAGTCCTTGCCATTTTATGGTCAAATGGTGGTTTATTAAATTTCAAAATTCTTTACGCCGAGTCGTTGACTATTTAGAATTTAGCATACTTGCATCGACTTATGACCGATTCTAGATGATTGGTTCGGCTAAATTCTGTTAAGTGGGTAGAAATCAGCCAGTTTTTGGCAGACTGTTGGGTTGTGCGAAGTATGTCCTTTCTGGTTTTATGTACTTTATTCTTACCTTCTTGGCACGTCACTGCTTTTGTTTTCTTGTTACAGTCGCTCCGGGCCAGAACAGAGCAGACCTTGGTCAGAACTCAACAAGATGAAAGTGATAGTTCAAGATTTGCAATTAAACAAGTGCTGTCATTTACACTCACTGAACAGGTAAAACTGAGATATATTGGTAGTTAATTGATAGTATTGAATTTGTCAGATAATTAGCCAAGTCTGAACTCTTTCCAGGGTGCCTTTGTGAAGGATTTACTTCTTCAGGAGATTGCTAAGGTCAGTTAGCTTGTTAGATGTGCACTTTCCATGTCCTATTGGCTTCACGTGAGTTTCTGTGGCAACTGGCGAAATAGCTATCAGACATATATTCGTTGCTTTTGAATTAGAAAATTTGTGCAAGGAAATTCCACAGATTGTCATGTCGTTTTGCAAATATGGCATAATTGCAATTTGGTCCATATAATATAAAATTCCTCTGTACTCCATGTGGGTCATCTTCCTGTGATTTCATGGTTAATTTTGATTTGTTTAGTAGATAAGGAATTCTCTGGCATCATGCATTTTTGCTTGAAATGATTATTTTTAGAAATGCTGGAAACGAAGTTGGACACTTTTTATACACGACAAGTATTTTGGAGCGGAGGGAGTAATGCTTAAAGGGACTAAATGCACTTTGGGGTAGCCACATTAAGTTCTGTAATGATAATGTTTGCAGGGACTAGATGCACTTGGGGTGGCCACATTAAGTTCTGTAACGTCTGCTGCAGCCTCAAGATTGCCATTTGCACCATCCCCATCACCCTCACTGAACAACGAGGAGGTCACTAACTTGAGAAACCTCTACCGCCTTCTCCTACTTTTATCTAAGACTCCTCAGAAGGAAAACTCATCTCAGGTAAGTAAAATTTTCAACAGAATATCACTTCTCACTATGTGTCGATGGAATGCTAAAATGCTTCCAGCTTATAGTAACGCAGCCTCTATACAAGGTTGTATAGAGGCTGCGTTAATTAATTCGGATCGGAGGGAGTACATTACTAAGCAAGCTGCTGATGATGATAAAAAGAACCTTTTCAGAAAGAAATGAATTGTGGACTTGACTGAAAAGATATCTCTGGAGTTTATATTTGCAACATTCTAGTTAGATTCGGTAATCACATTAAGTGATGAGCTGCAATGATTTATCTGTGAAATGGTTCTCTTTGAGCTGAAACTAACTACGAGATGCCAAACTAATACTCAGATTATGCATTGGTTTATATTAAAGTGAGCTAAAGTATTATGTGAAAACAAATTTATCTTGACAAAATCAGCTCAGTCTAAGGTGTTCAAGCAGGGTTTCTCAAATTAACAAAGCGCAACACATTAGTACTAGTAAAATGATTATACTCCCCGGCTTATAAATTTGCCTACAACCAGCGTGAACACCCTTAGCTCAAATAAATAATTCGGGGAAGTTATCAGGGTTTCACATTGTTTAACAGCTCGACCGTTATACTATGAAGTTCAGCAACATTGTCTATACATGTATTGATACTATTGATCAACTAAGATCATATACACTGGGTGAGTACTTTGAGCATCAGATTTCACATGATTCATCTAAAATATACTCCCTCCATAAAGAAATATAAGAGCGTTTTATATTTCTTTACAGAGGTAGTACATACACCTGTGAACTATCAGCCCTTCTTCTCTGATGGGTTTAAAGCCAGTTGATCTATTAACACTGCAAGATGCACCACTTGTGTGTAGCCTTGTTCATACATTTATCATTCAAATTTTGCAGGCTCCTGGATATGAAAGTACTGGGGAGAAAGGAGATGATGTCGCAGATGATATGTCTCTTGTGTTAAATGAGATGAGGTCTTTTCCAGAGTTTCTGCCAGTTCTTTCTGTCATTCCTGAGGTAAGAAGGAACATAGGGGTTGGATGAGATCATATATCAGAATTCATGTGGCATATATCTTATAAATCTTGGGCTCCACGAACTCATTTTTGCACATACTCTTCTCCAATGCAGCTTTCACCAGAGTCCCAACAACAGTTTCTCCTTCTGCCTGCGGATTTAACTAATCTTGTTTTATCTCGTGCTGTTGCAAGAACCATCAGAAGAATGTTCATATGAAGTTAAAGCCTACATGTACAGGTTTTCAGTCTGCTTCCTGCAATGTTAACTGTTTAGCTGTCCGCTAGATGTATAAGGAGATCCGTTTCCCATACAGTAGCATTATCAAATAGGTCACATGTAATTATTGGCTTAGCCATGATAATTTTGAATTACTTTTCCTTGTACATCTTTTTTGAGAGAACATGTACATATCTCAAAAGAAAAAGGAGGCCTCAAAACAATAGATGTCATGTAAATTCTGGTTGTTTCAAAATGTAAAAGGGATATCAATGAACGACGATATAGCTATTTACTCCCAAATCACATATATCAAATCGCAGCAAGATAAAGACAAGACAAACAGTGTCTTAATTTAGAGCTATTTACATATCGTTTACTTAAGTAAAAACCCAAGGCATCCTCTGTCATAGCTCTGGCTATATCAAGAAGGATGTCTTATCCAAAGGTATATACATCACGACAACCAAGAACTGTTGATTGTCATCTTTCTTTGTAACCACTGAGATCTGGTCAGTTTCTGACCATGGCCTTCTCAGTAAGAAAGCTCTCCATCTTTAGCAATGCCTGGAAGAATGGAAGGTAGAAATCCCAGTCAGGCACAGTTCAAAAGATCATCTTAACCAAGTTAGAAATACTCAAATACCTCAATAGCAATGGCACTTGGTGTAAGTACATTCACATCATTATGTCCTTGTCTGAATGCAATATCTGCGTCATGGATAATTGTATTTACAGTCAGCCATGCTGTAAAAACTGAACGTGAGCAAAAAGCATCATATTGGTCGACCATGTAGGCCTTTATAGTAGTAATAGAGTACTAGAATGAAAACCAGAATTACGTATAATGGTGTTATCCAACTCGGTAGGAAACGTACTTTCAAGGGAAACTCGGGCATCAGCATTAGCATATGAGTCCATTCTTTGTTCAAAAAGTGCTGTAAGTTTTGCATAGGCCTGCATAAAAAACAACACATTATTAGCTCTGTCTGCATGAAGAACTCAAATTGCAGAAATATGTAAGGGCGTCAGTAGGTACCTACCTTTGCATAAGGATCACCAGATTCTTGATGCAGGAGGGGCCGTGACGCTGTACCCACCGCAGCAATCCTTCTTGCAAGGGCATCCAATGGAACATCTAACCAGATAGTGAGTCCTTTCTTCATATAACTCCTGCAAATGTCACACAGTAAACTTAGTAAGCATTACCTGAAGAGCAACTCGGGCTAGTTTATCTCTTGCAGTACCAATTGATTGGTCGTATCACCGCACCACCTCCTGTTGCAACAATTAACCGGTGCATTGACGACAAATCCCTTAGTACCTCACTCTTGAGAAGTCGAATGAAATAAGAGAATATCAGAAAGCTTGATTAAAGGTACTCGTAGACGAGATTAGTATTATAGTCCAGTGCTATATCACAGCATGCAAATTTGAGGTGGACAATGGCAAACTACACGTGAAAGAGAAATAAAAGAACAGCCTGTAGGACTGTTGAGTAATTTCACAATCTTCAGTAGAAAAGAAATAGAGTTATATCCTATTATCTCTAAGGAAAATAAGCGCACACCTCGTTATCTCTGAAGAATGCTTCACTATGGACCTGAAAAATCTCAGCAACTGACGGTATACCAACAGACTGCTCAACCAGCTTATCACTGTGAAAGGAAGGCACGGATAACATTACTGAACCATGATCACTCAAAAGTTAGTTGAAAGAACATCTTGGTTGGCTTTTATCAGTTGCTGCAGCTATCAGAGAGAAATTCAAACCTGTCAAAGAATGAATAGCCCAGTACTTCAGCTATTATCTTCCCAACTGTAGTTTTGCCAGAACCCATCATTCCTAATATATATAAAACGCACAAATATTAGATAGGCAATCATTCCTATATGCAATGCATATAAATATTAGATAGGCTGATGTGGGGGTAAGAACTAACCAACTAGATAAACACAGCGGTCATTCAGGTTAGGGAGCACATCCTCTGCTTTTTGCTGCAGTTAACATGGTGGTCAGTTATATCAACACAAATATGCACTTAGTTGATGAACTGTGTGAATTCTCCATGTAAACTTGCGAAGGCAAACACCATTGCATTATCTACTAACCTTTAGTACGAGAGCCTCATCAGCAGAATAATGGACTTTCTCAGTACCTGCAATCGTGCATGCACGTCAGATCACAATCACTCGATAGCACTCTCTTTGACTTCTGTGGTTTGTCCTAGCATGACTGCTGCAGAGATTAATCAATCTTTGCGGACTCATTTGCGATCCATGATATTTCTTTGCAGTCTCATGATACACCCCACAATTTTTCAGAAAATATGTAAACACTAAAATCTAAATAGCTCATGGATGTATGATGTGACTGTGATTAGGTTTATGTCCGTTTCAATGGCTACTTGCAGCTGGTGACTGATGTGGAACGAATAGGCTCCGAGGTTCCCAACTAATATTGCTGATTGCACCACCATTAACGGATCCTGATCCTCTAGGAAATTCTCACGGAATTTTTTTCTAACTTTCTGTCTGCTCCTTCGATTCTCGTGTCTGAAGCGCACACAACCCACACCTTAAGACCAAAACTGGAACAAAGTGTTTCCTGAAGAGAAAAAAAGGTACAATCTCAGGCTCGCGTGCTTAATTATTTTGAAAGCAGAAGTGGAAAGCATCGTGAAAAGCGTATTGTACTCTGTTTGTTTTAGTTCCAGAATAAAGTTGGATGCATTTTGTCATTAAAGCTGACCCCTCATTTTTTTTAAAGCCATATGCTCTTTCGAACACGGTACTATATTTCTTGGCAACTTGATTAAAGAAATAACAAACAAAATGCCACTCCCTCCGGACCGGAGGGGGTGCATATGGCGTGCGTGTGTTTCTATGTCATTGATTTGATGACTAATCAAACATGTGTTATATGTCATGAAAAGCATATTATTGGATTCATATATGGACAAAGTTTGTAAACATATACTTTTCATCACATACAATACATATATGGTTAGTCAAATTGCGGAGCTAGAAGCCCACGCACGCCCTATGCAGAGGGGTAGCTGACAAGTAAAGATCAAAGGAACATCGAAGGAACGGGACACGCAAATGAGATCATCGTGGTCCACTTGAACGCTAATGAAACAAAGCGTGGCAATTAGCTGACAAGTAAACATGGAAGAAACCGCGGTTGACAGACATGGGCGCGACGCAAATGAACATACAACAAAAGGAGTAGGAGTGAAGTTACCTGCCGATTTCTGGGAGCACAGGCACTTGAGACTGGCGCCACGGATCGGATCGGTGCTCCTGCTCCCCGCGTCGGAACGCAGGACCAGCGGCCGCCGCGCCGGATTCTGATCAAGCCTCGCCGCCGGCACTATCGCCGGGGGCAATCCCTGCGGCTTTCGTCGTCCGGCCCATGCAGCACGGGGCCTCGGCCCGAGACCCACGCCGGCGTCCATCTCCTCTCCCTCCGGCTCGACGGGACCAGGGGCAGAAAGTTAACGGGAGCTACGTGTATCATCCGTGGTTAGTAGGGGCGGGGGGATGGGTATTGAGTATGCCGGCCATCGCGGGAACGGTGGTGGATACGCTACGCGGGTGGCAGGTGGCGGCGCCGCGGCGGAGGGAAGAAGAGACGTAGCGGACGAGAGGAGGCAGAAGAGGTAAAGGGGGTTGGGAGATGGCTGGTTTGTCGTTGCGTTGCTGAGGCTTTTATATACGCCACGAGGCACGAGGCAGAGTGGGTGGTGGACTGGTGGTGAAGTACTATATTGGTTGCTTGTCGAGAAGCCCGGGACTTGTTCGGCTACAAAATCCCATCCCAAGAAAAGGAAAGGGGTCAGTTTTCCTGTACTATGGTTTTTCAGATTGCGGCAAAATAACCTGAGGCAATGACTTTCACCGGCAAGACTTTGATGGAGCTACACACCCGGACGGAGACGGGACTCGAGAGCAAGCAAAGAGTCGCGAGACGCACTGCACTAGCTGACGCTTGATTTCCGGTCCGGGCCTCCTCTCCACCGATCGATCGGTGAAACTTGCATGGAAAGGTGCTTTCTTTTTCGCGGAAAAATGATCGGCCGAGCTCAGCCTCCACCGAGCCAACACGAGGCGCCGGCGGACCGGCGTGCGTGGATCGTCCGGGCGTTTCTACTCCGGGGAAAAGCCAAGCCGAATCCGGTGGGCGGGACACGGGTTAGTTGAGTAGGGTAGCCCCGCGCGAGCCGGGTGGATCCAACCACCACCGCCCCGGCACGGCGACGCCACGTCGGACGCGACCGAGGTGGGGAGAAGAAGGGTTGGTGGCCGATGGCGACGCCGGCCGAGAGTCAGCGTGCGAGAGGTGAGACGTCAAAAAGGTTTCGTGCTCCGGCTTGCTAGCTTGTAGTACCTCGCTCCTCGACTCGTCATGTCCTCTCTTGTGCTGGAGGCTCGATCGGACTAGGTGCCGTCGGCCTCGCCGTGGAGTGAGCGTGACGGCTGACAAGCCGGTACTGCTCCAGACCTGCGCTGTTCCAGCCAATCCATGAGTCTTTTCGGCCTGGAGAAATCCATATATGTGTCGGTTTCCCGCGCGTTTTCTGTTACGTCTCGACTGATTTTTCAGATGCTTCCGGGAGACTAGGATGTGAGCTTTTTTTTTTTGCGGGAGAGTAAATTATTCTTGTGCACCAAAAGAAAATGTATTTAGAAAAATCGTCCGATCTGTAAATAATATGCAGTGGCAGTACAAATATGATCAGAAATAAAAAAAAATTACAATCAGGTCCGTGGACCACCTAGCGATGACGACAATTACTGAAGCGAGTCGAAGGCGCGACGCCGTCGCCCCTCCCTCGTCGAAGTCAGACAAACCTTGTTGTAGTAGACAGTCGAGAAGTCGTTTTGCTAAGACCTCAAAGAACCAGTGTGGCGGAACAACAACCCTCACCAATGATAAAAAAGCGTAGGCCCACCAATAAATACAAGGACCGACCAGATCCAGGCAGATCCGTCGGATACGAACGCCGACCAGATCCAAGAAGATCCACCGGGGACACAGCGCCATACACCTCCGGTGATGCTAGATGCATCGTCTGCATCGTCGAAGCGGGAACAGGACAGGAAGGACATTACTCTATGGGACGGAGCCACCGCCCCAAGCCCCCAACCAAGACACTAAAAGATATTCGTCGGTATGTTAATATGAGCAAATGACTTGCAGTATATAGTTAAAGTTAAAAATTAAACTACATGCGCCATACGTATGAAAGGGGTAATTTGAGTACTACTCATTGAGTACGAGATTTCTACAAAAATATTACGTTCCAAGAAAATTGATCAGTGGTTTTTTGTGTGATATAAGTGTCTAACATTAATTTTCGAGAGAAAAAAGCATATATGGTACTTGAACAAAAGTCACGACATTTTTTTTAAATCGGAGGGAGTAGTGTAAGGGTTTCAAGGGACAAACAACATTCTTTACTTCCGCCTGCTAAATGCATCCGTGACAGTATTCTGTAAGACGGTAACCTTGCATTAACAGGGAAATATTTGCATGCAAAAAAACAATACATTCTGATTTGCAAATAGCCCACGCTTTGCTCGAGGAGACGTGGACCGACAGGAAGGTGGATGTCGCACATGAACGTACAGTTTTGGTTGTATGCACGTAGCATGGGTCAAGCTTATCCATCTGGAGTCACAGCTAGTACATATCGGCCCTCATTGATGGTAGTGCTGGTGTATACATCTGGATGGTTGCAACTTGCATGAGATGAAACTTGAATAATGCAACGTGCTGGCCGTATCAGCGTGTTTCCAATTCCGGGAGAGGATCACCTCTCTGGCATTGACCTATTTTTTTTTCGAAAAAACTTCTGATCTATTCATTAACTGTCAAAGTAGTAGAAAGAACACCAGAAGTAAAAAAATACATTCAGGTCCGTAGACCACCTAGCGACGACTACAAGCACTGTAGCGAGCCGAAGGCGCGCCGCCGTCTTCGCCCCTCCCTCATCGGAGTCGGGCAAACCTTATTGTAGTAGACAGTCGGGAAGTCGTCGTGCTAAGGCCCCATAGGACCAGCGCACTAGAACAGCAACCGCCGCCGATGAAGAGAAGTGTAGATCGGAAGGATCCAACCTGTAGACACACGAACACAGACGAACGAATAGATGATCCACGTGGATTCACCAAAGACAAACACCGACCGAATCCCGCGAGATCCGCCAGAGACAAATCTCCACACGCCGTCTGACGATGCTAGAAACACCACCGGAACGGAGGCTAGGCGGGGAGAACCTTATTCCATCTTCAGAGAGCTGCCGCCACTTCGCCTCTCTGAGTAGGACACAAACCCTAACAAAACTCAGAAAAGCATGAAAAAACGGAGCCCTCCCGCTGGTAAGGGCCGGGATCCACCGTGCCTCCATGGCCCTAAGACCATAGGAGACGATGTAGATCAACGGCGGCATCGGCGGGAGACACGAGAAAACCTAGCTCTGGGTACAGAGCCAAAGGGTACGAGGTCTATAAAACCATAAAAGCGTTCAATAATGTTCCGTAGTGGCAAAACAATAGGCAAGCATGACAAAAAAACTTGGAAAAATGTATTTTTGTGATGTGTGATTAAACATTGTACTTTTGTAATTATTATTTTTAAAACAATGGGCCCCCCGTCGATTTCTGTTAGGGAAACCACCGACGTTTGTACAGAGTTCAAACATGAAAGCAAAGCCCAGCAACATGCTCTATTAAGACTTTACACTCCCACATAAAACTACTAGCTCTATTAAGGGCATTGTTAGATTATCATATCCCATAGAATCTGCTGTAGTCAATGCTTGATCTGGGAGTTAATAGTCGCCATGTATAGATGATCCTATAAGCGGTTATATCAATCAGAGATTGACCTGATTGATTGTATACTTGATGTACAAGTCTAACATCATATAAATTGAGCAAAGGCCGGTGGGTATTCACCACGGCAATTTATCCCAACTCTAGCTATTTTCACATGATATCAGAGCCTAATCGACCCACGCCATGACTTCTGCTCAAACCACCTCCATGACCTCTGCTCAAACCACCTCCACGACCTCGACATCCACTGCATCCGGAACCCCCCTCGCCCTCGGGCAGTTCACCGACGGCATGCTCGGCACTGGCGGTTCTGTGTTCGCTGGCTCCACCACATCGGGACTCATCTCGATCTATACAATGGAACAGATGGTCACCGTGAAGCTCAATCGCGAGAACCACCTGCTATGGAAAGCGTAGGTCGTCCCATCCTTCGCGGCCACCAAGTTCTTGGCTATGTCGATGGATCGTATTTGGACCCGCCGAAGACTGTCCGTGAGTCGGATGCGGACGACGCTCCGATGGTGGACAACACGGCATACACCGCGTGGTACGCTCAAGATCAGCTGATCCTCTCTACACTCCTCTCAACACTGTCACCTGAGGTCCTGGCGCGGACGCTCGGGTTGGCCTCCTCCACCGTGGTGTGGTCTACCGTCGAGCGGATATTCTCGTCGCACTCGCGCACCAAGGTCACGCACATCCGAGCCAGTTGGCGCTGATCCAGAAGAAGGACATGAGCATGGCCCATTACTATGGCCGTGTGAAAGCTCATGGAGATCAGCTGACAGCCATCGGCAGCGCCCTCTCTGATGATGAGATGACAACCTACATGCAGACCGGGCTCGATCAATCGTACGAGTCATTCACCACCTTCGTAAACCTGCAAGGCGGCAACATGCCGCTGGACAAGCTGTACACCCACATGCTCGACTACAAGGCACTTCAGGAGGCCGCCAACACCAGCTACCAGATCACCGCCAACGCTGCTAGTCGCGGCAACGACAGAGCAAACTATGAGCAAGAAAGCGAGAGAAATATTATTATGAAATATTTTATACATTACTCCTTCCGTTCCAAAATATAAGGTGAATTATTTTTTCAGAAAAGTCAAACTTTTCTATGTTTGACCAAGTTTATATAGAAAAATACGAATAACTACAATACCAAATCAGTACCACTAGATTCATCATGAAATAAACTTTCATATTTTATTTATTTGATTTTGTAGATGTTGATATATTTCTCCATAAACTTGATCAAACATAGAAACCTTTGACTTTTTGAAAAACTAATACACCTTATATTTTGGAACAGAGGGAGTAGTAGAGAACAATTCATTCATTGTCAGGCAAAATACCATTTAAAAAATCTATTAACACATAATCAACAAGTTATACTCATCTCAGTACTCTAAGGGTATTTCAGCCTTTTAACCAGCTCAAAGTCGTTTCCACAGTTTCATTGCCAAACGACTAACCTTTGCTGCAGCTGATTCCCCACCATAGCACCTTTGCCAACATAGCCAATCCACATTGATTTTGTCGAAGCTGGATCCCAAAGAAACACAACCTAATTTATCCAAAGTACAAACAAAGAATAGGTGTTGCATATTTTCATTGTAACCATAGAAATGACAGTGCTAATTTCCAGTCCAACCCCTTTTTTATCAAGTTATTCTTTGTCAGGATGCTATTCTTAAGCATCAACCCCATGAACACTTTAATATTACGGGGTATCCCCAGTTTTCATATAAATCTATGTCCCACCAAAGCAGCAGCTTTCAGATGCAAGTATAGCCCCCTCATTGTGAACCTTTTTTTTATTGCCCAGTTTCCAATCCCCTCTATCTTCCCTTCCCTATCATGGGGAATTGCTCTACTACATTTGTTTCACAAGCTTGTTTTCTCATAATGGAGTTTAAACTCCATCCCTAATCACCCTTTAGGCCAAGCCTTGAAATAGGCCATTAAAATTAATCTGACTTTGCCAGAAGTGTGACCCCAATTCCAGTTGTCACATAAAAAAAGTTTGATGTAAATAATTCCTAGATAATTTTTTTTTGTCAAATCCCATTGCCACTCTCCAACTTTCAGAGCCATTTATAGCAAAGGGTTTGGTGCACGACTTCCAAGTCAAGAATCCCCAGTTTTTATGGGGCAGTTTTTCCGGGACGAGTTTTGTACGGTTTTTCTTTTTCTTTTCCTTTTCCTTTTTTCATTCTTTTCAAAATTTACGATTTTTTTCAAAAACATGAACCTTTCTTAAAAATCATGAACATTTCGAAATTCGTGAAGTTTTTTGGATTTTGTGAAGTTTTTCCCTCAAATTCGTGAAAAAAAATTAAATCCGTGGAACTTGCGATTTTTCAAAATCGGTATTTTTTTTGTGTGACATGCACATACTTTTTTGAAATCTATGAACTTTACCAAATGCGTGAACGATCACCGTCAAGTCAACAGGTCAGGTCAAAGGTCAACACATCCAGTCAATGGTAAACCTGGTGAAGTGAACCGAAGCGATCCAAGCAAGGCACCGGCTCGCGTTCGTTGGTTGGCCCACGTGAGGCAACGCGTGAACACCTGTTTCTCCTATTGGCACATAAGACGCCACATAGGAAGTCCAGAGAAGGTGTGAGCGCAAAGAGACACGGGAGAGGGAAGTATCCCTTGGATCTTGGTTGCATATGCACCTGATGTGGGATTTTTTATTCATTACAAAAAAATTCAACAAAGCAAACTTTTTTGGGACAAACTTGACCTTATATTGTACCCATATAAAAAAGTTTTGACCAAAAAACCTACCATTGATTTCTGTGCAAAAAGAATTTTTCAAGGATAAAAAGTGTGAATAGTAACTTCTATATAGTGTTGATTCTGGGTTTTTTTCCACAAGACCCTGACAGGTATTCCTCGGCAAAACTTTTTATATGTGTATACCACTTGATAATGTTTGTTGCCAAAAAGTTTCATGATTTTTTGACTCTCTTTTTATAATTATGCATATGCACCCGAGAGCCAAACGTCCGCCTGCCATGGGAGAAGTTTCAGGATTTTTTGATTTTTTTTTTATAATTACGCATATGCACCCGAGAGCCAAACGTCCGCCTGCCATGGAAGAGATAATGACACCAATGTTTTTTTCCAAAAAGAGGAAAAGACCCTCGGTCTCTGCATCGAGTGATGCAAACCGCCATAAGAAAACACCGAGATTAACACATGAAACCAATGTGAATCGAATTGCTTTTTTATAACGTGAATTGAACTGAATGGAGTGGATGGAATGAGGTATTTCCCCTCCCAATGAATTAACAGTTGAGAGACGCCACCAAGATTACAGTTGCAAATCGTCCCTCCAATTCCAAACGAATCAAATAATTTTTTATATTTTTTTTTTGAGGGAAGAATCAAATAAAATTTAACAACCGCAACAAAACAACTCCCAAAGCCCCCCGTGGATCCAATTCTTTCTTGTCCCAACGAGAGGCCCATTGGTTATTTCACCTCCGTTAAATCAATTCCTACGGCCCATTCCCCCGTCGGTCCATCCAATTCCATCATTTTTTTCCCTATCCAATGAAATCGATCCTCCCTACGTGGAATTTTTCATTGATCACCCTCGATCATCAGACCCGCAGTTCCACGGTGTGCTTGAGGTCGCCGACGTGCAGCGTGTGGCCGCCGAGCGCCACCTTGCGGCCGCCCAGCTCGTCCACCACGCTCAGGTCCTTGCACACGTCCACCCTGAACGCCACCGTGCCGGCCTCCCCGGGCGCCAGCGACACCTTCTCGAACCCGAGCAGGTGCTTCGCCGGCGCGTTGTGCGCCGACGGCGGCGACGAGAACAGCAGCACCGAGTGCGCGCCGGCCACGTCGCCGGCGTTCCGTACTCGGAGCTTGACGTCGAAGGACAGGTCCTCGCAGTGGTCGCCCACGGCCTCTACCGACGCGCACTCCTCGGCGCGGCACGGGTGGTCCTCGGCCAGCTGCATGGACACGTACGACGGCGGCGCGGACACGAGCTGGTGGGACATCTTGGTGTAGCTCAGCCCGTCCCCGAAGGCGAACACCGTGTCGCCCGTGTAGAACCGGTACGTCCGGCCCGGGTAGCCCGTCGTCGTGTCCGGCCGCATCCGCATGTCCGTCATCGATACCGTGTCGGCGTACGACGACGGGTACCACGTCACCGGCAGCCTCCCACCTGCGCCCATGACCAAAACAGAGTGCTCACTTGTCAGAGAATGCTCGGCATAATGTGGCGACCACTGACGAGCACTTGAGAGAAAATGATGCAGAGACGCAATGGCACTTACTTGGGTTGTGGCTGCCGAAGAGGATATCGGCGAGGGCGGCACCACCGGCTTCGCCGGGGTAGCCGACCCAAAGAATGGCGGAGATCTTATCGCTGGACTTGGCGAACGAGATGTCGAACGGTCCGCCGGACATGACGACAAGGATGACAGGGCCCCTCGAAGCGTTGGCGACGGCCGACACGAGCTGCGTCTGCTGGCCAGGCAAGAGGAGGCTTGTCCTGTCCAGGCTCTCGCGCTCAATGGACTGGTCGGCACCGACGACGAGCACGGTCACGTCGGCACTGGCTGCGGCCGCCACGGCGGTGCTGAGCTGGAGGCTGTTCCCGCTGCACCCGACGTTGGTGCACCCCGGCTGGTACACGGTGTTGACGTTGGCGCCCAGGCCCTGGAGCGGCGTCGTGTACTTGCACGGCGTGCCTGATGGCATTGTCAGTACACAAACAGTTTAGTCCACATGGTGAAGCTGATCATAGTATTAAGTTGTGAACAGCAGTAAGAAGCTTGATTGATACCTTCGTAATTGCCGATCATGGTGAAGCTGGCATTGGCGTTGGGCCCAATGACGGCCATGGACTTGATGGACTTGGCCGAGAGCGGCAGCGCGCCGTTGTTCTTGAGCAGCACGATGCCCTGGCGCGCGGTCTCGCGTGCCAGCTCCTGGTTGGAAGACGTGCACACGTCCTTGGGGCCGAGGCTGCCGAAGGCGAGCTCCCGGGGGTCGCCGTCGAAGAAGCCCAGGCGCATGAGCATGATGAAGTTGTTGGTGATGGCCCGGTCGACGTCCTCCTCCGACAGCTCGCCGGCCTGCACCGCCGCCACCGTGTGCTGTGCCAGGAAGTTGCCGCAGTTGAGGTCCAGCCCTGCCACAGTTGCATTTGGCAATGTCAGGTATGAAAATTCCTGGATTCAGAATTTACGCAACACAAAATTTTTGAAGTTTCATGAGAAATTATAGACATGCTGTCTCGTCCTCAGCTAGCAGATTTTCTTCTTCTTTCGTTTTCTGCTTCATCAATGTACTATTTGCAAGTAAAATGACAGAAATACAGAAGCTCGTAAAACATGGCTGGATTGCACTTATGTTTAGGGACCGTGGATGATTACAAGCTAGATCTGCTAGAACAGTAGCATGTATAATTGCGTGGGCACACCGACACAACCGGGAATAATTTCTTCAGGTCGATCAGGATGCAAGTCGTGAAGGACCCTTAAGCTTAAAAAAGTTGTTGCCAAGAGCCCATCAATTACACCGGACCGGACACCCTAACAACTCGACGGCTACCGCTAATCTCGACTCGTACTGATTGCCTAACTGCTGCTAGGCGTTGCACTAACAGTAACAGATCATCATCCAAACATCTGCATTGTCCGTACTACATGTGCATTTGTGTATATGCGACGCATAGTCGCTTGTGTGTTTGCGACGGATGAACGGACCTGATTTGATGGTGATGGCGGCGGCCTCCTCGGGCGTCTTGGTGTAGTGCTGCTGGGTGTAGAGCACGTCCACGGAGTCGCAGTCCGACACGATGTATCTGTAGGCAGAACAAAACAGAGATGCATATATCATCAGAGATTCAGAATGTACATGGTCTTGTCTGAAACTAACTAGTAGTGCACCATTTTGCGTCATGAGTAGGGCGAGACGAGGTACCCGTTGAGCTTCCAGTCGCCCCTGATGACTCCGGAGAGGAGGTCCTTGTCGGCGCAGGTGGGCTTCCCGTTCACCTTGTTGTAGGAGCACATGACGCTGGCCACATTGCCGTCCAGGACGCAGCTCTTGAACGGGGGCTGGAACGTGTCGTCCAGATCCTGCTGCGACACCTGAATACACACAACATCACACAAGAAATTGTTACTTTGGGGTCTTTTCTCCTTGTTGCACAGCTTCTAGTTCATTCTTCTACGGATCTTCAGAAAGTTTGGCATGCTGCTTCTCTCACAATATGATCCAGTGACTATACTTTGAATACTTTTAGCACTGATCGCAGCAGGCTCACATGCAGAATATCTAATACGACACCCATGATTAGGCGCGCGCCATTATATAACTTTATCTGCTTAGTGTTCACATACTACTAAAATACACACACACACACACACACACACAGAAAACAAATGAAACTGTTCCTGTGTTTGTCCTTTCAGAATTATAGAACACGCACTACCGTACCCTTAATGCATAGGAAACTGGATTAGAATCTGGGACAAGGGCTCCCAGACGCTGCCAGCGAGGTGCAAATGCAGCATTGTTTTATGGGTGTTTGTTTGCCCGGATCGGATCTGCCATTTTTCGGTGGGGCTGCAACCACCAGGATCTGAGGTGTTAACAGCTCGCAACTTGCTTCTCTTCATCCACCTACACGTGTCCACACATTCCCTAATCATTGCTTAAGCGCTCCATGATCACGTAACTACATTCCTCAAACTGTGCGTCCTTTCTAATTTAAGTTTGCAGCGGAGTGGATCAGGTTGCAAACTATTACCACTAGTAGTAGAAACCACCGTGTTTGCTGTCAGCCCAAGAAGCACTCCGTAAGAAAGATTAGCAATGCATCTGTCGGTCGGTGTCCCTCGGCATCGCAAGAAACGGATCCAATTTAGCACGCACAGCACTGAGTGCAGGACACTGATTTGGCCTATCTAGCTAGCTACCTATAAAGAAATGGTGATGGATCGATTAAATTAGCGAAAGTGACCTACGCGCTTTCGTCAGTAGTGTACTGGGTACTGCAAGCACACTCATTTACTCGCACGTACTAGTACCACATCATCATCTGCTCGCACGTCAGAGACGCAGAGCAGTCCATTAAAATCGGGTGCAAAACGGCAAGCATTCATCGCCACATCGCCATCGACCCAATCATGGAAGCCAGCCAGGCAACGTAACCCAAAATAAGCTACTAGTAGTACTGTACCACCTAGCTACACTGAAGTGAAGTGAGCAAGATTATTCTTAGCGAGTTGATCATGGTGGTGGCGGTACCTTTGCGTCGAAGGTGTATCGCTCGACGCCCTTCCAGTTGTCGACGTCGTAGGCGGTGTAGTGCTTGCAGCAGGCGGCCACCTTGAGCGCGCCGTCGGTGACGCCACCCGCGCCGGCGTCCTGGAGCCCCGTGACGTAGCCGACGGCGTACTTGCTGGCCAGCAGCGGGTCCTCGCCGGGGGTCTCCTGGCCGCGGCCCCACCGCGGGTCACGGAAGATGTTGATGTTGGGGCTCCAGAACGTCAGCCCCGCCAGCCCCACGTTGTGCATCGCCCGCGCCTCCGTCGACACCACCTGCGTTCCCCAAATCATTTCGCACAAGGAAGAAAAACCATCAGAATTAATTCGGACAATGTCGACGGCCCATGCACGCAGAGGTCGTCACGGTGCACTGAAGTGCTAGTAGCTGGGCGTTGGTCCGGGCAAGCAGTGGATGATGAGATGGTAGGTGCAACCGACTGAAGGAAAAAAAGAGTAATGTCGGCCGGACAGCAGTCGCTGGAGTGGACACTGCCTGCTGGTTTCTTGCGACTTATGAGAACCTTAATATGGTGGGTAGGCAGGCTGTTGGATCCCAGCCCCCCTGCCTCTCCAAGGAAAATAGACCGACTAGTCCATTCTAGCTTAGCTTAGCTTAATCAACTTCTTGATCTCCAACCAAAACGGAATCAATCCAGGCATCGAAATGCACAGGACCAGCATCTGCTACAAGCTTGCTGGAACGGCACTTTTCCCAAACTCGACGAGGACAAGAGGTAGCTGGTGACGGAGTGACGGTAGTGGAGTCTACGATGATTTGCACTTCGAAAGAAAAGAAAAAGCTGCATGATATGGGACCTCTAATACGGCCTCTACTGCCACCAGATATTATGACGTTTCTGAACTAATCCCCACCGAGACAACGACGCCTCAACAAGGAGGCATTGTTCCTGACAGGCCATGTACTACGTGCTCATCGCTAGCGTCCAATCAGTGCAAATCCAGGGACGGAAAGACAGCATCATCTCGGGTGGAGAAAAAACAGCGAGACCCCAATCCTCCATGTCCCTGTACTGTGCGCACACATGGAGAGTCATGCGAAACACTGTGCAGTGTGGCCCTCCTGTGATACACTGGACCTAATTATGGTTCCTTCTACTACTCGGATTATTACTGGTCTACGAAGTTGTGAATGTTCGTTTGAAAGAAAAAAAAAATCACATGGGCAAAGCACCGGTGCTGGGGCCGGGTCCCAGCGGCAGCGTGGTATCTGCCGCTCCCAGGACCAACTTGCTCGCTGCTGCTTTGCTGCGTACAAATTCCCGGGACACTTATCACGTCGTAATTCGCGGGCGTACGGCGTGGCGTGGCGCGGCGCGGCGGCAGGACCTCGCAGCGTTGCCATTTTTTTAACACTTCGGAGTTACCCTACCGGTGTTAATTTTAGTAGTTATTACTACTGTTAGTGTTAGTGCAACGTGCCAACGTGTGCTCTAATGATGTGGCAGCACCATAGCGGTACTGATTAGGCTGCACGCTCCTGGATCTGCATCGCTTTGTTACTCGGAGCGGATCAGAGGCGTGCACAATGGCTGGTGCGTGCCGTGTAAACTACCGCTGCTACTACTGAAACCTAATCTAATCTATTGCTGCGAGTGAGTGGCTATCAACCATCTCTTCTAAACATGTCGCCATTGATTTGGACCACAACACAAAATGTACGTGCTGCTGTAGTATCAGCATCTCGACATGGCATGGCAAGGAAGAAGCGAAAACGCATGCAATACTCCTTCCCTGCACGCTATCTTACATTGAGCAAAAGTAATCCTTCCCTGCACGCTATCTTACATTGAGCAAAAGTAATCCTACGGCGCCGGCGCTGCTTTTAACAACACGGTAGGTTAGCAGGAGCAGCCCGCGCGTCGCCAATGGAACCAAAAGTCGCCGGCGGGCGGAAAGGCACCATGCGGACGGACGGAATACTGTACTGTAAGTCTGTAATCCACAGCCCGTATCCAATGGAGTATAGTACAAACGGCATCGCACGAGCTAACGGAAAGAAGCAAAAGCAAGGCACAGCATTCCCTGATCCCCAGCTGCACCGATCGAATCTCCGCTCCCCAATCCACCATCACCAACCCGCACTCACTCACCCGCGAGAAAGCTCGCCGGGCCAAGGAACCGCAATGCAGTCGGCGGCGGCGAGAAAGATTCGCATACTTCTTTTTCGCAGCCGGTGCAAGTAATGGTGATCGGAACAAAACAAAACGAAACAGGGGAGGTGTCTGACTGACCTCGCCGATGGCGCGGAAGAGGGAGGCGTTGAAGGATGCGGCGGTGAGGATGGGCTGCGGGAAGCTGGTGGCGCCGGGCACCAGCGGCGAGAACCGGGTGCCGGGCCCCACGTAGGACACGCCGTGCAGCGCCTCGGACCACCACTCGTACGCCGGGATGCCCAGCCGCCCCAGCGCCGGCTGCTTGTTCACCAGGAACCCCACCTTCTCCGCCAGCGTCAGCCGGGACACCAGGTCCTTGGCGCGCGCCGACGCCGACGCCTTCCGGTTGCAGAACCCGTAGGACGCCAGCGTCGCGTTCGACGCGTCGCACGCGAACACCGGCGTCTGCGCCGCCACCCCCGCATTGCCGCCCCAGCACACCGCCGCCACGGCGACCAGCAGCGCCACGGCCAGGAACGGAGGGCGCGCCGCCATGGCCATTGCTGCTGCTAGCTAGCCTACTCTGGCTATCCCCTGCGATACGAAGTACTGGCACTGGCACTGGCGATATATAGAGTGGTGGTTGCGAGCCGAGCGCTAGAGCGTGGCGCGGGCGTGGGCGTGGGCGTGAGCTGGTGCGCGCGCGGCCCGTGACGGGGACGGCGGTGGCGAAGCTTTGTTTTCCCCGTCCCGCTTCCACTGTTCTCGCAATTTGTAGTTTGTACTCTACCGGGCCCGTGAGCGATGCCATTCTTGGAGCCATCCATCCATTGATTTTTTTTTTTTTTTTTTTTTTTTTTTTTGCGGGGAATCCATCCATTGATTTGAACACACCTCACTAACTTGTTCCCCCTCTGCCTACGTTACAACAACCAGAAGTCGGTGCCGTTTCTTCGTGACAACAAACATGTATGTGTCCTTGCGTGTGATGTGAAGCGAACAAAGTCCGCGCGCTTTCAGAGCAGAAACGAGACCTGAATTTTGGTTTCTAGAACGTGAGAGTTTGAACGGCGGTGCACTGATTCAGATGTGGCTGTGCGACGCTTTAGACTTGACAATGCGGCTTGTGGTAAAGCGGCAGAGCATAAAGGTGGCACTTTCAGAATCTGAACGTGGTGGATAGGGGTCGATGGATGATGGGTGCCGGTGGTTAACGAAAGAAAGTAGGGGTTGGAAAGCTGCTTTTGCCGTGAACGTACGCAGATGCGATCTGGTTAATTACTTCCAGCCGGGGTTGCTAATTACCACGGTGAAAGCAAGGTATACTTCATCAAGAACTAAAGAGGATACAGGGTGCTTTGGGATAGTGTGACCGCGCGGGTCGGGGACGGGAGATTCGGTCTCGGGCGAAACAGTGCGGTGGACGGTGGTTGCCCGCCTGCCGTGGAAGCGAAACCACGAATAATCGGTGGGTGACCGATCGGCACCAAGAGGCATGATGAGGGATGAGCACTGTGCGTACCCTACGACGAGATGAGTAGATGACCGACACGTACGTACGTACGTCCGTCCGGTGGTTGGGTCACCACCTCAGTTGGGGTTCGACGGATCTCATCTCATCTGATCCGATGTATGATATCATGGCCCTAATCCGATGAGGGTTTCGGAACATCACACATGCAATGAGAGGCGGTCAGGAAAGTCGATTTTGTTACCCGTTAGGTGGGGGGTCTGGCCTCTGGGACTGGGGCTACGTTCCAATGCTCGTGTCGCCTCACGCGCGATGGGCGCTTCATCACCAGGACCATCGGTGGTTACGCATACCGTTTTCGTCTCGTCGGTCACCCGTAGGCCGTACGTGTTCATACAAATTTGAACGGATAATCAATGATGCGTTTCTCTTTGGCATCCGTCCACGAGCTTCGGATCATGCTATCCTTCAGATCACGCGAACCGCCACCACCAACACACAGCACTCGTTTCTCGACCCTCGCTCAAATTCACAAGAAACAAATGCAGAGCTTCAGAGTTCAGAACGTGTGCTAACTCTTGGGATTAGCATGGGACATGTAGTACACGCACATGGTTCTTCTGAACCTCTGCCGTACGTACATGTCGCAATCGCATCAAATCCCATTTTTATCCATCGAGCATTTTTTGGTTGATGTGTGTTTAATTATGTCGACAGCAACACATGTCTGAATCTGAATCAAGTGGCAATCCCGGGCAAACGGTCCCGCACGCTGAGGTTACCCGGCGACCAACCATAAACGGATAAACCTACATGCACATCAAAGAGATTTCTTACACCCACGACCTGTCAACCATGCACGACGCCGGGTCAGATACTCAGGTAGTAGTTTTCCTATGGAGGAATGCCAAATCAGGGGGCGCAATGCCTTGCTTTCCTGGGCAACCATCGCCCGCCACCCCGGCCGGTGGGCGTCGCCGGTCAATATGCGATGCCAGTACGGTGGTGCTACGTTTGGTGGCCTTTTGGGGTGAAGGAAACTCTTTTGGGTGGTTTTACCTGCACTGCACGCTCGGTTTGGACACCGATGGAATGATGATCTCTTGCGTCGGAAGCACGAAGGCTGTGCTCGAGTGGCTTTCCATTAACGGGAATGCGTAACGGAGCTTCAGGTTTTGAGATGATTGCGTACGACGCCGACATGCCGGGACAGCCGAAATAGCTTTGCACACGATCTTTGTACATACGATCTGATGTGTCTCTACTAGACTCCATGCTGCATTCCTTTTCTTTTTCTGATGGAGCTGGTTGATTGGACTCCACGATCTTTGCACATGCAACAACAATCGTATGTGTGTTCGGAGGTGAAAATGTCGTACGTATAGCAGGGCTCGGGTGCAGCCTTGCAGTTGCGGTGCAGGTGCGGCAGGGTTGATGACTTGATGGGATCGTTGGGGTTGTCGGGAGTGCTGGATGCGGCTGTCATGGGAAAATGTCAACGGAAAGTACGTCGGTAGTTTCCTTTACAACCGGCCCCGGGGAGAAAAACAAAACAATCTCCACGGAAAGTGGCTTGAAGGACTCAAGAACTTTGTGCATCTTTTGAAAAGGTACGAGCGTGTGACCCTGCATGCATATTAGCGAACGTCCATATAAGAAAAATATGCAAATATAAGGTATCTCCAAAGCCCTGTCGTAAATCGGATACACTATCCGTCCACCCCCTCCTATCCCTCGCGTCTTGTGGCCGTGTCCACAAAGGAACCACTCGCGTCCCTCGCGTCTCCTCCTCCAGGGCGACCGAGGGCGCGAACCCAGCCCCCACCACAGTCGCCACCCCCTCCTCCCCCCTCTCCCCTCACCGTCCCTATAGGTGGCCGTCGGGAAAGCCCGTGCGCCGCCGGTGAAGGGACGGCGGGGATCTCGCATCCTTCGGCCGTAGGGCGGCTGCCTGGAGGGGCAGTGCGCGGCGGCGCGAGATCTTCCTACAGCGGTTGCTCCTCCCGGCGGCGCGGCGTCGCTCCGGCGACAACGTGGAGACGACGGACTCGCCGGAGATCTACGGCGCAAGGGCCTCGGAGCAGCGGCTCCGAACACGGCGGCGGGAGTGTCCCCTCCGTCGGGAATGACGGGCCAGGAGGTGGCTTCATGTGGTGGTGCCTGGGGGCGGCGGATCAAGGGATCCCGTACCCGGATTCATCGCTGCAGGCGCGTTGTCGTGGTTTTGTCACGGCAGATGTCCTCGTGAAATGACTTAGTCGTGAGGCCATCGCAGCTAGGTGGTAACTCAACGGGGTTGATGGGAATCGAGAGACAAGGGTTTACCCAGGTTCAGCCCCTCACAATGGAGGTAATGGCCTACGTCCTGCTTGATTGTTATTGATGATGATGATCTCGATTACAAGGGTGCAACTTGGCTAACCTAGTACTCGAGAGCTTGTAACTTGATCTTTCTGCCTCGGGGGGCTCGCCTTTATATACAGGTCGAGGCCCCAGGCTTACAACAGAGTCCGGGTCGCAACATGACCCGTGCCCTAATCTATCTCCTACTCATCATCTTAGGTAAGCCGCCGCCTTAGGTAAGCCGCCGCCTCAAGTACTGGACCTCCAAGCCGGCCCGCTTATGAGTCACCCTGGATGGGCCTTGGAGTCTTGATAGCCGCATCTCTCTTTAGGCCGCCACTGGATAACCTGGCCCTGAACGGGCGGGTCATACCGTGGGGTTATATCCCCAACATTAGCCCCCAGAGTGATGTGGATTCATTCACGTCAATCTTCAGTCTTGTTGTACTTCCGGGTCATATGAATTTGCCGGCTCATAATACCTCTTTACCTCAGTGCTCCTCGCTCCCTCGCGTCAGGACGTCATCTTCCGGAATCAACGGTGCTTAAGCGTGACGTCACAGCGAATATGGATGTATATCTGTTAGGCGCAAGAATCGAGGCGCCTCTTCGCAAAAAGTTACTGTGCCTCCTCCGTTTGCGCACCTGCCCTTTTCCTTCTTATAAATATCCTCGAGGCCCGCAGTATTCTTTTTTTACTGCTTCGTCTTCTTCCTCTCGCCCAGGCCATCCGTGACCCAAGCTTTTCGCCGCCGTGCGACCTTGGTATCTCCGACGGCGCCAACCACTTCAACGGCTCCACGCACGCCGCTGTCGACACCGTCAAGAGCCTCTCGAAGCTTCCGCCGCATCCAGGTACGCCCCATTTCTCCCTAGATCTGTAGCAGTTCTTTATCCATTTACCTAGTTCATCGGTGCTCGTCGGTTCATCCTATCATTGCTGTTTTAGATCTAGATTCTAATGAACTCGTCGTAGAAATACTCCGATGTTGGCTGTAGTACCATTTCTGCATCTAGGTACTTCAGATCCTCACTAAACACTGCGAATAAATCAAACCATGCTTCCACTGTACGAGTTAGGAATAGTAAATATTTTCCCTTTTCGCATATTTTGTAGATCCATAATTATAGCCACTTTGTTTGAAATCTATTCCTGCAACACTTAGCAAAAAATCAGAATCTTCAACTTTAAGATGAGCCGCCGTATATATCATGACTCGCCCGCCTTGGGAAGCATAGTTGAATATCTGTTCAGGCGGCTTGTAATTCGTTGACACATTTTGGTAATTGAATAACTATGTTAGCCCGCCTCTTAATTTTAACCACCATATCGTACTGGCTTCTTTCCAAACCACCACGGCGACCTTAGCGATCGTGAAATGACCCGCCATTCATATTTTTATCCGCAGCCGTTAATTCTTTAGGCGACTTACCATGGCAAAGACCACAGTCTGCAACTGGGTGAGTTCCCAAGTTTCACAACTCGTGCTCAATGATTATAAAGAACAAGGTTTTCTGCCTGCTCAAGAGGTGATTGGCTGGCAGGCTCCTCAAGGCAAAACTGTTCCCCAACCCGGCGAAGGAGAAGTCGTGGTGTTTACAGACCATCTTCTTAGGGGCTTCTCTCCGCCCGGGTCAAAAAATTTCCGGGACGCCTTAAGTTTCTTCAACCTTCATCCTCAAGATCTTGGTCCAAATTCTATATCCAACCTATGCCAATTTCAAGTCCTCTGTGAAGCATATCTGCAAATGGAAGCCACCGTTCCCCTCTTTAGGGAGTTTTTCTATATCAACCGCCAGACTGAATGTGCTGATGGCCCCAGTCTAGAACTTGGCGGGGTCTCGATCCAGAGGCGAAGAGACGTTGCTTTTCCTTCAGTCACTCTGCTGAGTCATCCAAAAGGATGGAACAAGACTTGGTTCTATTGTAAGAACACAGCTCCTGCTGATGAGAACCCTTTGCCGGGTTACAGACCTGACCGTCTTGACCCCACCGTTGAACTTCCTGGCAGGGCCCCTCAAGAGGAGCGCGCTCAAGTCGCCCACATATATCCAAAGCTGAGGGCTCTATTATCCAATGGTTTGACCAGGGTTGATCTAACCCGGTGCTGGATTACCTGGAGGATTCTCCCCTTAAGTCGCCCGGCGGATTTAATGTGCAATTACTCAGGCAAATCAAATGATGCACAAAGGTTCAGTCCCATTGACCTGTCAGCTGACGAAATAAACAAGATTGTGAAGAAACTGCTTGGGGAGTCACAAGAAAACTGTAACAAGACGGGGCTGAGACCGTTCTATGCCCTTAACCAGGCTCCTCCAGTAAGCATTCCTGTGATCATTTGTCCAGCTTATCAACTCTTTAAACTTACTTGTTGATCTTGTTTAAAACTGTGCAGGCCGACTCTCCATTCTGGAACAGGAAGAAAAAGAAAATACCAGCGACCAAGCCTAGGGCTGCTAAAGCTGCACCGGCTCAAAAGAAGAATAAACCGGCTATTGAAAGCGAGGCGATAGCTAGAGGCGGGTCATCAGCAGCTGATGATGATTCAGAGGTAGAACTTGACTCCCTTGGCCGTCTTTTTATTGAACTGGCTAACACCTCATATTCTCAGGACGATGCTGAAAATAGCCGGGCTGATGATGTTGAGGTAATTTCCATCTCCTCCGACTCAGAAAACTTTGTTCCTCAAAGAGCCAGAAAAACTGTCAGAAAAGTGCCATTTTCTCATCCACACGCTTATTTAGACCCACAATTTTCTTTAAAGAAATCGCAGCATGACGGCTCTGCAAGACTCCAGACTCGAAGTGGTTCTGGAGAACTCTTGACCGGCTTACCTGATGCTTCAGCCGCCCGTAAGCGACGCAATGAGGTGCCTCACAGTCCAACCCCATCTCTTCCACGAGCCGGCCTTTTTAAGCATCCTCTTAACCCGTCTGATTCAAATTACCAGGAGTCGCCACCATCATCTGGCGACTCATCTGCCACTCAACTGCCACCCTTGGTCATTAAGCAAGGGCAAGTGCTTCTCAATAAACCGTGCTTCGTCGTAACCATTATCTCGCTTATTTGAGTCTGCTTATGAATTCATAGGGCAAAGGCTAAGAAGAGGAAAACTGGAGAGTCATCTTCGACCCCAGAGAACTTTAAATCAGAAGACCCAAACTTGGAGATCCCTGAAGGTCAACACGAGACGGCAAAGGATCAGCCTGGTGAAAATGTTGATCCGCCCAAGCAAAACTAGCTGCCAACTACTGAAAAGGTGGATACTCAAGTCGGCGCGGCGGACGTGGTGGAGGATCTTAACCCGCCAAGTCCTACTCGCCCTTCTAGTCCGATGAAGGTGACTGAAGATACGGTCGTATCATCTCCCCAAGCCGATGATGATGTTGGCATCACAGGGGTATCCTTCAAGACTCCAGAGACGTCAAGTGTTCTGACCAAGCTTGTATCAAAAGATGAGCCAGTCGCGTCTGAGAAAGGAAAAGGGAAGCTTGAGCTCCCAAACTTTGAACATCTCAGCACGGCCGATCTCCATGAGGCGTATTTGACCCGACTATCTGTAAGCCGGGAATGGAAGTAAGCCTGGTCAATATGCTGAAGAGGAAATATGAGGTCAGAAATGTCCCTTCTTTCCATACTGTATATATCTTGTGTAGCCGCCAAGTCTTAGACATAGGTCAGCATGAATATGTGTAAGACTTTCAGTATGATATACTCGTTTCGGAACTGTAGCCCCCAAGGGCCGGGTTGTTATGTATATGATAAGCCGGTTCTTTAACATATGTCCCTTGAAAGCAACGTGTAGCCCCCAAGGGCCGACTCATTTTGATAAGATGAGCCGGATCTTATTCCCGTAGTGATCATCAGAAGAGAAAAATGACCTGCATTAGCCCCCAAGTGCCATGTAGATTGCTAGCAAACTGCTTGGGACTTTAGGTGAGAAATTTTAGCTGCCTCATAGCCCCCATGGGCCAGGTTGTGCAATTTGGTGGGCTCAATAGTATATAGCATTCCACTGACGAGATCTGATTATGACAGGATATGTTCAATGACGCCGAGTCAAAGGTGGCCGGCTTACAAGAGCAACTCAAAGCTGAGAAGAAGCTTCATATAGACGCCGAGTCATCTGTCGCAGCCTTGCAATAATCTGTATCAACAGCTGCTGAAAACTTGAAATCTTTGAAGACCTCTCACGAGGAAGAAAAAGCAGCATTGTTGAAACATGCTGAAGAGGCAGAGAACCGACTCAAGCCCATTACTGATGAAGTAAACGACTTGAAGCGCTATATTACCGATATGACCCAGACCATCTTTGGTAAGTGACCCACCAATCAGTCAGGAATAACTCGCCCGAAGTCTGTGATATTTGTATGGGAATGCTGTAATCGAATGTGTTCAAATATTGCAGGTAGCAGAAGCATCAATCTACGTCAAGACCCCCGTGTCAAGCTCAAGGCGGTTTACACTTTCTTGGAGCAACTTTATGCAGGGAGCTTGTTCACAATTATGTCTGTGATGGGTCACAAAGAGCCGCCACGTTTCATAAGGGACGTGTTGAAGCAACTTTCAACCATTCCTAGACAAATTGAAGAGTTGAAGAAATCAGCCGCCCGAGCAGGTGCCATGATGTCCTTAAGCCGGGCCAAAGCTTTTATGCCGGATATGGACCCTTCCGAGATGACCGGCGGGTTTCCAGAATTCAACACTGATGGCAGCGAATTCTCTTCAGCAGATTACGCCCGGTGTTTGAAGGAAACTCGTGTTTTGGCGAGTCAACTTGTTGAAGAGTTAGACTTGAAGAGGTACCAGCCGGCTTACAACGAAGAGAACGTGCGGGTCATCCCGCCATCTTATACGCCCATCGACCTAACTCCGGCACGGCGTAAGCATATCTTTGCTCCTGATGTTGACCCGTCAATTATCATGAAAGAGGATGTCGTCTTTCAAGCCTTGACAACTATCGACTGGGATCTGAACAATCTTCAAATCGGAAGAAGAGCGGAACCGGAGCAGGATGACCCGAAGGCCCAAGCCGCTGATGAACACCAGGAAGGAACTAACCCGGGAACTAATGACCCGGAGGGCACAGAAACTGGTGCCCAGGAGTAGATGTCTCCAAAGAACTTTGATATCATGGGGCCCAGCTGTGCCTTTGTAATAGGATAGTTGGAAACACTTGGTTGCTGAGCGTGCCTTCGCGCACTTGAATAGTTGGCAGTATTTTGGATGAAACAGCTACACTGGTGTGATTGTATGTTAACCCGCCCAGTCTCTTTTGAAAGAATCGACGCTTCGTTGAGTAACAGTATGGCGAGTCATATTTGTATGAACCATAAATAGTTTATCCTTCTCTGCATAACACAGGTTTAGAATAATCCAGGGCGCTTAATAGTTGTCCGGCTCGTGGTTAGCACCAGTCTGAAATAAACTGTATGATTTTTGTTGACTCATGGTCGATAGGCATCTGTCCTTTGTTTTAAACCGGTTTGTCCATGATCCGGCGGCTCATGGACAAAAGGAAACAAAGATAACCCCTGTAAAAAATTGAACAGAAATCGTGAATAGATATCAATGTTAAGTCGGCTTTCGAGGCACGATGATATAGACCGGCTTTCGAGGCTCGAGTCTTGCTTCAATGAAGCTGGCGTGATAGCCCATGGTTTATCCTCGCTCTCTGTAAGCCGGCTCTCTCGTGACATCCGATATTTTAAACAAGACAAGTTCAGGGTCATAGAGATGATTGACTTGTCAAGAGTACACCGGGTCACCTAATCGGAGTAGCATCAAGCAGACAGGCAGGTTTAACCAAGATAATGTGGTGTCATTTGCCAGGTCAAGAGGGTGAGATAGCTAAACTCGGTGAGTGGAAGCCCCCAAGTGACCAATGATCAAAAACGAAAAGACTCATGCACAATATTTGAGATGAAACGACAGAGGCCCCGAGTTTCGGGGATGCCGGCTTATGTATATTGATCATAATATATACAAAGGTATGTACAAGCAAACTTGAGCCAGTGGCTCTAAGTATAGTAAGGACAGAGATGAGCGATATTCCAAGGCCTGTTGGTCTCTTCCTCCGACGTACGTGACTTATTGTGTTCACGTATATCCATCAGGTAATATGACCCGTTGTTGAGATTTTTGTTGATGACAAAAGGCCCTTCCCAGGGAGGGGAAAGCTTGTGCATACCTGTCTGTTCTTGTATCAGACGGAGCACTAAATTGCCCTCCTGGAAAGTACGGCTGCGGACTTTGCGGCTGTGATAGCGACGTAGGTCTTGCTGATAGATCGCAGATCGTGCTGTTGCTAAGTCACGTTCCTCTTCCAAGGCATCCAGAGAGTCTTGACGAGCTTGTTCATTGTCTGCTTCGACGTAGGCGGTAACTCTTGGGGAATCATGACGGATATCACTGGGCAGAACAGCTTCTGCACCATAGACCATAAAGAAAGGCGTATAGCCTGTTGATCTATTAGGAGTGGTCCGGATGCTCCAAAGGACAGAAGGGAGCTCTTCAACCCAACAACCCGGCGTGCGCTCGAGTGGGACCATAAGCCTAGGCTTAATGCCTCATAAAATCTCCTGGTTAGCGCGTTCTGCTTGGCCATTGGGCCGAGGGTGTGCAACTGATGCAACAACAAGCCGGATATGCTCTCTTTGACAAAACTGCTTCATAGCTCCCTTTGACAAATTTGTGCCATTATCAGTGATGATGCTATGCGGATAACCAAAGCGAAAAATCAACTTTTTCAAGAACTTGACTGCTGTGGCTGCATCACAATTGCTAATTGGCTCGGCTTCAACCCACTTGGTAAATTTATCGACAGCAACCAAAAGATGGGTCTTTTTGTCTTTGGACGGTTTAAACGGACCAACCATATCAAGCCCCCAGACTGCAAAGGGCCAAGTTATTGGGATCATCCGGAGCTCTTGAGCCGGAACATGAGCCCGACGAGCAAACTTTTGCAACCATCACACTTTTGTACGATATCCTCAGCATCCACGTGAGCCGTAAGTCAGTAAAAACCATGCCGAAAAGCTTTTGCCACTAAGGACCTTGAGCCGGCATGATGACCACAATCTCCAGAATGAATCTCATTAAGGATCTCTTGCCCTTCATCAGGGGAAACACAATGCTGGAAAACTCCTGTAATGCTCCTCCTATGTAACTCGCCATTGACGATGGACATAGACTTGGAGCGGCGGACGATCTGACGAGTCATGAGTTCATCTTCAGGGAGCTCGCCTCAAGTCAGATAATCCAGATAAGGAACTGTCCAGTCCGGAATAGCGTGAAGAGCCGCCACCAACAGTGCCTCCGGGTCAGGGATAGCGAGATCTTCCTCGGACGGCAGTTTAACAGAAGGATTATGAAGTACGTCAAGGAACACATTCGGAGGGACCGGCTTACGTTGAGAGCCGAGTTGTGACAATGCATCAGCTGCCTCGTTGAGTCACCGATCGATGTGATCAACTTGATATCCTTTGAAGTGACCGGCCACATTGGTTACCTCTTGCCGATAAGCCGCCATAAGTGGGTCCTTGGAATCCCACTTTCCTGAAACTTGCTGAGCGACCAAATCTGAGTCGCCTAAACATCTGACCCGGCTGAGATTCATCTCTTTAGCCATCCGAAGACCATGGAGGAGAGCCTCGTATTCAGCTGCATTGTTAGTACAAGTAAACAAAATCCTCAGGACATAACAAAATTTATCACCTCGAGGGGAAGATATGACCACTCCAGCCCCCGAGCCTTCTAGCTGTCTGGAACCATCAAAATGTATAGTCCAATATGTATTATCGGGCTTCTCCTCTGGAGTTTGGAGTTCCGTCCAATCATTGATGAAATCCATGAGTGCCTGGGATTTGATGGCCGTGCGAGGGACATATTTAAGATGGTGTGGGCCAAGCTCAATTGCCCACTTGGCAACCCAGCCTGTAGCTTCCCTGTTCTGGATGATGTCTCCCAAGGGTGCTGAACTAACCACAATAATGGGGTGCTCCAGAAAATAATGCCTGAGCTTGCGACTAGCCATGAAGATGCCAAACACCAGTTTCTGCCAATGTGGGTACCTCTGCTTGGACTCAGATAGAACTTCGCTGACATAATAGACTGGCCGCTGCACTGGATATTCTTTCCCTGCCTCTTTCCTCTCGACAACAACTGCAACACTTACTGCTTTGTTATTGGCAGCAATGTACAGGAGCATAGGCTCTTTGGCGATGGGAGCAGGGAGAATAGGCGGCTCGGCCAATTGCTTCTTGAGGGCTTCGAAAGCTGCATCAGCAGCGTCACTCCAGACAAAAGTGTCAGTCTTTTTAAACATCTGATAAAGGGGAATCGCCTTTTCGCCAAGGCGGCTTATGAACCGGCTCAAAGCCGCGATCCGACCCGCCATCCGTTGAACGTCATTGATGTTCTCCGGTTTCGCAAGCGATGTTATTGCCTTAATCTTGTCTGGGTTGGCTTCGATGCCTCGCTCCGATACTAGGAAACCCATCAACTTGCCTGCATGAACACCAAAAACACACTTATCCGGGTTAAGCTTCATCTGGTAAGTCCGAAGATTAGCGAAAGTTTCCTTGAGATCATCCAGCAAGGTCTCCTTCTTCAATGACTTGACCACGATATCATCCACATAAGCATGAACGTTGCGCCCAATCTGCTTGTGGAAGAAATTCTGGACACACCGCTGATAAGTTGCTCCTGCACTTTTGAGCCCGAAGGGCATAGAGACATAGCAAAAGGCCCCAAAAGGTGTGATGAAAGCCGTCTTCTCCTGATCCTCGACGGCCATCTTTATCTGATGATAACCGGAGTAAGCATCCAGGAAACACAAACTCTCACAACCCGCCATGGCATCGATGATCTGATCAATGCGAGGGAGGGCAAACGGGTCTTTGGGACAAGCCTTGTTGAGATCTGTGTAGTCAACACACATGCGCCAAGTGCCGTTTTTCTTTAGAACAAGCACTGGATTAGCCAACCACTGAGGGTGAAAAACTTCAACGATGAACCCGACAGCTAGGAGCCGGGCTACTTCTTCCCCAATAACCTTGCGTCTCTCCTCGTTAAAACGACAGAGGAATTGTCGAACAGGCTTCATTTTGGGATCCACATTAAGGTGGTGCTCAGTGAGTTCTCTCGGTACACGTGGCATGTCAGAAGGTTTCCACGCGAAGATGTCCCGATTCTCACGGATGAACTCGATGAGCGCGCTTTCCTATTTGGGATCCATACTAGTCCCAATAGTGAACTTCTTGGACGGGTCACCAGGGACAAACTCAACCTGCTTGGTGTCCTCGGCCGACTTGAACTTGAGGGGCGGGTCAGACTGTGCGGTGGGTTTCTTCAAGGGCGTCATATCGGCCGGGTCAACATTTGCAGTGTAAAATCGCAACTCTTCCACAGCACAAGCCGTTTCGGCATAGGCTGCATCCCCTTCCTCGCACTCAAGGGCGATCTTTCGATCTCCATTAACTGTGATAGTGCCTTTTGGTCTAGGCATCTTGAGTTTGAGGTAGACATAGCAAGGTCGAGCCATAAAGCGAGCATAAGCCGGCCGCCCAAACAGGGCGTGATACGGGCTCTTGATCTTGACCACCTCAAAGGTCAAAGATTCACACCTGTAGTTATCATCAGTGCCAAACGCGACATCCAGCTTGATCCGCCCGATAGGATATGCAGACTTTCCAGGAACAATCCCGTGAAACACTGTAGAAGACGACTGGAGTTGTTTTTCAGACAGATTCATCCGTCGGAAAGTGTCGTAGTACAAGATGTTTATGCTGCTTCCTCCGTCCATGAGCACCTTTGTGAGTGAATAGCCGCCGACTTGAGGTGCCACCACCAAAGCCAAGCAACCTGGACTGTCGACCCGGGGAGGGTGGTCCTCTCTGCTCCATGTAATGTGCTGTTCCGACCAACGTAGATATTCCAGGACTGCCGGCTCGACAACACTGACGGCTCGTTTCCGGAGTTTGCGATCTCGCTTGTCAGTATGGGTCGTGAACACGTGATACTGCCCACTATTCAACTGTTTGGGATTGCTCTGAAAACCAGACTGATTGCCCTGTTGTTGATTTCCTTGCCCCGGATGCTGACTGCCTCCGTTGTTGCCAGAACCCTGGTAACCTGCTCCTGAGCCGCCCGGGCCATGGAATCCTGGGTTGTGAAAGCCGCCGGACGAGCCGGCTCCAGGCTGCCCCGGGTTGCCTTCTCCGCCGCCCTAACGGTTCTGAAAGAATTGCTCTCCGAAAGCTTGCATTATGTGACAGTTCTCCCAAGAGTGGGTTGACGGCTTATTAGGGAGGCTGTGCTTTGGGCATGGGTGTCGTGGTTTTGTCACGGCAGATGTCCTCGTGAAAAGACTTAGTCGTGAGGCCATCGTAGCTAGGTGGTAACTCGAACGGGGTTGATCGGAATCGAGAGACAAGGGTTTACCCAGGTTCGGCCCCTCACGATGGAGGTAATAGCCTACATCCTGCTTAGGTTGTATTGATGATGATCTCGATTACAAGGCTGCGACTTGGCTAACCTAGTACTCGAGAGCTTGTAACTTAGTCTTTCCGCCTCAGGGGCTCGCCTTTATATACAGGTCGAGGCCCTGGGTTTACAACAGAGTCCGGGTCGAAGAGACAACCTGTGTCATACTCTAATTCCTACTCATCTTGTTTCACAAGTAAGAAAATTCTTTAGGCGCCTTAGATAGAAAGGCTCTGGGCCGTGAGCCGGCATCTCCTGGGGGGCTTATCCTCTGGACTCCGGTCTTCTGGATCACCGCGGCCCACCTGAAGAAGCCTTCTTCTAAGTCGCCGTATAATGACCCGGCCCTAAATGGGCGGATTATATCCATGGGTTATATCCCCGACAATGGGCCTTTGAGGGCTTCCTCAAAATTACGGGGCTTGTTGCCACTGTAGGATCTTCCCGAATTATTCCCCCTCGGGTATTTGTAACCGGTGTTGGTATTAGCAACCAAGTCTGATCCTCCTTCCTGATTCTTACGCTTCCCTCCATTGCCTTGATTACCATGGTTTCCATTGTTCCCTGAATTGTTCTGCTGGTTACCCTTGCCACCATTGTTTTTCTTTCCTTTGCTAGTTTGGTCATCGTCTGGGCTAGGATCCTTCGTGGTGTCTGACTCGGCATACCTAGTGAGGACGTCCATGAGCTCGCCCATATCCTGAACCTTCCGCTTAAGCCGGCCAAGCTTCTGCACGAGGGGCTCGAAATGACAGTTCTTCTCCAGGATCAAAACCGTCTGAGCCACCGTGATGTTGTCAGAGGCGTGAATAATGTCTGCGACCCGGCGCGTCCAGTGATGGGCCGACTCACCCTCATGTTGGATGCAGTGCTGAAGATCGACGATCGTCATTGGGCGCTTGCAGGTTCCCTAGAAGTTCTTGATGAAATGGTCCTTCAACTCCGCCCAGGTGTTAATAGAGTTAGGGGGCAAGTTTTTCAACCACGTACGAGCCGGCCTCTCCAACATCATCGTCAGGTACTTGGCGCAGACAGCGTTGCTGACATCCAGCATGTCCATGGCTATCTCGTAGCTCTCAATCCAAGCGGCCGGCTTAAGGTCAGCCGTGTAATTTGGAACCTTGCGAGGGCCTTTGAAATCCTTGGGCATGCGCTCGTTGCGTAAAGCTGGCACCAAACACGGTATCCCAATGGTCCTGCTACCGGAGGTCAATTGGGTTGTGACAAGCGGCGCTTGAGCCGCCGTATTTGCCGCCTCCGCCGCTCGCTGAGCCCGAGCCGTATCAACTATCTCCTGGGCATTAAGGGGCCCAAGGCGTGGCGGGTCACGAGGCTGCTCACGATGTCGATGAGTGCTGCTAGAGACGGCCGGCGACTCATCGTGGCGGCTTCTGCTACGGCTTGGGAGCGGGGTAGAGTGGAGCCGCTGCCGACTGTAGGAGTAGTTCGCCTGTTGGGCGACCGCAGTTTTTAACATCTCAATGGAATTTCGGGCTTCAATCTCAACCGGCGAATTTCCCGTGATTGGGAGCGCGGCCAAATTGGTCGCTGCCGCTACAAAGTTGTCCAACGGATTGGAGAAGTGACCCGCCGGCGTAAGGAAACGATGCGGGGGCGTCTGAACTGGCGGGAGTCGCTGGGCCAGCTCCTGCTGGTGCTGCTGAGCCGGCTGGTAGGGTTGACCCGGCGACGGCTGCCTGCCTCTGCTTGGGGGCACAAACGGTGCTTCCGGAGTGCCTGCCCCAGCCCCTTGAACAGGCGTATCCTGAGGTGTATTGAACAGACGCATGGGCTCGTAGTTAGGTGGCAGACGGCTCATATGGCGCCTCTGATGAACCGCCTCTGAGGCATTCTGACGGAGCCCCATGCGCCATGCTTCGGTTTTCAGGCGCTCTACCTCACCTTGGAATTGGGACTGCAACTCCGCCATACGAGTGTTTTCGGCGTTGATATCTGCATGTACCTTAGCCATCTGCTCGCGGAGTTTTGTCACCTCCGTGTTGCGTTCCGCCTGGTTCTCTGTGGTCATCGGCGTCGCAAGGAGCGTCACTAGGGCGGTTGCCAATTCTGCCAAGGCCTGAGCCGGTGGTATGGCTGAGCCGGCTCCTGAGGTGCCAGTCCCTGCCGCTACGCCGGCCACCGTAGAGTTAAGGGCTAGGGCAGAGCCTGCCATGTAGACAGCAGCCCGGGGGGGTGTGACGCCCCTGCTCGATCGTGCACTAATCATACACGCAAATGCACACGATCGAGATCAGAGACTCACGGGAAGATATCACAACACAACTCTAAACTCAAATTTAAACATAACTCTCATATTACAAACCAGGGGTCACGAGGACCCGAATACATAAGTCATACACACAAATGATATCTGAGTACAGACATAGTTAGTCAAATTTGCCTTAAGAAGGCTAGCACAAACAACGAAACTGATCGAAAAGGCGAAGGCCTCCTGCCTAGGGCCTCCAAACTACTCCTGGTCGGCTGGCTCAACCCAGTAGTACGTGCCCCCGGGACTCTCCTGGTAGTAGGCTCCTACGGTGGCATCTAGCTCCGGGGCTCCGTCATCTGGTCGCAATTATTGGGTATGGGGGAAAAGAATAGCAAAGCAACCGTGAGTACTCATCCAAAGTACTTGCAAGACTGACATCAGATCTATGCTAAGTATGCATCGGTATCAAAGGAATGGGGCTATATCTTTGGACTGAACTGCAGAATGCCAGAATAGAGGGGGAGAAGCCTAGCCTATCGAAGACTAGCATCTTGAAGCAATCTTGCAGCATTAGAAGAGAGCAGATTAGCATATTATAAATTAACAAGCATGTTGAAGCAAGCCCAGAGATCCTTCCTCGACTCCCCGCGAGAAAGCGATCCCGGAGCTTATTATTAATTAACATGTATCCAGTTCAAATAGTAGTAGATCGGGATACAACACTGAGCGTCCTGTTACCGTGGACACGGCTATTCGAATAGATAACTTCCCTGCAGGGCTGCACTACTGTTACCCAACACGCTCGATTACATCTGGCCGGACACACTTGTTGGGTAATGTCCGGCCTCGGGTAATCGACACGACGTAGTCCTACCTAGGCTCAGCAGAGAGGTCAACACGCTGGTCTAAATCCTAAGTGCGAAGGGGTCTTGGGCCCATCACCCTTTGCACTCCTGCACGTTGCGAGACTGGCCGAGGCCCAGGCGCGACACTGTATACACAAGTGATGTAACCAGCCCACCCCAGCAATCAGCCCGCATCTCTGAGCTATGACGTCTGAAGAGCTTTCGGCTGATACATACGACGTAGAGGGTCCCATAACCATTGTCCCACGTGGTGGTAGTGCGTATAGGGCCAACGACCCACTCAGATCAAATACTCAAATCTGTTAGGCATATTTAGTAGCTCACAGAGACGATCAGGATTCCTGTCGCTCCGTCTTGGTAACACACGGATCACGATCAGGGTGGTCTCCGCCTGCCATGTCGTTCCGCCACAGTATCACTCGCGGGTGCCCAACTAGCAAGCCCGACTTCACATTTCCCCGCGGGTACCCCTCGGGGTCGACCCGCCTGCAACAAAGGTCAAAGTATCCGTGTGTCCAAAGTATCGAGTAAGGATCCAAGGAATCACCCTCAAAGGATTCCCACTCGAGGAGTTGCACGACAGAAGCTTTATCGGAGGTGGTGAAAGAGGAATCACCCTCGGTAACCCACAATCGGATAGCTATTCTACAGAGGCATCATCAGAAGTGAGATAAGAGGTATCACCCTCGGCACTCGATGCCAGCTCTGCAGAGAGGAGCAACTTAGGGGGTGTGCGGTGATTGATGTTCTCAACCCGTTCGATCACATCGATCGGGGCACAAGTACTAAGGCGGGGCAACTACAGCAAGGAAGAGGGTCCACAGATGGTTTACCATCCAACCTATACTAAGCATCTCGGATAGCAGGCAGGTATCAATAACAGGTTACAAAACTAGGCTATGCATCAGAATAGGATAAAGCAAAGCAGTAGCAATTTCTAATGCAAGCAGGAGGAAGAAGGAATAGGTGATATAGGCATGCGTCAAGGAGGGTTGCTTGCCTGGAAGCTCTGCATATTCCAAGTTCAGTATGATAGAGGGGTGTGACAGGTATGTGGGTGGCATATTCGGATTCTACATATTTTTCTGATCGTTTTTCATATATAAATTATTTTCATCCGAGTTACGGTTTATTTTATATGATTTTTCAAAGTTTTATTGATTTTCTGGAATTTCTGAAATTATTTAATTCCGAATTATCCGAAACAGTGAAGGGTGACGTCATCATGACGTGAGAGTGACGTCAGCAGTCAACAGACCGGCTGACCAGTCAAACCTGACCAGTGGGTTCCACTGGTCAGTGACTGAATTAATTAAACAGAGTTTAATTTAACTAATTAACCGAATTATCAGGTGGGCCCACCCTGTCAGTGGCTAATTAGACAAATTAACTTTTATTTAAATTTAAACCGGTTTAATTAGTCGCGGGACCCACATGTCAGTGACTGTGGGTGCCGAGTCAGCACCGTTGACTGGTCAACCCAGTCAACGGGGCCAGTGGGACCCAACAGTCAGTGGCACAGGGGCCCCACACGTCAGGCCACGTCGGCGACATCGGCGCCGGCGCCGGGGAACGCTCCGGCGAGCCAAAAACTGCGGTGGCGCTACGGGAGGTGGCCGGAAATCGCGCACGGTGGGCTGTTCGACGCGCGCGAGGGCGCGTTGGATCGGGCGGAGCGAGCCGCGTCCAATGGCGGCGGTTGCAGCGCGCGAGGAGGACGGGAACGTCGACGGCGACCACCGCGGCGGTGCTGGACTTCGGCCACGATCGGGATCGACGAAAGAGGCCACGGGGAGAAGAACTAATCACACGGGCGGCCTCGACGAGGTGCCCTAAACATGCTCGTGTGCTCAGGCGAGCATGACAGTGACTAGCACGACGGCGATGAGCTACGCGGCGGCGACGGGTACGGCTATGGCGGAATCGGCGGCTACCGGCACGGAGCCGGGCAGGGGAGAGAGGAGGACGGCGCGGAGGCTCACCGAGCGGCTCAAGGAGGCCGGCGAGGGGTTTAGTAGCTGCAGGTGGCGCCGGAATCGACGATGGTTGCCGGTGACCCGGGGAGGAAGATGAGCTCGAGGGGCTCGATGTGGTGCTCCCCGGCTCCGATGGTTTGGTGCAGGCGGAGTAGCGGACGACGGCGATGCTTCACGACATCTCGGTGAGGCGAGGGGTCGACGGAGGGCGCGGGATCGACGGCGGCGATGGTGGGCGTTTTCGGGCGAGCTCGGGCGAGGGCGATGCAGAGGGCGAGGGGAAATGAGAGGGTACTAGGGTTTCGGGGGAGGGGAGAGCAGCTCGGGGAGAGCCTTATCTGCTCGGGGGCGCCGCGGGATGGGCGACAGCGAGCCGGGCGGCGCCGTGTCGGCGTGCGCGAGCGACAGCGCGGGAGGAGTACGACGACCGCGGTTGGGCTGGGCCGCGCGGGACTGTGCACTCGAGGCCCATAGGCACAGTGCCCCTTTGCCCATTTTCTTTTTCTTTTTCTGTTTTCCTTTATCCTTTCTGTTTTGCAAAATGTGTGGCTATAAAATGACCTTGGTAAAATATGGTTCTGGTCCTTTTAAATTCTAAGCAATATTTAACACTGCCAGAAATTGTTTTGGTGAATATATGATTTCATTTGCAATTTTGATAAATAAAATGGGATTAAATATTGCTGTTTGCTACTGTTTGAGGATGTTAGACTCATTTTTAAGTTGATGGTGATGTTGTTTTTCTTAACACAATTAGTTATGGTTTATTTGCTATTTAATGAACATTTTAGTTTCCAATTTGGAACAACTTTTATTTTCACTTTAATTTTGAATTTCAATTTAATTTGGAATTTGAAATGAGATATGTTGCAAAGGATGATTAAGCACTGTTAAGCATGGTGACTTGGCATTATCAAAAGGTCATCACTGTAGCTATTACATGGGGATGTTACAATTCTCCTCCTCTAAAAGAAATTCTCATCCCGAGAATTAAGAGGTAGGCTGAAAGAAAGTGGGGTATTCTTCACGAAGTCGATCCTCGCGTTCCCACGTGGCTTCATCTTCAGAATGATTCGACCACTAAACTTTAAGGAACTTGATTGCCTTCTGACGGGTTCGACGCTCAGCTTGATCGAGAATGCGGATCGGATACTCTTGATAAGAAAGATCCTCTCGCAATTCAAGCATTTCATGATCCACTGCTCGGATAGGATCCTTGAAGCAGCGACGAAGTTGTGACACATGAAAGACATCATGCACTTGAGAAAGGTTTGGCGGCAACTCTAGTTGATATGCCACTTCTCCTCGACGGGCGAGAATACGGAACGGGCCAATGTAGCGGGGAGCTAACTTGCCCTTGATTCCAAATTGATGAGTGCCCTTCATCGGAGTGACACGAAGGTAAGCTTGCTCGCCAGGCTGATAGACCATTACCTGGTGTTTTCGGTCAGAATTGCTCTTCTGACGAGACTGAGCAGTCTTCAAATTTTCACGGACAATGCGGACTTGTTCTTCAGAAAGTTGAATAATGTCCGGACCAACGAGTAATCGTTCCCCAGTTTCTGACCAAATCAGAGGGGTTTGGCACTTATGTCCATAAAGAACTTCGAATGGTGCCATCTTCAGACTAGCTTGATAGCTATTGTTGTAAGAGAATTCGGCACACGGGAGAGATTCCTCCCATTTCTTACCGAAAGAGATGACACAAGCTCGAAGCATATCTTCAAGCACTTGATTTACTCGTTCGACTTGCCTTTGGGACAGGGGGTGATAAGCGGTACTGAAAGATAGATGAGTTCCCATAGCCTCTTGGAAACTGTTCCAGAATCTTGAGGTAAAGAGGCTGCCTCGATCTGAACTGATCTCCAACGGAACACCGTGGAGTGACACAATTCTGGAAACATACAAGTCTGCTAACTGACTAGCAGTGATTGTCTCCTTGACAGGAAGAAAGTGAGCAACCTTTGAGAATCGGTCAATGACGACAAATATAGCATCATAACCCTTCTGCGATCTGGGAAAACCAGTAATGAAATCCATTTCGACTTTGTCCCATTTCCATTCTGGAATATCAAGGGGTTGCAGAGTTCCAGCAGGCCTTTGATGTTCTGCTTTGATGCGACGACAAACGTCACACTCAGCAACATAGCGAGCAATGTCTCGCTTCATATCAGGCCACCAGTACCGCTGGCGAATGTCTTGGTACATCTTGGTACTACCAGGGTGAATAGACAAAGGTGTGTCTTGGGCTTCTTTCATAACATCCAGACGAGAGTCCAGATTGTGCTTTCTGGGGACCACTAGGCGGCCTTTGAAGAGCAAGGCACCTTCTTCATCAACATGGTAGTAAGAAGAATTTCCCTTGGAGAGGTATTTCTTAACCTTTTCGACTTCAGAGTCATATTTCTGCAAGTTTCTGATGGTACGCTCGAGTCCTGGTTCAACAACGATGGTATTGAGATGACCCTGTGGAACAATATGGAGGTTCAACTTGCGAAGTTCTTCATAAAGCATAGGTTGCGCTTCCTGAACCATGAGGTTGTTGCAATAAGCCTTGCGACTCAAAGCATCGGCCATTTCATTAGCCTTGCCAGGGGTATAAGAAATATGCATGTCATAGTCAGCTATTGTCTCGAGCCATCTTTGTTGACGAAGGTTCAGATCTGGTTGGGTATACAGATACTTCAAACTCTGGTGGTCCGTGTATATCTCGCAACGATTTCCAAGGAGGTAATGTCGCCACAGTTTGAGAGCATAAATAACTGCAGCAAGCTCGAGATCATGTACTGGATAATTTTCCTCATGAGGACGCAATTGTCGCGAGGCATAAGCAATTACCTTGTGCTCTTGCATTAGGACACAGCCTAATCCTTGACGAGATGCATCACAGTAAATCACGAAGTCCTTTTGGGAATTCGGGGGTGCTAGCACTGGGGCAGATGTCAACTTGTCTTTAAGTGTCTGAAAACTTTCTTGGCACTTTTCTGTCCACTCAAATTTAATACCTTTGTGGAGCAGATCAGTCAACGGCTTAGCAATCTTGGAGAAGTTCTCGACGAATCGGCGGCAATAACTAGCGAGACCGAGAAAACTTCTGACTTGCTTAACATTCTTCGGAGGAGTCCAACCAAGAATAGCCTGAACTCGTTCTGGGTTAATAGCAATGCCATCTTTGGAAATCACGTGACCAAGATAAGTCACCTCAAATAACCAGAATTCACATTTAGAGTATTTGGCATATAGCTGGTGCTCTCAAAGTTTCTCCAATACAAGCCAAAGATGTTCGGCGTGTTCTTCTTCATTTTTGGAAAATATAAGGATATCATCCAAATAAACTACGACGAATTTGTCGAGGTAGTCCATGAAGATATAGTTCATCAGTCGAGAGAAAGTTGCTGGAGCATTAGTTAATCCGAAGGACATGAAGGTGTACTCGTATGATCCATAACGAGTAACGAAAGCGGTCTTCGGAATATCCTCCTTACGAACTCGGATCTGATGATAATGTTGGGGAACGTTGCATGGGAAACAAAAATTTTCCTACGCACACACAAGATCTATCCATGGTGATGAGCATCTACGAGAGGGAGAGTGAATCTACATACCCTTGTAGATCGCTAAGCGGAAGCGTTAAGAAACGCGGTTGATGTAGTCGAATGTCTCCGCGATCCAAATCGCAAGTCGTCCCTCGATCTGATCATGAACTAGTGCCGAACGGACGGCACCTCCGCGTTCAACACACGTACGGCATGATGACGCCTTCACCTCCTCGATCCAGCGAGCGATGGTGAAGTAGTAGATGAGTTCCGGCAGCACGACGGCGTGGTGATAGTGGTGAGGAACAATCTCTGCAGGGCTTCGCCAAGCACTACGGAGATTATGACGGGAGAACTAGATTGTTAGGGTTAACGACACACGGCTTGGGAAATCTTAATGTGTCCCGTGTGCTAGCCCTGCCCCTCTATTTATATGTTGAGCCTTGGGGTCTAAACTTGGAGTAAAAGCCTCCTCCAGGTCGGTTTTGCCCGCACAAGGTCGGTTTGCCCGCAGGGAAAGAGTCCAACTCGGATCCCTGCAGTACCGCGCACAAGCGGTAGTACCGCTCACGAGCGGTAGTACCGCTTGAGTGGTAGTACCGCTTCACACAAGCGGTAGTACCGCTTATGCGGTAGTACCGCTTCACACAAGCGGTAGTACCGCTTACGCGGTAGTACTGCCTTACCAGCGGTAGTACCGCTTAAGGCAGCAGCAAAACTTCCTTTTCCACTTTCCAATACCTCGTGGGCTTTACCCCTTTCGCTCATATAAAGTGTTGCTGCACCCGAACACTTCGGTAAACATCCGGAACCCCTTCCGGTGAATTCCGGAACTCTTCCGGAGATCAAAACACTATTATCACACATATATCAATCTTTACCTCCGGACTCTTCCGGAGATCCTCGTCATGTCCGGGATCTTATCCAGGACTCCGAACAACCTTCGGTCACCAACAAAATAACTCAACTATACTAATCGTCACCAAACGTAAAGTGTGTAGACCCTGTGGGTTCGAGAACTATGTAGACATGACCGAGACACCTCTACGGCCAATAACCAATAGCGGGACCTGGATGCCCATATTGGCTCCTACATATTCTACGAAGATCTTTATCGGTCGAACCTCTATTTCAAGGATTCAGTTAATCCCGTATACTGTTCCCTTTGTTCTTCGGTATGTAACTTGCCCGAGATTCGATCGTCGGTATCTCTATACCTAGTTCAATCTCGTTACCGGCAAGTCTCTTTACTCGTTCCATAATACAAGATCTCGTGGCTAACACTTTAGTCACATTGCTTGCAAGGCTCATTGTGATGTTGTATTACCGAGTGGGCCCTGAGATACCTCTCCCTCACACGGAGTAACAAATCCCAGTCTTGATCCATGCCAACCCAACAGACACCCTCGGAGATATCTGTAGAACACCTTTATAGTCACCCAGTTACGTTGCGACGTTTGATACACACAAGGTACTCCTCCGATGTCAGGGAGTTGCATGATCTCATGGTCATAGGAACAGATACTTGACATGCAGAAAACAATAGCAATAAACTAACACGATCATATGCTACGTTTACAGTTTGGGTCTTGTCCATCACATCATTCTCCTAATGATGTGATCCCGTTATCCAAATGACATCTTATGTCAATGGCTAGGAAACCTTAACCATCTTTGATCAACGAGCTAGTCAACTAGAGGCTTACTAGGGACACAGTGTTGTCTATGTACCCACACATGTATTTGAGTTTCCAATCAATACAATTATAGCATGGATAATAAACGATTATCATGAACAAGGAAATATAATAATAACCAATTTATTATTGCCTCTAGGGCATATTTCCAACAGTCTCCCACTTGCACTAGAGTCAATAATCTAGTTCACATCACTATGTGATTTACATTGTAATGAATCGAACACCCATGCAGTTCTGGTGTTGTTCATGTTTAGCCCTTGGAAGAGGTTTAGTCATCGGATCTGCAACATTCAGATCCGTGTGTACTTTGCAAATATTTATGTCGTCCTCCTTGATGTAATCGCGGATGGAATTGAAACGTCGCTTTATGTGTCTGGTCCTCTTGTGAAATCTTGGTTCCTTGGCTAGAGCAATGGCACCAGTATTATCACAAAACAGAGTCATTGGGTTAAGCGCACTAGGCACTACTCCAAGATCTGTCATGAACTCCTTCATCCAGACACCTTCCTTCGCCGCCTCTGAGGCAGCGATGTACTCTGCTTCGCATGTAGAATCAGCTACCACGCTTTGCTTGGAACTGCACCAGCTAACCGCACCCCCATTAAGAATAAATACGTATCCGGTTTGTGACTTAGAGTCATCCGGATCAGTGTCAAAGCTTGCATCGACGTAACCCTTTACGACGAGCTCTTGATCACCTCCATAAACGAGAAACATGTCCTTAGTCCTTTTCAGGTACTTCAGGATATTCTTGACCGCCGTCCAGTGTTCCACTCCTGGATCACTTTGAAACCTTCCGACCATACTTATGGCAAGGCTGACATCGGGTCTTGTGCACAGCATTGCATACATGATAGAGCCTATGGCTGAAGCATAGGGGATGACACTCATCTTTTCTCTATCTTCTGCAGTCACTGGGCATTGAGTCTTACTCAACTTCACACCTTGCAATACAGGCAAGAACCCCTTCTTGGACTGATCCATTTTGAACTTCTTCAAAACTTTGTCAAGGTATGTGCTTTGTGAAAGTCCTATTAAGCGTCTCGATCTATCTCTATAGATCTTGATGCCTAATATGAAAGCAGCTTCTCCTAGGTCCTTCATTGAAAAACTCTTGTTCAAATATTCCTTCACGCCTTCCAACATTTCTATATTGTTTCCAATCAGCAATATGTCATCGACACATAATATTAGAAACGCTATAGAGCTCCCACTCACTTTCTTGTAAATACAAGCTTCTCCGTAAACTTGTATAAACCCGAACGCTTTGATCACCTCATCAAAGCGAAGATTCCAACTCCGAGATGCTTGCACCAGTCCATAAATGGATCGTTGGAGTTTGCAAACTTTGTTAGCATTCTCTGGATCGACAAAACCTTCTGGTTGCATCATATACAACTCTTCCTTAAGGAAACCGTTAAGGAACGCTGTTTTGACATCCATCTGCCAAATTTCATAATCGAAAAAGGCAGCTATTGCTAACATGATTCTGACGGACTTAAGCATCGCTACGGGTGAGAAGGTCTCATCGTAGTCAACTCCTTGAACTTGTGAAAAACCCTTTGCCACAAGTCGAGCTTTATAGACGGTGACATTACCGTCCGCGTCTGTCTTCCTCTTAAAGATCCATTTGTTCTGAATGGCCTTACGCCCTTCAGGTAATACTTCCAAAGTCCATACTTTGTTTTCATACATGGATCCCATCTCGGATTTCATGGCCTCTAACCACTTCTCGGAATCCGGGCCCATCATCGCTTCTCCATAGCTCGTAGGTTCATCGTTGTCCAACAACATGACCTCTAAGACAGGGTTGCAGTACCACTCAGGAGCAGTACGCATCCTTGTCGACCTACGAGGTTCGATAGCAACTTGATCCAAAGCTTCATGATCATCATCATTAACTTCCTCTTCAGCTGATGTAGGTTCTACAGAAACATCTTTCTGCACTGTGCCACTTTCAGGTTGAAGTAAAGGTTCAACAACCTCATCAAGTTCTATCTTCCTCCCACTCAATTCTTTCGAGAGAAACTCTTTCTCAAGAAACGTTCCGTTTTTAGCGACAAACACTTTGCCTTCGGATCTGAGGTAGAAGGTATACCCAACTGTCTCTTTTGGGTATCCTATGAAGACGCATTTCTCCGCTTTGGGTTCCAGCTTTTCAGGCTGAAGCTTTTGACATAAGCATCACATCCCCAAACTTTAAGAAACGACAGCTTTGGCTTCTTGCCAAACCAAAGTTCATATGGCGTCGTCTCAACGGATTTCGATGGTGCCCTATTTAAAGTGAATGCAGCTGTCTCTAATGCATAACCCCAAAACGATAGTGGCAAATCGGCAAGAGACATCATAGATCGCACCATATACAATAAGGTTCGATTACGACGTTCGGACACACCATTACGCTGTGGTGTTCCAGGCGGTGTTAGTTGTGAAACAATTCCACATTGTCTTAAGTGACTGCCAAACTCATAACTCAGATATTCTCCTCCTCGATCAGATCGTAGGATTTTAATCTTCTTGTTACGATGATTCTCAACTTCACTCTGAAATTGTTTGAACTTTTCAAATGTTTCAGACTTGTGTTTCATTAAGTAAATATACCCATATCTACTTAAGTCATCAGTGAAGGTGAGAAAGTAATGATAAGCACCGCGCGCCTCAATGCTCATCGGACCGCACACATCAGTATGTATGATTTCCAATAAGTCACTTGCCCGTTCCATTGTTCCAGAGAATGGCGTTTTAGTCATCTTGCCCATGAGGCATGGCTCACATGTGTCAAGTGATTCGAAATCAAGTGACTCCAAAAGTCCATCAGCATGGAGCTTCCTCATGCGTTTTACGCCAATATGACCTAAACGGCAGTGCCACAAGAAAGTGGTATTATCATTATCAATTCTACATCTTTTGGCATCAATGTTATGAACATGTGTATCATTACTATCGAGATTCAATAAGAATAAACCCCTCACATTGGGTGCATGACCATAAAAGATATTACTCATATAAATAGAACAACCATTATTCTCTGATTTAAATGAGTAACCGTCTCGCAATAAACAAGATCCAGATATAATGTTCATGCTTAACGCAGGCACCAAATAACATTTATTCAGGTTCATCACTATTCCCGATGGTAATCGAAGAGCGAGCGTGCCGACGGCGATCACATCAACCTTGGAACCATTTCCCACGTGCATCATCACTTCGTCCTTTGCCAGCCTCCGTCTATTCCGCAGTTCCTGTTTTGAGTTGCAAATATGAGCAACCGCACCGGTATCAAATACCCAGGCACTACAACGAGAGTTGGTAAGGTACACATCAATAACATGTATATCATATATACCTTGTTTGTTGTTGGCCGCCTTCTTGTCAGCCAAATACTTGGGGCAGTTCCGCTTCCAGTGTCCAGTTCCCTTGCAATGAAAGCACACAGTTTCTGGTTTGGGTCCAGCCTTGGGTTTCTTCACGAGAGGAGCAACTGCTTTGCCACTCTTCTTGGAGTTACCCTTCTTACCCTTGCCATTTTTCTTGAAACTAGTGGTTTTATTGACCATCAACACTTGATGCTCCTTCTGAATTTCAGACTCAGCGGCTTTCAGCATCGCAAACAGCTCGGCGACTGACTTGTTCATCCCGTGCATGTTATAGTTCAACACGAAGCTCTTGTAGCTAGGTGGCAATGATTGAAGAACTCTGTCAGTGATAGCCTCTGGTGGAAGGGGCATCCCCAATTCAGCCAGACGGGTGGAGTACCCAGACATTCTGAGGACGTGATCACTGATAGACCCGTTCTCCTCCATCTTGCAAGCATAGAACTTATCGGAGATCTCATATCTCTCGATCCGGGCATTCTTCTGAATGATAAACTTCAACTCCTGGAACATCTCATATGCTCCATGACGTTCAAAACGTCTTTGAAGTCCCGGTTCTAAGCCATACAATATTGCACATTGAACTATTGAGTAATCTTCAGAACGAGCCTGCCAGGCGTTCACAACGTCTAGAGACTCAACTGGAGCGGGTGGATCACCAAGCGGTGCATCAAGGACATAAGCCTTCTGGGAAGCCGTAAGGATAATCCTTAGATTACGGGCCCAGTCCACAAAGTTACTTCCATCATCTTTCAACTTAGCTTTCTCTAGGAACGCATTAAAATTCAGGGGTGCTACTGCGCGAGCCATGATCTACAACATAAATATAGCAAAGACAACTTAGACTATTGTTCAAGATAATGAGTTTAGTTAATCATATTACTTAAAAACTCCCACTCAAATTGACATCCCTCCGGTCATTCGAGTGTAACATGATCCAAATCCACCAACTCAAGTCCGATCATCACGTGAGTTGAGGTGGTTTCAATGGTGAACATCTTCATGTTGATCATATCTACTATATGACTCATGTTCGACCTTTCGGTCTCTTGTGTTCCGAGGCCATGTCTGTACATGCTAGGCTCGTCAAGTTTAACCCGAGTGTTCCGCACGTGCAACATGGCTTACACCCGTTGTATGTGAACGTAGAGTCTATCACACCCGATCATCACGGCGTGTCTCGAAAGGACGAACTTTCGCAACGGTGCACACTCGGGGAGAACACAATTTTATCTTGAAATTTAAGTGAGGGATCACCTTATAATGCTACCATAGTCCTAAGCAAAATAAGATGCATAAAAGGATTAACATCACATGCAAATCATAAGTGACATGATATGGCCATGAACTTGTGCTTTTGATCTCCATCTCCAAAGCACCGGCATGATCTCCATCGTCACCGGCATGACACCATGATCTCCATCATCTTGATCTCCATCAACGTGTCGCCATGAGGTTGTCGCGCCGACTGTTGCTTCCACGACTATTGCTAACTCATAGCGATAAAGTAAAGCAAAAACGGCGAAAATAATTAAAGACAACTCTATGGCTCCTGCCAGTTGCCGTACTCATCGACATGCAAGTCGTGATATTCTATACAACAGATGACCATCTCATACATCACATATATCTCATCATGTAATTGGCCATATCACATCACAACATACCCTGCAAAAACAATTTAGACGTCCTCTAATTGTTGTTGCAAATTTTACGTGGCTGCTACGGGTTTGCAAGAACCGTTCTTACCTACGCAAAACCACAACGTGGTGCAGTGATTGCTTTTTGATCTTCTAGAAGAACCCTCTTCATTGAAATCGATTCAACTAAAGTGAGAGAGACAGACACCCGCTAGCCATCTTTATGCAACGAAGTTACATGTCAGTTGAAGGAACCTGTCTCGCGTAAGCGTACGCGTAATGTCGTTCCGGGCCGCTTCATCTCACAATACCGCCGAATCAAGTATCAACTAGTAACGGCAAGCAATATGTATACACCCACGCCCACAACTCGTTTGTGTTCTACTCGAGATCTCATCTACGCATAAACCTGGCTGTGATACCACTGTTGGGGAACGTTGCATGGGAAACAAAAATTTTCCAACGCACACACAAGATCTATCCATGGTGATGAGCATCTACGAGAGGGAGAGTGAATCTACATACCCTTGTAGATCGCTAAGCGGAAGCGTTAAGAAACGCGGTTGATGTAGTCGAACGTCTCCGCGATCCAAATCGCAAGTCGTCCCTCGATCCGATCACGAACTAGTGCCGAACGGACGGCACCTCCGCGTTCAACACACGTACGGCTTGATGACGCCTTCACCTCCTCGATCCAGCGAGCGATGGTGAAGTAGTAGATGAGTTCCAGCAGCACGACGGCGTGGTGATGGTGGTGAGGAACAATCTCTGCAGGGCTTCGCCAAGCACTACGGAGATTATGACAGGAGAACTAGAGGGTTAGGGTTGCCGACACACGGCTTGGGAAATCTTAATGTCTCCCGTGTGCTAGCCCTGCCCCTCTATTTATATGTTGAGCCTTGGGGTCTAAACTTGGAGTAAAAGCCTCCTCCAGGTCTGTTTTGCCCGCACAAGGTCGGTTTGGCCCGCAGGGAAAGAGTCCAACTCGGATCCCTGCAGTACCGCGCACAAGCAGTAGTACCGCTCACGAGCGGTAGTACCGCTTCACCCAAGCGGTAGTACCGCTTATGCGGTAGTACCGCTTCACACAAGCGGTAGTACCGCTTACGCGGTAGTACTGCCTTACCAGCGGTAGTACCGCTTAAGGCAGCAGCAAAACTTCCTTTTGCACTTTCCAATACCTCGTGGGCTTTACCCCTTTGGCTCATATAAAGTGTTGCTGCACCCGAACAATTCGGTAAACATCCGGAACCCCTTCCGGTGAATTCCGGAACTCTTCCGGAGATCAAAACACTATTATCACACATATATCAATCTTTACCTCCGGACTCTTCTGGAGATCCTCGTCATGTCCGGGATCATATCCGGGACTCCGAACAACCTTCGGTCACCAACAAAATAACTCAACTATACTAATCGTCACCAAACGTTAAGTGTGTAGACCCTGCGGGTTCGAGAACTATGTAGACATGACCGAGACACCTCTACGGCCAATAACCAATAGCGGGACCTGGATGCCCATATTGGTCCTACATATTCTACGGAGATCTTTATCGGTCGAACCTCTATGTCAAGGATTCAATTAATCCCGTATGCTGTTCCCTTTGTTCTTCGGTATGTTACTTGCCCGAGATTCGATCGTTGGTATCTCTATACCTAGTTCAATCTCGTTACCGGCAAGTCTCTTTACTCGTTCCGTAATACAAGATCTCGTGGCTAACACTTTAGTCACATTGCTTGCAAGGCTCATTGTGATGTTGTATTATCGAGTGGGCCCTGAGATACCTCTCCGTCACACGGAGTAACAAATCCCAGTCTTGATCCATGCCAACCCAACAGACACCCTAGGAGATACCTGTAGAGCACCTTTATAGTCACCCAGTTACGTTGCGACGTTTGATACACACAAGGTACTCCTCCGATGTCAGGGAGTTGCATGATCTCATGGTCATAGGAACAGATACTTGACATGCAGAAAACAATAGCAATAAACTGACACAATCATATGCTACGTTTACAGTTTGGGTCTTGTCCATCACATCATTCTCCTAATGATGTGATCCCGTTATCCAAATGACATCTTATGTCAATGGCTAGGAAACCTTAACCATCTTTGATCAACGAGTTAGTCAACTAGAGGCTTACTAGGGACACAGTGTTGTCTATGTACCCACACATGTATTTGAGTTTCCAATCAATACAATTATAGCATGGATAATAAACGATTATCATGAACAAGGAAATATAATAATAACCAATTTATTATTGCCTCTAGGGCATATTTCCAACAGATAACCCAACCTTAAGTCGAGTTTAGAGAAAACAGAGGATCCAGCAAGTTGATCATAAAGATCGTTGATCCGGGGAAGTGGATATTTGTTCTGGATTGTTGCTTGGTTAATTGGCCGATAGTCCTGGACCAATCGGTTAGTCCCATCCTTCTTCTTAACAAAGAGAGAAGGTGGTCCCCAGGCAGAGGAACTTGGATGAATGAAACCCTTTTTAAGTGACTTGTCGATTTCCTCCTTAAGTTCAAGGAGTTCATGTGGCGGCATCTTGTATGGGCGCTTCGCAATAGGGGTAGTGCCAGGTTTCAAGTCGATGACAAACTCGACAGCTCTAACTGGGGGTATTCTTGGAAGCTCTTCCGGAAAGACGTCCGGAAAATCGCGAACGACTGGAGCGTTCTCAATTCCCTCAAGAGGTGAGGCGTTCAAAGCATTCAAAGCATATATTTGAGCTTCGGCATTCCGGGCAATCCGGGCGGTGTAGTTCACTATCTCATCGAAGGGATGAAGAAGTTGAACGACTTTGGTGGCACAATTGATCGAAGCAATGTGAGCTTCCAACCAATCCATTCCCAGAATGAGGTCTATCGTGGAAGATTTCAAGATAATGGGTGAAGCATGGAATTCAAGTCCTTTGATTTCAACAGGGACATTGTGAGCCATCATAGAGGTGTGACAATGACCTCCAGGGGTACGGACAACTATTGGTAGGTTCATCTTTTCAAATGCAATGTCATGTGATAATGCAAATGCTTCTGACATGAATGAATGCGATGCTCCTGAATCAAATAAAACAGAAGCGGGTACTGAGTTAACAAGAAGGGTACCCATCACAGTAGCAGGTTGATCCTGAACTTCTTCGATATCAATGTTGTAAGCCTGTCCACAACCAGAAGCAGAAGACCCAGTATTATAGTTGCGGGTCTGATTGTTGCCACGACCATTGCCACAGCCATTATGAGGAAGTGCCAACTGATTCTGATTCTGGCGGCGGTCCTTGGCAAGGTGACCTGGTTTGTGACACTTGAAACACAGACCATCTTCAGGACGAAGAGGAGCAGCACGTGGTGGAGCATCTTGAACTCTCGGCTGCCTCGGTGGTGGAGGAGGAAGACGGGGTGCAGCATAGGAGGGCCTTGGCGCAGGGGCAGTTGGACGGTACATGCTGTTGGGAATCCAGATTTTACGCCTTTGTCCTGAGCTCGAAGATGAGCCAATGTCACAGTGGCGCTTCTGTGACTCCTTGTGCTCCATCTGAGCGGTCTCCACCAGAATAGCCTTGTTCACGATGGTGGCAAAGTCGGTGAAGTCTTGAGCAGCAAGTGCAAGCTTGAGGTCTGGGTGGAGTCCACTACGGAATTTCTCCTGTCTACGAGCATCAGTTGGAATGTCCGCTGATAAGCTTCGACAGTCTTATTGCCCTGAGTAAGGTTGCGAAACTCTGTCTTCTTCCGGTCTGAGTGGTCTCCACCATAATCCCCCGAGGAATGTATCGGGCATGGAAAGCAATCTAAAACTCGACCCAGGTAATGACTGTCCCCTCAGGTAGTGAATGCCTGTGTGTGGACCACCATTGAGCAGCGACACCCTTCAAGAAGTAGGATGCGAAAGTGACAAGGTTGTCAGGGGCGACATTGGCAGACTCCATCTCGAAGGCGATGTCACGAAGCCAGTCATCAGCATCCAGTGGCTTTTTAGAGTTGCGGTAAATAGTTGGGTTAAGACGCACAAACTCCTGCAGAGTTATTGCAGCAGGTTGCTGATTCTGCGCGTTCTGGTTCGGAAACTGAGCCATAATTCCAGTCATGAACTGACGGTTCAGCTCGAATTGCGGCATCATAGCTGCCATATAGTCTGGCAGTGGTGGGTTTTCGAGGGCACGACCACGACCATGACCACGAGCACCTGGCCTAACCATCCTGCTAAAATTTTAATAGGGGGTAGTTTAGTAAAATGAACTGCAAGCGTTTAGAGACAAACATGATGTAACACGACAATGAATAAGTAGTGCAATAGATACATAACAGTAGTCACTTACGACATACAGATCCATACACAGAGTCGGTTACAGGCCAGCGTTACGACAGCGTTACGACACACTAGGTGGCGCGCAGGCACGCGGTGAGGAATACACAACGAGACATAGCAAAGGCTACATCAACGTCGGGGAAAACCACTGAAACGGGGTAACTGCAAGTGCGGACGATGAGTGTCCGTGGAGGAAAAGTCCTGCTCTCCGTGTGCACTCTGATGCAGAACCCGGTCTCGAACTGGAAGAAGAGGTCCACGTGCTGGTGTGTGACCTCCAACAGCAGGCCAATCGATACCTGCCGGCATCTGAGTCCTGCGCGGGTAAAGGATATACTTTGGATGTATCCCTGCACGAACAGCTGACAGCAACTGTGTCATAGCATCGTAGAGACGTGCTCGAGTGGCAAACAACTCAACGACAAGAGCCTGGGCAGTGCGATCCAGAGCCTGAGTGCACTGAATCAAAACATGCGGGTCATATCGACATCGCTCGTATGGGGCACAGATAGCTGTGTAGTATCCGGTAGCATCTCCAGTAGGGGCATACGGGATGTATCGGAACTCAGAGGCATCCAAGCGACTATGCTCGCCACGGAGACGTGCGACAGCAGCGTAGGCTGCATCATGGACTGCCATACCAATCGTCACGCCGATACCGTGAAAAATGTGCAACTCAGTGTCAGAGTTATCCCACTGATCAAAGATACGAACATCAGCATGATACTGCTCCTGGTTGAACTCGCTGTAGGAGATATGCCCTAGAGGCAATAATAAATGTTATTATTTATGCCCATGTTCATAATTATGTTTATGTTCCATGCTATAACTGCTATGATTCTTGAGTCTACAATAACCACGAGGCTCGGAGGAAAACTCATATGCACATGTGGAATAATAAACGGTAAAATGTATTCCTAGTCTGGCCTCTAAGACTAGCTCAAGTGTTGCATGATGGTTCTGTTTTCCTGATCATGGGCAGGCCTATGCTGGCAACTTTGAGGGCACAATGTTAGGAGAACACTTGTGTTGAATCGACCCGATTGATGTTATGCTATGAGATACATTCGTCACAAGTTAATGGTTAATAACACAGAGAAAGTTAATGTTTGCATAAGTCCTTAGACCATGAGAGTATCGAGTTTCTTCATGCTTGCTTCATGAACTTTGGGGTTTGTTAAACGTCATCCATAAATGGGTGGCTATTACGGCGGCTTACGGGTTCATGGGAAAGTATGTCAAGTAACTTGATAGCTCGAGATTGGGATTTGCTCCTCCGACGATGGAGAGATATCTCTGGGCCCTCTCGGTGTTACGGTATCCATCATCGTCTGGCCAGACACAATGTGATTTGATCACATGGATGCCGGAACACGGGAACGAGAAAAGAGAACAAAACTGGTAATGAGGTAACTGGCATTGTGGACAAGTGTTGATCCACGGGGATGCCGATGATTCTCACCTCGGGTATTTGTAACATATCGCGAAGCAACAGGAATAGCACACGGCAACTAGAGGTTCACTCGAATATTCATTCATGTGGGTATAGGGGTCAATATGGGTGTCCACGGCTCCGATGTTGATCATTGATCGGAAAGTGTTCCGGTCATGTCTATACTTCACCGAACCTATAGGGTCACACGCTTAAGGGTCATCTATCTGCTGAATACTAGACAGGGAGTCTGAGAGAAAGTCATCGGAAAAGTTTCGGAGACAACGGAAAAGTTCCGGAGAGAACACCGGAATGGTTTTGGTAAAACTGAAAAGTTGTACAGGGTATACCATTAAGTCAAATTGGTTCCGGCACATGCCTGGAAATTCTTGGAGGGTGCCAGAATTGTTCTGGGAACTGATTTTTTGGAGAAAAAAACCGGAAATGTTCTGGAGTTGCCGGAACCGCTTTGTTTGCTTTTCGCTGAAGAAAATCATTGATCCGGAAATCTTTTGGAACGCGTCCAGAATTATTTTAGTGGGTACTGTAAATGTTCTAGGCCTACATAAATATTTTCGGTTCAAACGGTCGCGAAAATAATGTCTTCGTGAATAGTGAAAGTGCTTTATGGGTTGGTTTCCAAATGGGTTTTTTCTTCTAGAAGAAAATCACATTTGGTGAGAGAGAAAGGTGTGTGAAAGGTGGTGCCCCCCCCAAAGGGGGCAGCACCAAATTTCGTCCATGGTGGAGTTGGGGGGCCCCCTTGGGGTTTCCTTCCACCTCATGGTGGATATGTTCTACACACACCCTTATGTGGCATTTGGGCGAAAAGATCTTGTGCCCCTTTTCGTCCTTTTTAACCCTTGCCTCTACCCCTTGCTCCTCCTATAAATAGAGGTGGAGAGGGCTCTCCAAAATCAGAAATTCTCTCACATACACATGCCATGCAATTATATGGCTTCTTCTCTCCCTCCCCGCGAAATAGTTTCGTAGAGCCGAAAGGCTGTCTGGGTTCCGGTGGGAACTAGTTCCGGACGGCGAAGCCCTGCCGGATAGAGGACACCGTATGTGTGCAACTCTGTAGAGAGATCGTAGTTTCGGTCTTAGTTCGAGAGTGCCCCTCGAAGGGCTGTCCAAGTGACTGTCCGAGTTTCGAGGGTCCTCCCGAAGGGCTGTCCGAGTGACCGTCCTGGTTATGAGGGTCCTCCCGAAGGCCTGTCCGCGACACCGTCCGAGGGACTGTCCGACCGCCTCCCAGAGGGCTGTTCGAGGGGCAGACAAGGGAGTACATCCTCGCGGTTGGGAGGTTGTAAATCCTAGCTGCGGGGATCTGCACCGCCGATCGTCATCGACTCTACTTCCGCTGCGCTACGAGTCGGTAACGAAAAAGATCAAACCTTGTATGCAGTCTCCATAGTGGTCCTGGGCTAGTGCGTAGGTCAGAAATTTTTTGTTTTCTGCTGCGTTACCCAACAGTGGCATCATGTGCCGTGCTATGCGTAGATGCAGGTTACGATCTAGAATACATAGAGATGTACGGGTGTTGCACAATATAATTTGTAGTAGATGAGTTCTACTGCTGATAATTATTTGTCCGGGTAGCAGATGAAATCTGTTACCCGATGTTCTTGTTGCTTCCCTGGAATTTGCATATTTCTGATCTTGATAACAGCATGGTGGAGTTTCAAAATTCTGGCAATCCGCGATCCTGATTGATCAACGAAGTGCTAACAGTTCATTGAATTCCACCATAGTTAGAGAGAAAGATGAAATTTCGCAGACAAAAGGGCAATGCAGATATGATCTGCACGGGGGTCATGTGTATGACGAATAATCATACTTGATGATGGACGTTGGTAGCTTCGGTTTGCTTCGAAACATTAGAAGCCACGTAAAATGAAATTTTGCATAAACCGATTAGAGGGGTCTAACTTAGTTTTGCAGGATGGTTTGCATGTGCATATGATGTGGTATAGCAGTGCTCATATTAATTTGATTATGTATGAGATGACTATATGATGTAAATTAACATGACCTGCGTGTCATGATTCGGCATGATGGCTGGAGCAATATGATTGTTACTTTAATGACCTGCGTGTCAACCTTTAGTAATGCACTTATTTTATTAGCTATAGAGATAGCAATATTATCTGGTGCATCGACAAGGTGGTGGCAAACTTCGTGAAGGTGAACACCGACGCGATTGCTGAAGACGAAGAAATACAAGACTTCTCCGTCAGAAAGGGCTATACCATATCATGCTATTATGAATTTCCTGAGATATTTATCCCGTATGATGCACCCTTCTTGATTGCGCGGTAGTCGCTTTTATTAGGGTGATCTCTCACAAAAATATCAAGTAGTTAGTGTTCTCCCAAGTGTAGCACCGTCACGGCACCTATCTCTTCGGGCCCTCACATGATCTCCATGGGTGCGAACGATTAGAGAAGTGTGAGGCGGGTGAGTTGAGACCTCGTAGCGAGATCACTTGGTTGTCTTGACGTTCAGGCAGGACAGTCCTGAGCTCGGAACACACGCATCGAAAGATGAACAAGAATCACATAGAGATGTGATCGGCAAGTTTGCCTACCGATTAAAATTCGCGCCATTTGAGTTCATCTCGAACCATGGCGTTGAATTGAAATGCGGGTCTTGAATCACTCATAATCAATTTTGAGAGATATTGATTTGAGTGGGAGCGCACTATAGAATTAACTTGTTTAATTCTCAGTGCAATTAATTATGAACTTTGTCTAAAGTGTAATTTGCATAATAGTTGTAGAATAATGGCTCGCGTTTCCACCTTCCCTGTTAAAATTGAATAAGCTGTTAAATATCTGGGTAAAACTTTACGGTTGGTAACGTAATGTGAGGATTGTCCTCAAAAGTGCCGAGAAGGATTTTGTCCTATCGCATGCTTTTGGTATTCTCCCGCTAATGCTATGGATAATGTGACTCTCGTCCTTCGATCCAAAAGCTAGAATTCCGTTACGGTCAAGTGCAATATATTTGCTTCCATGAGACCCGAACTTCAAAAGTTTGGGATAGCTATGTGATATTCATGGAACTGAAAATCATTTTCAGACACAAACAAAGGCTAAAAGATATGTGATATCCAAAGCAATGTTTGTTTTGCAAACTATTAGTAAAAGTGTTTACTATGCATTTAACTAATAACAGAGGGATCCCGAAGAACGCCTGTCATATGATGAAAGGTGAATAAAACAACAACTTAAAGAGAAAGGAAATGTCCAAAGGGTGTTAGTGTGACTTACACACCTAGGAAGTCCGGGGCTAACGCCACTCTTCAGTTGAGTGCTTCTTCTGAGAGTAGGAGAAATACTGAGAGTTAAACTGTTAGAAGTATAAAGGCAAAAGAGAGAAGACTGGAATGTCCAGCTCATGTATGAAAGTCATACAAGTTATTGATGTATAGAAGGCTGGTCAAAGAAATAGTTCTTGGGAATTGTGATTAAGTTGTTAGTCACTAATTCTTGGGTATTGTGAGTTGATCACAAAGATACCCGCTCGATTGCATTCTGCTGCGACTCGATGCAAGAACTTCTACGGCCTAAAAGACTTACCGGAGTGAGGTTTAGATACGCGCTGGGAATATAGTAAATGTTACTATACCTTCCATCGGTGTATTACCGTCTATATTTATTTTCATAATTCATTTAGAGTTTTACACACTCTAGCCCATTGCAGAAGGTATCTTGCAAGAAGGTTGTTCATAAGAGAACTTTTGATGTTCGGTGTTATGAATAACATAAGGGCCATACTTTCATTATGAATGAGATGTATGTTATGAATGTTGATAATAATACATTACCTCTGTATTTACTTTCATAATTCATTTTGGAGTTTTACACACTCTAGCCCATTTGCAAAATGTTTGTTGCAAGAGTGTTGTTCATAAAAGAACAATTGTTGTTCAGTGTTATGAATAACATAAGGGCCATACTTCCATCATGAATGGGATGTATGTTATGAATATTGATGGTAATATGATACATCCATAACACTGACGCTAAATGTCGCAAGACTAAAAGAATACCACATATGTGTGGCACTGCATTTGGTCACATTGGAGAAACCCGCATGGAGAAATTCCATTATGATGGATTTTGAAGTCATTTGATTATGAATCATCTGACACTTGCAACTTTCCTCCGAAAAGTGAAGTGACTGAAATACCGTTCACAGGCCATAAGGAACGAGCAACGAACTTATTGGTAATCATACATTTTGATGTATGTAGTCCGATAAATGTTGTTGCTACCAGTGGATTTATCTATTTTCAGAAATGACTCAAGTAGATATATGAATATTTACTTGATGAGACGTAAGTCTGGATCTTTTGAAATCATTCATAAGGTTTTCAATATGAAGTAGAAATTATTGTAACAAGAAAATGATGTTTCTGCAATTTGATTGCGGAAAGGAATATTTGAGTTACAAGTTTAGCGAATGTCTGATGAGTTGTGAAAAAGGTTTCATAACTTACACCTCCTGGAACACCACTATGAGTGGAATGCCCGTGAAGATGTAATCAAACCATTTATGACATGGTAAGATCAAAGATGACATAAATCAATTTGCCATTATCCCTTTTAAAAGTAATGCTTTGGAGACTGCGGCTTTTACACTGAAAAGAGCGCCATCAGATCTGTTGAAATGACTCCATGGTATGGTACACCCAACCATGTTATGTCTTTTCTTAACATTTGGAATATGGGGCTTGTGTAAAATATTTAAAAATCTATTCCAAATCAGACAAGTGCTACTTTGTAGGTTATCCTAATTTATTGGGTATTCCTCCCTCACTGTACCGAGGCAAAAATGTTTGCCACAAAGAACGGTGTGATTTTGAAGAAAATGTTTCTTGCAAAAAGGTGAGTGGGAGGACAGTGCAACTCGACAAGATAATAGTATCTTCGTCATCAGTTCAAAGGAAAGAAACCTGGGAAGTAATTCCAGAGTTTCCAACTGCGACTGATACGGAAGCCTCTACATGAGATATATGGACTTCGGTCGAACTTGCAACTGAACCACGTAGGCAAAACTCATGCAAACCTCTCAGGTGCACAAGCAAGAAATTGTTGTTAGACAACAGTATACCTACGATACACAAGGAAGCGTTGATGGGCCCTGACTCTGGAATTGGCTAAATGCCAATATAATCCGAGATAGTTTCCATATAAATGATTCAAGATTTTATCTTGATAAACACTTCGGAAGACTTGGAGTCTATCGAGCATTAATGGAACTATAAACTGATGTGGATAAAATGTTTTATCCATAAAGCTCGACTTGTTGCAATAACAAGTTCAAGGAGTTGACTACGATGATGTTGTCTCACCGTAGCGATGCTTAAAATCAGATCGGGTTAAACTAGCAATTAATACATATTTCAATCTTGAGATATGATACATGGATACCAAAAGGATTTCCATGTGATGGAAATGCAACCTAGGACTTGCATGTGATATAGTCCGAAGTATTTTGTCAATCCAGAGGATGCTAGTTAATATGCAAACTTCAGAGTTCCAACAATGGACAGAAGAGAGCAAAATGGAGTTGGAATCTTCGTTTTGATGAAATAGTCAAAAGAGTTTGATTTCATCAATGGATAACGAAGATGCTTGTGGTTACAAGAAAGTAAGTGGGAGCATAATAATATTTCTAAAAACTTTGTGTGTTTGACACATTGTTGATTGGAAATAATATAAATTTCTTGACACGAATTAGGACTTCATTGAAAATAGTTTTTCGATGAAGTGCTTGGGCTAAATAGCCTTGATATTAGGCATATTTATCTACGAGATAGAATTGCCTAATAGGCTAAAGCCAAAAATACATATTGACAAGATGCTAAAACATTTTAGCATTAAAACGCCAACGAGTGATTCTTGCCGAAGTCACATGGAAAGAGTTTTGCAAGACTCGGTGTCCCAAAACATTGATGAGTAAAATACATGATGGAGATTCCACACACTCTTGTGTTTGGATTAATCATGTATTCCATGGTATGTAAAACAACCAGATATGTCCGATACTCCCAAAGCTGTTGCGAGTATAGATACCAAAGTGATCAAAGTACTAATCATGGGACAACAGTGAGAAATGTCATTAAGTACTAAAGTAGCACTGATGACATGTTTTCTCGCAAGCAGAGATTATGAAGTGCTCGTTGTAAGTAATTACATCGATACAGTCTTCATCAATGCTCCATGCGATATTCAATTTAAGTTAAGGGTTTTGTGTAATACACGATATGGTGGCGCAGTGTTTGGAAATTGTTCCAAACAGGTTACTGTGGCGAATTCTATAACAAAGGCTAAGTATGTTGCCGCTTTCAAAGCGACATGGAAGATGTTGAATCATATAGTTCGTTCATGAACTTAGTATGGTTCCAAGAAGGCTTTGGTCAATGGAACACTATTGAAGATAGTTGCTCCATAGCTCAGTCTGAGGAATCAAGGTTTGACCAGTGATTCACATACATACGAAGCCAAGTCCACACAAAATATGAATTTTGTGAAAGCGTGAAAATGCGAGGATATGCAGAGATACACACGGAACTGAAGTTGTCAGATCCGTTGGACATCAGCCTATACCACAAGCAAAGCATATTTTACACCGGTATGCCATAGGTGTAAAGTGTTTTAGCATTGACTAGATTATTGACTCTAGTGCAAGTGGGAGTCTATAGTAGATATGCCCTAGAGGCAATAATAAATGTTATTATTTATCCCCATGTTCATAATTATGTTTATGTTCCATGCTATAACTGCTATGATTCACGAGTCTACAATAACCACGAGGCTCGGAGGAAAACTCATATGCACGTGTGGAATAATAAACGATAAAATGTATTCCTAGTCTGGCCTCTAAGACTAGCTCAAGTGTTGCATGATGGTTCTGTTTTCCTGATCATGGGCAAGCCTATGCTGGCAACTTTGAGGGCACAATGTTAGGAGAACACTTGTGTTGAATCGACCCGATTGATGTTATGCTATGAGATACATTCGTCACAAGTTAATGGTTAATAACACAGAGAAAGTTAATGTTTGCATAATTCCTTAGACCATGAGAGTATCGAGTTTCTTCATGCTTGCTTCATGAACTTTGGGGTTTGTTAAACGTCATCCGTAAATGGGTGGCTATTACGGCGGCTTACGGGTTCATGGGAAAGCATGTCAAGTAACTTGATAGCTCGAGATTGGGATTTGCTCCTCCGACGATGGAGAGATATCTCTGGGCCCTCTCGGTGTTACGGTATCCATCATCGTCTGGCCAGACACAATGTGATTTGATCACAGGGATGCCGGAACACGGGAACGAGAAAAGAGAACAAAACCAATAACGAGGTAACTGGCATTGTGGACAAGTGTTGATCCACGGGGATGCCGATGATTCTCACCTCGGGTATTTGTAACATATCGCGAAGCAATAGGAATAGCACACGGCAACTAGAGGTTCACTCGAATATTCATTCGTGTGGGTATAGGGGTCAATATGGGTGTCCACGGCTCCGATGTTGATCATTGATCGGAAAGTGTTCCGGTCATGTCTATACTTCACTGAACCTATAGGGTCACACGCTTAAGGGTCATCTATCTGCTGAATACTAGACAGGGAGTCTGAGATAAAGTCATCGGAAAAGTTTCGGAGACAACGGAAAAGTTCCGGAGAGAACACCGGAATGGTTTCGGTAAAACTGAAAAGTTGTTTCAGGGTATACCATTAAGTCAAATTGGTTCCGGCACATGCCTGTAAATTCTTGGAGGGTGCCAAAATTGTTCTGGGAATTTCTGGGATTTTTCGGAGAAAAAAACCGGAAATGTTCTGGAGCTGCCGGAACCGCTTTGTTTGCTTTTCGCTGAAGAAAATCATTGATCCGGAAATGTTTCAGAATGCATCCAGAATTATTTTAGTGGGTACTGGAAATGTTCTAGGCCTACATAAATATTTTCGGTTCAAACGGTCGCGAAAAAAATGTCTTCGTGAATAGTGAAAGTGCTTTATGGGTTGGTTTCCAAATGGGTTTTTTCTTCTAGAAGAAAATCACTTTTGGTGAGAGAGAAAGGTGTGTGAAAGGTGGTGCCCCCCCCCCAAAGGGGGCAGCACCAAATTTCGTCCATGGTGGTGTTGGGGGGCCCCCTTGGGGTTTCCTTCCACCTCATGGTGGATATGTTCTACACACACCCTTATGTGGCATTTGGGTGAAAAGATCTTGAGCCCCTTTTGGTCTTTTTTACCCCTTGCCTCTACCCCTTGCTCCTCCTATAAATAGTGGTGGAGAGGGCTCTCCAAAACCAGAAATTCTCTCACATACACATGCCATGCAATTATCTGGCTTCTTCTCTCCCTCCCCGCGAAATAGTTTCGTAGAGCCGAAAGGCTGTCTGAGTTCCGGTGGGAACTAGTTCTGGACGGCGAAGCCCTGCCGGATAGATGACACCGTATGTGTGCAACTCTGTAGAGAGATCGTAGTTTCGGTCTTAGTTCGAGAGTGCCTCCCGAAGGGCTGTCCAAGTGACTGTCCGAGTTTCGAGTGTCGTCCCGAAGGGCTGTCCGAGTGACCGTCCGGGTTATGAGGGTCCTCCCGAAGGGCTGTCCGCGACACCGTCCGAGGGACTATCCGACCGCCTCCCGGAGGGCTGTTCGAGGGGCAGACAAGGGAGTACATCCTCGTGGTTGGGAGGTTGTAAATCCTAGCCGCGGGGATCTGCACCGCCGATCGTCATCGACTCTACTTTCGCTGCGCTACGAGTCGGTAACGAAAAAGATCAAACCACTACAAGAGATCGGGCCTACTGTGACGAGCCAAAATATGTCATCGAATAGCCAATAACGTCACAAGTTACTACCTAGTGACATTTCATCGGCGTCACAAGCATCGTCACAGAATCCCCGTCACAGACTACTCCTAGTGACGGCGCGCGAAGACAACGTCACTGAAAATGGGACCTTCGGTGATGTTTTCTGGAACATCATCGACTTGGCATTTGTGTGATGCCCAATAAATGTCACATGTTAGGAGCAAGTATGGCATAATCTCCCATATTCACTTACGAAGCAACGTCACTGACTTGATGCCATGCCATCACCAACCAAACTATCCCATGCCTACAAAATGTATTTGACAACCAAATCATATTATAAGTTCAATCATCTCAGCCAAATCATTCTCAAATAGAAATCACAATAAAAAACAACATTGATTCACAAGTTTGACAATCACGACAATATACAAGTTGGAAACTAATATTTAGATAACTAAACACCACAAAAGTGTTGTCCGGATGATTGTTATGTATCATTCAGCAACTATCTTCCATGACAAAAGGATGAACCTTATGCACCATTAGTTTGGACCAGGACTACTAAGTTTCTCAAGCCCTTGAGAGAAAAGCAATCAGGTTCTCCATTTCTTGTTGCTTCTTTTCCCAGGCTTCACTCTTGTCTTGCTGGCTCTTCTTCATAAGATCAAATTTTCTTGATTTTTCCACTCCATCTCTTCAAGTGCTCTATCTTGTGTTTCAAGTCGCGCGGCCTCCCGGTGCCTATAAATTGACAAAACACAGCAGTGCTGCATGTTCGTTAGATGAAAACAGACAAGACTACATGGTACAAGAGTACCACTAAGAAGCTTACAATCTGTTAAATTATGAATCTGAAATGAGAAGTGCCGTATTAAATGTATAGACAAACATGTGGATGGGCCAATGAAACAGTAAAATGCAATAATAAGTTATAGTGGTTATACAACATGCATAAGGAAGAGCAAGATTCCACCTATCAATCTTGAAAAGCAGCAAGCTTCATAAAAAAGAAAGTAAGTCGGTAACCCAATTGTGTTTTCATTTTCACTATCATGAGTGCACAGTGCAGACAAAGGCAGAAAATAAGAAATAACAAGAACTTAAAGAGAAAAAATAGAAGTACATGTCATTTGCATTGTGTCTTTGGCATGGTAGAACCTTCATGTGCCTGGGTCAAATAAGTTAAGAGAAAAAGAAGGCAGTGAATCAACATTGCCTTATGCAAGTTAGCACCAGTTCAAAAACGTACAGAACACGTACAGAGCATAGAAAGCATCAGCTAGATTAATTAGCACGAGTAAAAGAGTGGAGGGACTGAAATTGAGAATCAATCTGCAGTTAATTAGTCAAATATTTATAATACTTATAGTGCACAGTGACATACACATGATATGAGGAAGACGGAATTAAAGTGAATGAATCCACACTGATGTACATATTATTTAAGATGTAGGTTCGCACAGTATATTAGCATTATTGTGTTGGACATAGCAAGAGCAGCCTCCTCTTAGTCTCTCAAATATATATTTAATCATGAATTAAGAATTTTAGCTTGCAAGAAGTGATTACTTGGAGTTCTTGCACGAGAATAGTAATGTCAAGCCTCCATGTAGTTTTTTTTCCATACAGATAAATAATGGCTCAATAAATAACAAACAATATGGATGAAAAAAATATCAAATTTCTATCCAACTAAATGCTGTAATTGTGATTATGTTAGATTGGCAAAATAGAAATAGGTCTATAATGTGAATACTGAGTAGTAAAAACAGTGAGCCAAAATCCAATTTCAGGTTATAACAGGAAACTAACAAAAAAAATAGAGGTCTCCTAAGAAAATTCTTTAGCATGAGTTCTTCACGACCAATACCATCTGCTTGGTAGAGTACAGTTACCAAATGTTTGGAAGAGTGAAGGAGTAACATCTACATTAATAACAATGTTATTAGTACAGGGTGTCGCGTCGCATATAATTGACAGAGGCTAAGAGAGTAGCTGGAAATAAACTTCAGCGCAAAATTGTGCAACTAATACATTGAAAAGGGATTAAAAAAAGGCAATGCGAATTGTTTCTTCACTCGCAATGAATCACATCTTTGATCTAGCTTACCTAGTCTTCTAGTTTAAATCTGAGTATATGCCTCGCAACCTACAAAGATGACCTCCGCTATTAACATGGGAAAGAGTAAAATGACACCCAGAAATCAAGATGGACTAATCAGTTTTGCCCACAACAGACTGAATTTTCAGAAAATGCCTAGTACAAAAAAGGAAAGTTATACGTAGCAGAAAGGAGAGAATCTGCGACCACCACCGTCCTTAGCCAGAGCCTCGCGCTCCACCTCCACGGCGACGGCAAGCTGCCCGAACAACAAGTCGCGTACATAGGACTCAATGCCACCGTCCTTAGGGTCGTCAGTCATAGCCTCCCAACGCCATTGGCAACCAGAAGAACCTCACATGGTCGTAAGAGCTGGACTTGGAGAAAATTGTGGCGGTGCCGGCGCTACAATCGGGTCGACGCGGGGGTCTCTGACCACAGCCGGCGAGGATGAGGCGAGATATTAATGTTGCCTGTAGAGGCTGGCAGCTCCGATGTCGGCCGGCCAGGCGTGGCGGCTGGTCCTCGCGGGCAGCGAGCGCGGCGGCCAGGGCTTGAGGGAGCGCGGGTGAGCAGCCGTCTGGGAGAAGGCGCGAGGCGCAGGGCGCTGGCGCTCGAGAGCGAGGCGGCGGCTACAGGCAGGGTGCGCCGCCGGGATCCTCCAATCTCGCCTCGCCACTGGATGCGGTTCTGGGGGGAGAGGGGGTGGGGAGATAAGGTAGAAATCGGGGGAGGAGGTTTCGCGCGGCTGAAAAAAAGGAAGTTCGACATCGTGATCGTCAGGGTGATTTTTTTCTTTTTCTTTTGAGGGATCTCGTCAGGGTGATTTGAAGCGCTTACATTGCTACACAAAAATAGTGCAACCTGGTACGTGAACACTAAAGTATATTCTAGTCCATGTTACGTTTTTTCACATACCTTCAAAAAAACATGGTATATTTCTATTTTGAGATGGTTTACTAGTAAAACATTTTTGTTTTTCAATATTTCCAAATCTCCATATAGCTCGTGTAACAGATCAAGTCATGCACGCCTCCGAAAAGAAATTACTACTAACTTGATATTGTAGGTCGTATAGGTGTTAGACCATTATATGTTAGCACATTTATTTATTGACACGTGAGCTCTAGCCTAATGACAACCAAGTTAGGAAAGACCATGGAGGTTGTGGGTTTAAAATTTTCCAATCACATATTTTCTTTTTTTAGATAGAAAGAACAAAACAAGTACACCAGCATACTACAATGTCGTGAGCTCACGAACATAGCCAATAAGCTTTTTTGGTCACTACTTATTTATATTAGATTGAACAAAATAACAACATCGCTTAATAACCTGTGAAGAAACTATGCCGGCTCCCACTACCAACATTAACATGTGGGCTCCATAAAATACTAACGAATGAGTCCCATAAAAAACTCCTACCGAACTTTTCCCCGTCCAATATCCTCTTTTAGATAAAACGAAACAAGTGCAGTGCCATATTCATTAGCACATGAACTCCACCAATAAACTCTTTTTGTCCAATTGAACGAAATAATTATATCACAAAATAACTTGTGAAATTATGGGGGTTGCCACTACCAACATTGACGCATGGGTCCCATAAACATAATACTGATGTGTGGGTCATACCGCTCAATAACTGGTGAAGCCACTATGGCGGTTCCTATTGCTAGCCGTTACATGACAAGAAAAAGAGCATCACACATTCATAATAATATGTGACACTAGAAGGTTCATCATGGAAATTACCAAAACGTCATAGAAATTGGCATCCAGGTGGCGCTTAGTGCCCCAGTTGATTGAGTGACATTAATCGTCACTGATTTGCGGTAATTGGCGACACGGCCTCCAAAATGTCAAACATTAGGTATTTATGTGACGTTGTCAACCATCGTCACGACGATTATCGTCACAGTATCTCAATTTTCTTGTAGTGACCTTGTATGCAGTCTCCATAGTGGTCCTGGGCTGGTGCGTAGGTCGGAAATTTTTTGTTTTCTGCTGTGTTACCCAATACTCGCGGTATTCCTTGTAAACCATGTACTCGGGGTACCAGCGGTAGCCCAGTCTGGTCAAGAGGGTGGTCAGGACAGCTGGAAAACCAGGGGCATCACGAGCCCAAGTGCGAAGCACAAGCTGCGTCGCAGGGCGCGGCGGAAACAAGCGATCCATCTGAAACAGAGGAAATTCAGGATTGTCAAATGACAGTGAGAAGTATAATATAACTTGGAGAGAAAGGTTAAACAGACCAATGGAAAAGAAAATGTGATTATCAGATTAATCAGATCAACGTGAAGGAACAAGTGCAGATAATCCAGCTCTCCGGGTGGATGTGATCACGAGAACCTAGAGTCAGAGTTAGTAAAATTTTAACCCGAATAGAGGAGAGAATAGAATCCCAGAGTAAGGAAGAGGAATAAAAGATCCTAATACCACCCATTTGGCGACGTGGGCTCGTAAGCCACACAGCCATGTTAGAAAAATAGTTTTTCAACGACTAGACTCAACTTTGACCAAGGAATTGGAAGGGGGCTTCCTACAGGCAGTCGGCTCTGATACCAACTTGTGACGCCCCTGCTCGATCGTGCATTAATCATACACGCAAATGCACACGATCGAGATCAGAGACTCACGGGAAGATATCACAACACAACTCTAAACTCAAATTTAAACATAACTCTTATATTACAAACCAGGGGTCACGAGGACCCGAATACATAAGTCATACACACAAATGATATCTGAGTACAGACATAGTTAGTCAAATTTGCCTTAAGAAGGCTAGCACAAACAACGACACTGATCGAAAAGGCGAAGGCCTCCTGCCTAGGGCCTCCGAACTACTCCTGGTCGGCTGGCTCAACCCAGTAGTACATGCCTCCGGGACTCTCCTGGTAGTAGGCTCCTGCGGTGGCGTCTGGCTCCGGGGCTCCGTCATCTGGTCGCAATTATCGGGTAAGGGGGGAAAAATAGCAAAGCAACCGTGAGTACTCATCCAAAGTACTCGCAAGACTGACATCGGATCTATGCTAAGTATGCATTGGTATCAAAGGAATGGGGCTATATCTTTGGACCGAACTGCAGAATGCCAGAATAGAGGCGGAGAAGCCAAGCCTATCGAAGACTAGCTTCTTGAAGCAATCTTGCAGCATTAGAAGAGAGCAGATTAGCATATTATAAATTAACAAGCATGTTGAAGCAAGCCCAGAGATCCTTCCTCGACTCCCCGCGAGAAAGCGATCCCGGAGCTTATTATTAATTAACATGTATCCAGTTCAAATAGTAGTAGATCGGGATACAACACTGAGCGTCCTGTTACCGTGGACACGGCTATTCGAATAGATAACTTCCCTGCAGGGGTGCACTACTGTTACCCAACACGCTCGATTACATCTGGCCGGACACACTTGCTGGGTAATGCCCGGCCTCGGGTAATCGACACGACGTAGTCCTACCTAGGCTCAGCAGAGAGGTCAACACGCCGGTCTAAATCCTAAGTGCGAAGGGGTCTTGGGCCCATCACCCTTTGCACTCCTGCACGTTGCGAGACTGGCCGGGGCCTAGGCGCGACACTATATACACAAGTGACGTAACCAGCCCACCCCAGCAATCAGCCCGCATCTCTGAGCTGTGACGTCTGAAGAGCTTTCGGCTGATACATACGACGTAGAGGGTCCCATAACCATTGTCCCACGTGGTGGTAGTGCGTATAGGGCCAACGACCCACTCAGATCAAATACCCAAATCCGTTAGGCGTATTTAGTAGCTCGCAGAGACGATCAGGATTCCTGTCGCTTCGTCTTGGTAACACATGGATCACGATCAGGGTGGTCTCCGCCTGCCCTGTCGTTTCGCCACAGTATCACTCGTGGGTGCCCACCTGGCAAGCCCGACTTCACATTTCCCCGCGGGTACCCCTCGGGGTCGACCCACCTGCAACAAAGGTCAAAGTATCCGTGTGTCCAAAGTATCGAGAAGGGATCCGAGGAATCACCCTCGAAGGATTCCCACTCGAGGAGTTGCACGACAGAAGCTTTATCGGAGGTGGTGAAAGAGGAATCACCCTCGGTAACCCACAATCGGATAGCTATTCTATAGAGGCATCATCAGAAGTGAGATAAGAGGTATCACCCTCGGCACTCGATGCCAGCTCTGCAGAGAGGTGCAACTTAGGGGGTGTGCGGTGATTGCTGTTCTCAACTCGTTCGATCACATCGATCGGGGCACAAGTACTAAGGCGGGGCAACTACAGCAAGGAAGAGGGGTCACAGATGGTTTACCATCCAACCTATACTAAGCATCTCGAATAGCAGGCAGGTATCAATAACAGGTTACAAAACCAGGCTATGCATCAGAATAGGATAAAGCAAAGCAGTTGCAATTTCTAATGCAAGCAGGAGGGAGAAGGAATAGGTGATATAGGCATGTGTCAAGGGGGGTTGCTTGCCTGGAAGCTCTGCTGAAAGGGGCTGGCCGTTGGACGGTTGCTCGTCTGGAGCGTAGTCGTACTCAACTGCGTCGGCGTCGGTCTCGGTGTCTATCGGGAGAGAAGGAGGGGGAAGAAACAATAAATTCACGGCAAAAATGCAACAGCGATGTATGACATGCCTAAATGATATGCAGAGGTTATATAATACCTATTTAATTGTTTTAAATAATTTAGGAATTTATTTGGATTTATTTTATTAGAGTCATGCACTATTCATCTATCGAAATCGGGCAAAATATTCCAAGTTCAGTATGATAGAGGGGTGTGGCAGGTATGTGGGTGGCATATTCGGATTCTACATATTTTTCTGATCGTTTTTCATATATAAATTATTTTCATCCGAGTTACGGTTTATTTTATATGATTTTCTAGAATTTCTGAAATTATTTAATTGCGAATTATCCGAAACAGTGAAGGGTGATGTCATCATGACGTGAGAGTGACGTCAGCAGTCAACAGACCGGCTGACCAATCAAACCTAACCAGTGGGTCCCACTGGTCAGTGACTGACTTAATTAAACAGAGTTTTATTTAACTAATTAACCTAATTATCAGGTGGGCCCACCCTGTCAGTGGCTAATTAGACTAATTAACTTTTATTTAAATTTAAACCGGTTTAATTAGTCGCGGGACCCACATATCAGTGTCTGTGGGTGCCGAGTCAGCACCGTTGACTGGTCAACCCAGTCAACGGGGCCAGTGGGACCCATCAGTTAGTGGCACAGGGGCCCCACATGTCAGGCCACGTCGGCGACGTCGGCGCCGGCGCCGGAGAACGCTCTGGCGAGCAAAAAACTGCGGCGGCGCTACGGGAGGTGGCCGGAAATCGCGCACGGTGGGCTATTCGACGCGCGCGAGGGCGCGTTGGATCGGGCGGAGCGAGCCTCGTCCAATGGCGGCAGTTGCAGCGCACGAGGAGGACGGGAACGTCGAAGGCGACCACCGCGGCGGCGCCGGACTTCGGCCACGATCGAGATCGACGAAAGAGGCCACGGGGAGAAGAACTAATCACACGGGCGGCCTCGACAAGGTGCCCTGAGCACGCTCGTGTGCTCAGGCAAGCATGACAGTGACTAGCACGACGGCGACGAGCTACGCGGCGGCGACGGGTACGGCTACGGCGGAATCGGCGGCTACCGGCACGGAGACGGGCAGGGGAGAAAGGAGGACGGCGCGGAGGCTCACCGAGCGGCTCAAGGAGGCCGGCGAGGGGTTTAGTAGCTGCAGGTGGCGCCGGAATCGGCGATGGTTGCCGGTGACCCGGGGAGGAAGAAGAGCTCGAGGGGCTCGATGTGGTGCTCCCCGGCTCTGATGGTTTGGCGCAGGCGGAGTAGCGGACGGCGGCGATGCTTCACGACATCTTGGCGAGGCGAGGGGTCGACGGAGGGCGCGGGATCGACGGCGGCGATGGCGGGCGTTTTTGGGCGAGCTCGGGCGAGGGCGATGCAGAGGGCGAGGGGAAATGAGAGGGGACTAGGGTTTCGGGGGAGGGGAGAGCCTTATCTGCTCGGGGGCGCCGCGGGATGGGCGACAGCGAGGCGGGCGGCGCCGTGTCGGCGTGCGCGAGCGACAGCGCGGGAGGAGGACGACGACCGCGGTTGGGCTGGGCCGCGCGGGACTGTGCACTCGAGGCCCATAGGCACAGTGCCCCTTTGCCCGTTTTCTTTTTCTTTTTCTGTTTTCCTTTATCCTTTCTATTTTGCAAAATGTGTGGCTATAAAATGACTTTGGTAAAATATGGTTCTGGTCCTTTTAAATTCTAAGCAATATTTAACACTGCCAGAAATTGGTTTGGTGAATATATGATTTCATTTGCAATTTTGATAAATAAAATGGGATTAAATATTGTTGTTTGCTACTGTTTTAGGATGTTAGACTCATTTTTAAGTTGATGGTGATGTTGTTTTTCTTAACACAATTAGTTATGGTTTATTTGCTATTTAATGAACATTTTAGTTTCCAATTTAGAACAACTTTTATTTTCACTTTAATTTTGAATTTCAATTTAATTTGGAATTTGAAATGAGATATGATGCAAAGGATGATTAAGCACTGTTAAGCATGGTGACTTGGCATTATCAAAAGGTGATCACTGTAGCTATTACATGGGGATGTTACAATTCTCCTCCTCTAAAAGAAATTATCGTCCCGAGAATTAAGAGGTAGGCTGAAAGAAAGCGGGGTATTCTTCACGAAGTCGATCCTCGCGTTCCCACGTGGCTTCATCTTCAGAATGATTCGACCACTGAACATTAAGGAACTTGATTGCCTTCTGACGGGTTCGACGCTCAGCTTGATCGAGAATGCGGATCGGATACTCTTGATAAGAAAGATCCTCTCGCAATTCAAGCATTTCATGAGCCACTGCTCAGATAGGATCCTTGAAGCAGCGACGAAGTTGTGACACATGAAAGACATCATGCACTTGAGAAAGGTTTGGCGGCAACTCTAGTTGATATGCCACTTCTCCTCGACGGGCGAGAATACGGAATGGGCCAATGTAGCAGGGAGATAACTTGCCCTTGATTCCAAATCGATGAGTGCCCTTCATCGGAGTGACACGAAGGTAAGCTTGCTTGCCAGGCTGATAGACCATTACCTGGTGTTTTCGGTCAGAATTGCTCTTCTGACGAGACTGAGCAGTCTTCAAATTTTCACGGACAATGCGGACTTGTTCTTCAGCTTGTTGAATAATGTCCGGACCAACGAGTGATCGTTCCCCAGTTTCTGACCAATTTAGAGGGGTTCGGCACTTACGTCCATAAAGAACTTCGAATGGTGCCATCTTTAGACTAGCTTGATAGCTATTGTTGTAAGAGAATTCGGCATACGGGAGAGATTCCTCCCATTTCTTACCGAAAGAGATGACACAAGCTCGAAGCATATCTTCAAGCACTTGATTTACTCGGTCGACTTGCCCTTGGGACTGGGGGTGATAAGCGGTACTGAAAGATAGATGAGTTCCCATAGCCTCTTGGAAACTGTTCCAGAATCTTGAGGTAAAGAGGCTGCCTCGATCTGAACTGATCTCCAACGGAACACCGTGGAGTGACACAATTCTGGAAACATACAAGTCTACTAACTGACTAGCAGTGATTGTCTCCTTGACAGGAAGAAAGTGAGCAACCTTTGAGAATCGGTCAATGACGGCAAATATAGCATCATGACCTTTCTGCGATCTGGGAAAACCAGTAATGAAATCCATTTCGACTTTGTCCCATTTCCATTCTGGAATATCAAGGGGTTGCAGAGTTCCAGCAGGCCTTTGATGTTCTGCTTTGATGCGAAGGCAAACATCACACTCAGCAACATAGCGAGCAATGTCTCGCTTCATATCAGGCCACCAGTACCGCTGGCGAATGTCTTGGTACATCTTGGTACTACCAGGGTGAATAGACAAAGGTGTGTCATGGGCTTCTTTCATAACATCCGGACGAGAGTCCAGATTGTGCTTTCTGGGGACCACTAGGCGGCCTTTGAAGAGCAAGGCACCTTCTTCATCAACATGGTAGTAAGAAGAATTTCCCTTGGAGAGGTATTTCTTAACCTTTTCGACTTCAGAGTCATATTTCTGCAAGTTTCTGATGGCACGCTCGAGTCCTGGTTCAACAACGATGGTATTGAGATGACCCTGTGGAACAATATGGAGGTTCAACTTGCGAAGTTCTTCATAAAGCATAGGTTGCGCTTCCTGAACCATGAGGTTGTTGCAATAAGCCTTGAGACTCAAAGCATCGACCATTTCATTAGCCTTGCCAGGGGTATAAGAAATATTCATGTCATAGTTAGCTATTGTCTCGAGCCATCTTTGTTGACGAAGGTTCAGATCTGGTTGGGTATACAGATACTTCAAACTCTGGTGGTCCGTGTATATCTCGCAACGATTACCAAGGAGGTAATGTCGCCATAGTTTGAGAGCATAAATAACTGCAGCAAGCTCGAGATCATGTACTGGATAATTTTCCTCATGAGGACGCAATTGTCGCGAGGCATAAGCAATTACCTTGCGCTCTTGCATTAGGACACAGCCTAATCCTTGACGAGATGCATCACAGTAAATCACGAAGTCCTTTTGGGAATCCGGGGGTGCTAGCACTGGGGCAGATGTCAACTTGTCTTTAAGTGTCTGAAAACTTTCTTGGGACTGTTCTGTCCACTCAAATTCAACACCTTTGTGGAGCAGATCAGTCAACGGCTTAGCAATGTTGGAGAAGTTCTCGACGAATCGGCAGCAATAACTAGCGAGACCGAGTAAACTTCTGACTTGCTTAACATTCTTCGGAGGAGTCCTGTCAAGAATAGCCTGAACTCGTTCTGGGTTAATAGCAATGCCATCTTTGGAAATCACGTGACCAAGATAAGTCACCTCAGATAACCAGAATTCACATTTAGAGTATTTGGCATATAGCTGGTGCTCTCGAAGTTTCTCCAATACAAGCCGAAGATGTTCGGCATGTTCTTCTTCATTTTTGGAAAATATAAGGATATCATCCAAATAAACTACGACGAATTTGTCGAGGTAGTCCATGAAGATATAGTTCATCAGTCGAGAGAAAGTTGCTGGAGCATTAGTTAATCCAAAGGAGATGACGGTGTACTCGTATGATCCATAACGAGTAACGAAAGCGGTCTTCGGAATATCCTCCTTACGAACTCGGATCTGATGATAACCCAACCTTAAGTCGAGTTTAGAGAATACAGAGGATCCATCAAGTTGATCATAAAGATCGTTGATCCGGGGAAGTGGATATTTGTTCCGGATTGTTGCTTGGTTAATAGGCCGATAGTCCTGGACCAATCGGTTAGTCCCATCCTTCTTCCTAACAAAGAGAGAAGGTGCTCCCCAGACAGAGGAACTTGGTCGAATGAAACCCTTTTTAAGTGACTTGTCGATTTCCTCCTTAAGTTCAAGGAGTTCATGTGGCGGCATCCTGAACATATCCACACATGTGGCGGCATCACCCGATTTCCTCCTTAAGTTCAAGGAGTTCACTCGAATTGCTGCATCATAGCTGCCATATAGTCTGGCGGTGGTGGGTTTTCGAGGGCACGACCATGACCACGACCATGAGCAGCTGGCCTAACCATCCTGCTAAATTTTAACAGGGGGTAGTTTAGTAAAACCAACTGCAAGTGTTTAGAGACAAACATGATGTAACATGACAATGAATAAGTAGTGCAATAGATACATAACAGTAGTCACTTAAGACATACAGATCCATACACAGAGTCGGTTACAGGCCAGCGTTACGACAGCGTAAATGAAATCTAGACACACTAGGCGGTGCGCAGGCACGCGGTGAGGAATACACAACGAGACATAGCAAAGGCTACATCAACGTCGGGGAAAACCACTGAAACGGGGTAACTGCAAGTGCGGACTATGTGTGTCCGTGGCGGAAAAGTCCTACTCTCCGTGTGCACTCTGATGCAGAACCCGGACTCGAACTGGAAGAAGAGGTCCACGTGCTGGTGTGTGACCTCCAGCAGCAGGCCAATCGATACCTGCAGGCATCTGAGTCCTGCGCGGGTAAAGCATATACTCTGGATGTATCCCTGCACGAACAGCTGGCAGCAACTGTGTCATAGCATCATAAATACGTGCTCGAGTGGCAAACAACTCGACGGCAAGAGCCCGGGCAGTGCGGTCCAGAGCCTGAGTGCACTGAATCAAAACATGCGGGTCATATCGACGTCGCTCGTAAGGGGCACAGATAGTTGTGTAGTATCCGGCAGCATCTCCAGCAGGGGCATACGGGATGAATCAGAACTCAGAGGCATCCAAGCGACTATGCTCGCCACGGAGACGTGCGACAGCAGCGTAGGCAACATCATGGACTGCCATACCAATCGTCACGCCGATACCGTGAAAAATGTGCAACTCAGTGTCATAGTTATCCCGCTGATCAAAGATACGAACATCAGCATGATACTGCTCCTGGTTGAACTCGATGTAGGAGATATGCCCTAGAGGCAATAATAAATGTTATTATTTATACCCATGTTCATAATTATGTTTATGTTCCATGCTATAACTGCTATGATTCTTGAGTCTACAATAACCACGAGGCTCAGAGGAAAACTCATATGCATGTGTGGAATAATAAACGGTAAAATGTATTCCTAGTCTGGCCTCTAAGACTAGCTCAAGTGTTGCATGATGGTTCTGTTTTCCTGATCATGGGCAGGCCTATGCTGGCAACTTTGAGGGCACAATGTTAGGAGAACACTTGTGTTGAATCGACCCGATTGATGTTATGCTATGAGATACATTCGTCACAAGTTAATGGTTAATAACACAGAGAAAGTTAATGTTTGCATAATTTCTTAGACCATGATAGTATCGAGTTTCTTCATGCTTGCTTCATGAACTTTGGGGTTTGTTAAACGTCATCCGGAAATGGGTGGCTATTACGGCGGCTTACGGGTTCATGGGAAAGTATGTCAAGTAACTTGATAGCTCGAGATTGGGATTTGCTCCTCCGACGATGGAGAGATATCTTTGGGCCCTCTCGGTGTTACGGTATCCATCATCGTCTGGCCAGACACAATGTGATTTGATCACAGGGATGCCGGAACACGGGAACGAGAAAAGAGAACAAAACCGGTAACGAGGTAACTGCCATTGTGGACAAGTGTTGATCCATGGGGATGCCGATGATTCTCACCTCGCCTATTTGTGACATATCGCGAAGCAAGAGGAATAGCACACATCAACTAGAGGTTCACTCGAATATTCATTCGTGTGGGTATAGGGGTCAATATGGGTGTCATGTCTATACTTCACCAAAATCAGAAATTCTCTCACATACACATGCCATGCAATTATCTGGCTCATTCTCTCCCTCCCCGCGAAATAGTTTCGTAGAGCCGAAAGGCTGTCTGGGTTCCGGTGGGAACTAGTTCAGGACGGCGAATTCCTGCCGGATAGATGACACCGTATGTGTGCAACTCTGTAGAGAGATCGTAGTTTCGGTCTTAGTTCGAGAGTGCCTCCCGAAGGGCTGTCCAAGTGACTGTCCGAGTTTCGAGGGTCCTCCCGAAGGGCTGTCCGAGTGACCGTCCGGGTTATGAGGGTCCTCCCGAAGGGCTGTCCGCGACACCGTCCGAGGGACTGTCCGTCCGCCTCCCGGAGGGCTGTTCGAGGGGCAGACAAGGGAGTACATCCTCGCATTTGGGAGGTTGTAAATCCTAGATGCGGGGATCTGCACCGCCGATCGTCATCGACTCTACTTCCGCTGCGCTACGAGTCGGTAACGAAAAAGATCAAACCTTGTATGCAGTCTCCATAGTGGTCCTGGGCTGGTGCGTAGGTCGGAATTTTTTTTGTTTTCTGCTGCGTTACCCAACAGTGGCATCATGAGCCGTGCTATGCGTAGATGCAGGTTATGATCTAGAATACATAGAGATGTATGGGTGTTGCACAATATAATTTGTAGTAGATGAGTTCTACTGCTGATAATTATTTGTGCGGCTAGCAGATGAAATCTGTTACCCGATGTTCTTGTTGCTTCCCTGGAATTTGCATATTTCTGATCTTGATAACAGCATGGTGGAGTTTCAAAGTTCTGGCAATCCGCGATCCTGATTGATCAACGAAGTGCTAACAGTTCATTGAATTCCACCATAGTTAGAGAGAAAGATGAAATTTCGCAGACAAAAGGGCAATGCAGATATGATCTGCACGGGGGTCATGCGTATGACGAAGTTCAGTATGGGGCTCGAGATTTTATTATCTCGTGTTTCATACACCCCGTAAAGTTAATCTAGTGACTTGAATAATCATACTTGATGATGGACGTTGGTAGCTTCGGTTTGCTTCGAAACCTTAGAAGCCACGTAAAATGAAATTTTGCATAAACCGATTAGAGGCGTCTAACTTAGTTTCGCAGGATGGTTTGCATGTGCATATGATGTGGTATAGCAGTGCTCATATTAATTTGATTATGTATGAGATGACTTTATGATGTAAATTAACATGACCTGCGTGTCATGATTCGGCATGATGGCTGGAGCCATATGATTGTCACTTTAATGACCTGCGTGTCAACCTTTGGTAATGCACTTATTTTATTAGCTATAGAGATAGCAATATTATCTGGTGCATCGACAAGGTGGTGGCAAACTTCATGAAGGTGAACACCGACGCGATTGCCGAAGACGAAGAAATACAAGACTTCTCCGTCAGAAAGGGCTATACCATATCATGCTATTATGAATTGCCTGAGATGTTTATCCCTTATGATGCACCCTTCTTGATTGCGCGGTAGTCGCTTTTATTAGGGTGATCTCTCACAAAAATATCAAGTAGTTAGTGTTCTCCCAAGTGTAGCACCGTCACGGCACCTATCTCTTCGGGGCATCACATGATCTCCATGGGTGCGAACGATTAGAGAAGTGTGAGGCGGGTCAGTTGAGACCTCACAGCAAGATCACTTGGTTGTCTTGACGTTCAGGCAGGACAGTCCTGAGCTCGGAACACACGCATCGAAAGATGAACAAGAATCACATAGAGATGTGTTCTGCAAGTTTGCCTACCGATTGAAGTTCGCGCCATTTGAGTTCATCTCGAACCGTGGCGTTGAATTGAAATGCGGGTCTTGAATCACTCATAATCAATTTTGAGAGATATTGATTTGAGTGGGAGCGCACTATAGAATTAACTTGTTTAATTCTCAGTGCAATTAATTATGAACTTTGTCTAAAGTGTAATTTGCATAATAGTTGTAGAATAATGGCTCGCGTTTCCACCTTCCCTGTTAAAATTGAATATGCTGTTAAATATCTGGTTAAAACTTTACCGCTTGGTAACGTAATGTGAGGATTGTCCTCAAAAGTGCCGAGAAGGATTTTGTCCTATCGCATGCTTTTGGTATTCTCCCGCTAATGCTATGGATAATGTGACTCTCGTCCTTCGATCCAAAAGCTAGAATTCCGTTACTGTCAAGTGCAATATATTTGCTTCCATGAGACCCGAACTTCAAAATTTTGGGATAGCTATGTGATATTCATGGAACTGAAAATCATTTTCAGACACAAACAAAGGCTAAAAGATATGTGATATCCAAAGCAATGTTTGTTTTGCAAACTATTAGTAAAAGTGTTTACTATGCATTTAACTAATAACAGAGGGATCCAGAAGAACGCCTGTCATATGATGAAAGGTGAATAAAACAACAACTTAAAGAGAAAGGAAATGTCCAAAGGGTGTTAGTGTGACTTACACACCTAGGAAGTCCGGGGCTAACGCCACTCTTCAGTTGAGTGCTTCTTCTAAGAGTAGGAGAAATACTGAGAGTTAAAATGTTAGAAGTATAAAGGCAAAAGAGAGAAGACTGGAATGTCCAGCTCATGTATGAAAGTCATACAAGTTATTGATGTATAGAAGGCTGGTCAAAGAAATAGTTCTTGGGAATTGTGATTAAATTGTTAGTCACTAATTCTTGGGTATTGTGAGTTGATCACAAAGATACCCGCTCGATTGCATTCTGCTGCGACTCGATGCAAGAACTACTACGGCCTAAAAGACTTACCGGAGTGAGGTTTAGATATGCGCTGGGAATATAGTAAATGTTACTATACCTTCCATCGGTGTATTACCGTCTGTATTTATTTTCATAATTCATTTAGAGTTTTACACACTCTAGCCCATTGCATAAGGTATCTTGCAAGAAGGTTGTTCATAAGAGAACTTTTGATGTTCGGTGTTATGAATAACATAAGGGCCATACTTTCATTATGAATGAGATGTATGTTATGAATGTTGATAATAATATATTGCCTCTGTATTTACTTTCATAATTCATTTTGGAGTTTTACACACTCTAGCCCATTTGCAAAATGTTTGTTGCAAGAGTGTTGTTCATAAAAGAACAATTGTTGTTCAGTGTTATGAATAACATAAGGGCCATACTTCCATCATGAATGGGATGTATGTTATGAATATTGATGGTAATATGATACATCCATAACACTGATGCTAAATGTCGCAAGACTAAAAGAATACCACATATGTGTGGCACTGCATTTGGTCACATTGGAGAAACCCGCATGGAGAAATTCCATTATGATGGATTTTGAAGTCATTTGATTATGATTCATCTAACACTTGCAACTTTCCTCCGAAAAGTGAAGTGACTGAAATACCGTTCATAGGCCATAAGGAACGAGCAACGAACTTATTGGTGATCATACATTTTGATGTATGTAGTCCGATAAATGTTGTTGCTAGCAGTGGATTTATCTATCTTCAGAAATGACTCAAGTAGATATATGAATATTTACTTCATGAGACGTAAGTCTGGATCTTTTGAAATCATTCATAAGGTTTTCAATATGAAGTAGAAATTATTGTAACAAGAAAATGATGTTTCTGCAATTTGATTGCGGAAAGGAATATTTGAGTTACAATTTTAGCGAATGTGTGATGAGTTGTGAAAAAGGTTTCATAACTTACACCTCCCGGAACACCACTATGAGTGGAATTCCCGTGAAGATGTAATCAAACCATTTATGACATGGTAAGATCAAAGATGACATAAATCAATTTGCCATTATCCCTTTTAAAAGTAATGCTTTGGAGACTGCGGCTTTTACACTGAAAAGAGCGCCATCAGATCTGTTGAAATGACTCCATGGTATGGTACACCCAACCATGTTATGTCTTTTCATAACATTTGGAATATGGGGCTTGTGTAAAATCTTTACAAACCTATTCCAAATCAAACAAGTGCTACTTTGTAGGTTATCCTAATTTATTGGGTATTCCTCCCTCACTGTACCGAGGCAAAAATGTTTGCCACAAAGAACGGTGTGATTTTGAAGAAAATATTTCTTGCAAAAAGGTGAGTGGGAGGACAGTGCAACTCGACGAGATCACAGTATCTTCGTCATCAGTTCAAAGGAAAGAAACCTTGGAAGTAATTCCAGAGTTTCCAACTGCGACTGATACGAAAGCCTCTACATGAGATGTATGGACTTCGGTCGAACTTGCAACTGAACCTCGTAGGCAAAACTCGTGCAAACCTCTCAGGTGCACAAGCAATATATTGTTGTTGGACAACGGTATACCTATGATACACAAGGAAGCATTGATGGGCCCTGACTCCGGAATTGGCTAAATGCCAATATAATCCGAGATAGTTTCCATATAAATGATTCAAGATTTTATCTTGATAAACCCTTCGTAAGACTTGGAGTCTATCGAGCATTAATGGAACTATAAACTGATGTGGATAAAATGTTTTATCCATAAAGCTCGACTTGTTGCAATAACAAGTTCAAGGAGTTGACTATGATGATGTTGTCTCACCGTAGCGATGCTTAAAATCAGATCGGGTTAAACTCGCAATTAATACATATTTCAATCTTGAGATATGATACATGGATACCAAAAGGATTTCCATGTGATGGAAATGCAACCTAGGACTTGCATGTGATACAGTCCGAATTATTTTGTCAATCCAGAGGATGCTAGTTAATATGCAAACTTCAGAGTTCCAGCAATGGACAGAAGAGAGCAAAATGGAGTTGGAATCTTTGTCTTGATGAAATAGTCAAAAGAGTTTGATTTCATCAATGGATAACGAAGATGCTTGTGGTTACAAGAAATTAAGTGGGAGCATAATAATATTTCTAAAAACTTTGTGTGTTTGACACATTGTTGATTGGAAATAATATAAATTTCTTGACCCGAATTAGGACTTCATTGAAAATAGTTTTTCGATGAAGTGCTTGGGCTAAATAGCCTTGATATTAGGCATATTTATCTACGAGATAGAATTGCCTAATAGACTAAATTCAAAAATACATATTGACAAGATGCTATAACATTTTAGCATTAAAACGCCAAGGAGTGATTCTTGCCGAAGTCACATGGAAAGAGTTTTGCAAGACTCGGTGTCCGAAAACACTGATGAGTAAAATACATGATGGAGATTCCACACACTCTTGTGTTTGGATTAATCATGTATTCCATGGTATGTAAAACAACCAGATAAGTCCAATACTCCCAAAGCTGTTGCGAGTATAGATACCAAATTGATCAAAGTACTAATCATGGGACAACAGTGAGAAATGTCATTAAGTACTAAAGTAGCACTGATGACATGTTTTCTCGCAATCAGAGATTATGAAGTGCTCGTTGTAAGTAATTACATCGATACAGTCTTCATCAATGCTCCATGCGATTTTCGATTTAAGTTAAGGGTTTTGTGTAATACACGATATGGTGGCGCAGTGTTTGGAAATTGTTCCAAACAGGTTACTGTGGCGAATTGTATAACAAAGGCTAAGTATGTTGCCGCTTTCAAAGCGACATGGAAGATGTTGAGTCATATAGTTCGTTCATGAACTTAGTATGGTTCCAAGAAGGCTTTGCTCAATGGAACACTATTGAAGATAGTTGCTCCATAGCTCAGTCTGAGGAATCAAGGTTTGACCAGTGATTCACATACATACGAAGCCAAGTCCACACAAAATATGAATTTTGTGAAAGCGAGAAAACGCGAGGATATGCAGAGATACACACGCAACTGAAGTTGTGAGATCCGTTGGACATCAGGCTATACCACAAGCAAAGCATATTTTACACCGGTATGCCATAGGTGTAAAGTGTTTTAGCATTGACTGGATTATTGACTCTAGTGCAAGTGGGAGTCTGTAGGAGATATGCCCTAGAGGCAATAATAAATGTTATTATTTATCCCCATGTTCATAATTACGTTTATGTTCCATGCTATAACTGCTATGATTCTCGAGTCTACAATAACCACGAGGTTCGGAGGAAAACTCATCTGCACGTGTGGAATAATAAACGATAAAATGTATTCCTAGTCTGGCCTCTAAGACTAGCTCAAGTGTTGCCTGATGGTTATGTTTTCCTGATCATGGGCAGGCCTATGCTGGCAACTTTGAGGGCACAATGTTAGGAGAACACTTGTGTTGAATCGACCCGATTGATGTTATGCTATGAGATACATTCGTCACAACTTAATGGTTAATAACATAGAGAAAGTTAATGTTTGCGTAATTACTTAGACCATGAGAGTATCGAGTTTCTTCATGCTTGCTTCATGAACTTTGGGGTTTGTTAAACGACATCCGTAAATGGGTGGCTATTACGGCGGCTTACAGGTTCATGGGAAAGTATGCCAAGTAACTTGATAGCTCGAGATTGGGATTTGCTCCTCCGACGATGGAGAGATATCTCTGGGCCCTCTCAGTGTTACGGTATCCAGCATCGTCTGGCCAGACACAATGTGATTTGATCACAGGGATACCAGAACACGGGAACGAGAAAAGAGAACAAAACCGGTAACGAGGTAACTGGCATTGTGGACAAGTGTTGATCCATGGGGATGCCGATGATTCTCACCTCGGGTATTTGTAACATATCGCGAAGCAACAGGAATAGCACACGGCAACTAGAGGTTCACTCGAATATTCATTCGTGTGGGTATAGGGGTCAATATGGGTGTCCACGGCTCCGATGTTGATCATTGATCGGAAAGTCTTCCGGTCATGTCTATACTTCACCGAACCTATAGGGTCACACGCTTAAGGGTCATCTATCTGCTGAATACTAGACAGGGATTCTGAGAGAAAGTCATCGGAAAAGTTTCGGAGACAACGGAAAAGTTCCGGAGAGAACACCGGAATGGTTTCGATAAAACTAAAAAGTTGTTTCAGGGTATACCATTAAGTCAAATTGGTTCCGGCACATGCCTGGAAATTCTTGGAGGGTGCCAGAATTGTTCTGGGAACTTCTGGGAGCTGCCGGAACCGCTTTGTTTGCTTTTCGCTGAAGAAAATCATTGATCCGGAAATGTTTCGGAACGTGTCCAGAATTATTTTTGTGGGTACTGGAAATGTTCTAGGCCTACATAAATATTTTCGGTTCAAACGGTCGCGAAAAAATTGTCTTCGTGAATAGTGAACGTGCTTTATGGGTTGGTTTCCAAATGGGTTTTTTCTTCTAGAAGAAAATCACTTTTGGTGAGAGAGAAAGGAGTGTGAAAGGTGGTGCCCCCCCCAAAGGGGGCAGCACCAAATTTCGTCCATGGTCTTGTTGGGGACCCCCTTGGGGTTTCCTTCCACCTCATGGTGGATATGTTCTACACACACCCTTATGTGGCATTTGGGTGAAAAGATCTTGAGCCCCTTTTGGTCATTTTTACCCCTTGCCTCTACCCCTTGCTCCTCCTATAAATAGAGGTGGAGAGGGCTCTCCAAAATCAGAAATTCTCTCACATACACATGCCATGCAATTATCTGGCTTCTTCTCTCCCTCCCCGCGAAATAGTTTCGTAGAGCCGAAAGGCTGTCTGGGTTCCGGTGGGAACTAGTTCTGGACGGCGAAGCCCTGCCGGATAGATGACACCGTATGTGTGCAACTCTGTAGAGAGATCGTAGTTTCGGTCTTAGTTCGAGAGTGCCTCCCAAAGGGCTGTCCAAGCGACTGTCCGAGTTTCGAGGGTCCTCCCGAAGGGCTGTCTGAGTGACCGTCCGGGTAATGAGGGTCCTCCCGAAGGGCTGTCCGCGACCCCGTCCGAGGGACTATCCGACCGCCTCCCGGAGGGCTGTTTGAGGGGCAGACAAGGGAGTACATCCTCGCGGTTGGGAGGTTGTAAATCCTAGCTGCGGGGATCTGCACCGCCGATCGTCATCGACTCTACTTCTGCTGCGCTACGAGTCGGTAACGAAAAAGATCAAACCTTGTATGCAGTCTCCATAGTGGTCCTGGGCTGGTGCGTAGGTCAGAAATTTTTTGTTTTCTGCTGTGTTACCCAACACTCGCGGTAGTCCTCGTAAACCATGTACTCGGGGTACCAGCGGTGGCCCAGTCTGGTCAGGAGGGCGGTCTGGACAGCTGGAAAACCAGGGGCATCACGAGCCCAACTGCGAAGCACAAGCTGCGTCGCAGTGCGCGGCGGAAACAAGCGATCCATCTGAAACAGAGGAAATTTAGGATTGTCAAATGACAGTGATAAGTATAATATAACTTGGAGAGAAAGGTTAAACAGACCAATGGAAAAGAAAATGTGATTATCAGATTAATCAGATCAACGTGAAGGAACAAATGCAGATAATCCAGCTCTCCGGGTGGATGTGATCACGAGAACCTAGAGTCAGAGTTAGTAAAATTTTAACCCAAATAGAGGAGAGAATAAAATCCCAGAGTAAGGAAGAGGAATAAAAGATCCTAATACCACCCATTTGGCAACGTGGGCCCGTAAGCCACACAGCTATGTTAGAAAAATAGTTTTTCAACTACTAGACTCAACTTCGACCAAGGAATTGGAAGGGGGCTTCCAACAGGCAGTCGGCTCTGATACCAACTTGTGACGCCCCTGCTCGATCGTGCACTAATCATACACGCAAATGCACACGATCGAGATCAGAGACTCACGGGAAGATATCACAACACAACTCTAAACTCAAATTTAAACATAACTCTCATATTACAAACCAGGGGTCACGAGGACCCGAATACATAAGTCATACACACAAATGATATCTGAGTACAGACATAGTTAGTCAAATTTGCCTTAAGAAGGCTAGCACAAACAACGACACTGATCGAAAAGGCGAAGGCCTCCTGCCTAGGGCCTCCAAACTACTCCTGGTCGACTGGCTCAACCCAGTAGTATGTGCCTCCGGGACTCTCCTGGTAGTAGGCTCCTGCGGTGGCGTTTGGCTCCGGGGCTCCGTCATCTGGTCGCAATTATCGGGTATGGGGGAAAAGAATAGCAAAGCAACCGTGAGTACTCATCCAAAGTACTCGCAAGACTGACATCAGATCTATGCTAAGTATGCATCGGTATCAAAGGAATGGGGCTATATCTTTGGACTGAACTGCAGAATGCCAGAATAGAGGGGGAGAAGCCTAGCCTATCGAAGACTAGCATCTTGAAGCAATCTTGCAGCATTAGAAGAGAGCAGATTAGCATATTATAAATTAACAAGCATGTTGAAGCAAGCCCAGAGATCCTTCCTCGACTCCCCGCGAGAAAGCGATCCCGGAGCTTATTATTAATTAACATGTATCCAGTTCAAATAGTAGTAGATCGGGATACAACACTGAGCGTCCTGTTACCATGGACACGGCTATTCGAATAGATAACTTCCCTGCAGGGGTGCACTACTATTACCCAACACGCTCGATTACATCTGGCCGGACACACTTGCGGGGTAATGCCCGGCCTCGGGTAATCGACACGACGTAGTCCTACCTAGGCTCAGCAGAGAGGTCAACACGCTGGTCTAAATCCTAAGTGCGAAGGGGTCTTGGGCCCATCACCCTTTGCACTCCTGCACGTTGCGAGACTGGCCGGGGCCCAGGCGCGACACTGTATACACAAGTGGCGTAACCAGCCCACCCCAGCAATCAGCCCGCATCTCTGAGCTGTGACATCTGACGAGCTTTCGGCTGATACATACGACGTAGAGGGTCCCATAACCATTGTCCCACGTGGTGGTAGTGTGTATAGGGCCAACGACCCACTCAGATCAAATACCCAAATCCGTTAGGCGTATTTAGTAGCTCGCAGAGACGATCAGGATTCCTGTCGCTCCGTCTTGGTAACACACGGATCACGATCAGGGTGGTCTCCGCCTTCCCTGTCGTTCCGCCACAGTATCACTCGCGGGTGCCCACCTGGCAAGCCCGACTTCACATTTCCCCGCGGGTACCCCTCGAGGTCGACCCGCCTGCAACAACGGTCAAAGTATCCGTGTGTCCAAAGTATCGAGAAGGGATCCGAGGAATCACCCTCGAAGGATTCCCACTCGAGGAGTTGCACGACAGAAGCTTTATCGGAGGTGGTGAAAGAGGAATCACCCTCGGTAACCCACAACCGGATAGCTATTCTACAGAGGCATCATCAGAAGTGAGATAAGAGGTATCACCCTCGGCACTCGATGCCAGCTCTGCAGAGAGGTGCAACTTAGGGGGTGTGCGGTGATTGCTGTTCTCAACTCGTTCGATCACATCGATCGGGGCACAAGTACTAAGGCGGGGCAACTACAGCAAGGAAGAGGGGCCACAGATGGTTTACCATCCAACCTATACTAAGCATCTCGGATAGCAGGCAGGTATCAATAACAGGTTACAAAACCAGGCTATGCATCAGAATTGGATAAAGCAAAGCAGTAGCAATTTCTAATGCAAGCAGGAGGGAGAAGGAATAGGTGATATAGGCATGCGTCAAGGGGGGTTGCTTGCCTGGAAGCTCTGCTAAAAGGGGCTGGCCGTCAGACGGCTGCTCGTCTGGAGCGTAGTCGTACTCAACTACGTCAGCGTCGCTCTCGGCGTCTATCGGGAGAGAAGGAGGGGGAAGAAACAATAAATTCACGGCAAAAATGCAACAGCGATGTATGACATGCCTAAATGATATGCAGAGGTGATATAATACCTATTTAATTGTTTTAAATAATTTAGGAATTTATTTGGATTTATTTTATTAGAGTCATGCACTATTCATCTATCGAAATCGGGCAAAATGTTCCAAGTTCAGTATGATAGAGGGGTGTGGCAGGTATGTGGGTGGCATATTCGGATTCTACATATTTTTCTGATCGTTTTTCATATATAAATTATTTTCATCCGAGTGAAGGTTTATTTTATATGATTTTTCAGAGTTTTATTGATTTTCTAGAATTTCTGAAATTATTTAATTCCTAATTATCCGAAACAGTGAAGGGTCACGGCATCATGACGTGAGACTGACGTCAGCAGTCAACAGACCGGCTGACCAGTCAAACCTGACCAGTGGGTCCCACTGGTCAGTGACTGACTTAATTAAACAGAGTTTTATTTAACTAATTAACCTAATTATCAGGTGGGCCCGCCCTGTCAGTGGCTAATTAGACTAATTAACTTTTATTTAAATTTAAACGGGTTTAATTAGTCGCGGGACCCACATATCAGTGTCTGTGGGTGCCCAGTCAGCACCGTTGACTGGTCAACCCAGTCAACGGGGCCAGTGGGACCCATCAGTCAGTGGCACAGGGGCCCCACACATCAGGCCAGGTCGGCGACGTCGGCGCCGGCGCCGGAGAACGCTCTGGCGAGCCAAGAACTGCGGCGGCGCTACGGGAGGTGGCCGGAAATCGCACACGGTCGGCTATTCGACGCGCGCGAGGGCGCGTTGGATTGGGCGGAGCGAGCCTCGTCCAATGGCAGCGGTTGCAGCGCGCGAGGAGGACGGGAACGTCGACGGCGACCACTGCGGCAGCGCCTAACTTCGGCCACGATCGGGATCGATGAAAGAGGCCACGGGGAGAAGAACTAATCGCATGGGCGGCCTCGGCGAGGTGCCCTGAGCACGCTCGTGCGCTCAGGCGAGCATGACAGTGATTAGCATGACGGCGACGAGCTACGCGGCGGTGACGGGTACGGCTATGGCGGAATCGGCGGCTACCGGCATGGAGACGGGCAGCGGAGAGAGGAGGACGGCGTGGAGGCTCACCGAGCGGCTCAAGGAGGCCGGCGAGGGGTTTAGTAGCTGCAGGTGGCGCCGGAATCGGCGATGGTTGCCGGTGACCCGGGGAGGAAGATGAGCTCGAGGGGCTCGATGTGGTGCTCCCCGGCTCCGATGGTTTGGCGCAGGCGGAGTAGCGGATGGCGGCGATGTTTCACGACATCTCGGCGAGGCGAGGGGTCGACGAAGAGCGCGGGATCGACGGCGGCGATGGCGGGCGTTTTCGGGCGAGCTCGAGCGAGGGCGATGCAGAGGGCAAGGGGAAATGAGAGGTGACTAGGGTTTCGGGGGAGGGGAGAGCAGCTCGGGGAGAGCCTTATCGGCTCGGGGGCGCCGCGGGATGGGCGACAGCGAGGCGGGTGGTGCCGTGTCGGCGTGCGCGAGCGACAGCGCGGGAGGAGGACGACGACCGCGGTTAAGCTGGGCCGCGCGGGACTGTGCACTCGAGGCCCATAGGCACAGTGCCCCTTTGCCATTTTCTTTTTCTTTTTCTATTTTCCTTTATCCTTTCTGTTTTGCAAAATGTGTGGCTATAAAATGACTTTGGTAAAATATGGTTCTGGTCCTTTTAAATTCTAAGCAATATTTAACACTGCCAGAAATTGGTTTGGTGAATATATGATTTCATTTGCAATTTTGATAAATAAAATGGGATTAAATATTGTTGTTTGCTACTGTTTTAGGATGTTAGACTCATTTTTTAGTTGATGGTGATGTTGTTTTTCTTAACACAATTAGTTATGGTTTATTTGCTATTTAATGTACATTTTAGTTTGCAATTTAGAACAACTTTTATTTTCACTTTAATTTTGAATTTCAATTTAATTTGGAATTTGAAATGAGATATGATGCAAAGGATGATTAAGCACTGTTAAGCATGGTGACTTGGCATTATCAAAAGGTGATCACTGTAGCTATTACATGGGGATGTTACAATCCTCCTCCTCTAAAAGAAATTCTCGTCCCGAGAATTAAGAGGTAGGCTGAAAGAAAGTGGGGTATTCTTCACGAAGTCGATCCTCGCGTTCCCACATGGCTTCATCTTCAGAATGATTCGACCACTGAAATTTAAGGAACTTGATTGCCTTCTGACGGGTTCAACGCTCAGCTTGATCGAGAATGCGGATTGGATACTCTTGATAAGAAAGATCCTCTCGCAATTCAAGCATTTCATGATCCACTGCTCGGATGGGATCCTTGAAGCAGCGACGAAGTTGTGACACATGAAAGACATCATGCACTTGAGGAAGGTTTGGCGGCAACTCTAGTTGATATGCCACTTCTCCTCGATGGGCGAGAATACGGAACAGGCCAATGTAGCGGGGAGCTAACTTGGCCTTGATTCCAAATCGATGAGTGCCCTTCATCGGAGTGACACGAAGGTAAGCTTGCTCGCCAGGCTGATAGACCATTACCTGGTGTTTTCGGTCATAATTGCTCTTCTGACGAGACTGAGCAGTCTTCAAATTTTCACGGACAATGCGGACTTGTTCTTCAGCTTGTTGAATATTGTCCGGACCAACGAGTGATCGTTCCCCAGTTTCTGACCAATTCAGAGGGGTTCGGCACTTACGTCCATAAAGAACTTCGAATGGTGCCATCTTCAGACTAGCTTGATAGCTATTGTTGTAAGAGAATTCGGCATACGGGAGAGATTCCTCCTATTTCATACCGAAAGAGATGACACAAGCTCGAAGCATATCTTCAAGCACTTGATTTACTCGTTCGACTTGCCCTTGGTCCTGGGGATGATAAGCGGTACTGAAAGATAGATGAGTTCCCATAGCCTCTTGGAAACTGTTCCAGAATCTTGAGGTAAAGAGGCTGCCTCGATCTGAACTGATCTCCAATGGATCACCGTGGAGTGACACAATTCTGGAAACATACAAGTCTGCTAACTGACTAGCAGTGATTGTCTCCTTGACAGGAAGAAAGTGAGCAACCTTTGAGAATCGGTCAATGACGACAAATATAGCATCATGACCCTTCTGCGATCTGGGAAAACCAGTAATGAAATCCATTTCGATTTTGTCCCATTTCCATTCTGGAATATCAATGGGTTGCAGAGTTCCAGCAGCCTTTGATGTTCTGCTTTGATGCGACGGCAAACGTCACACTCAGCAACATAGCGAGCAATGTCTCCCTTCATATCAGGCCACCAGTACCGCTGGCGAATGTCTTCGTACATCTTGGTACTATCAGGGTGAATAGACAAAGGTGTGTCATGGGCTTCTTTCATAACATCCGGACGAGAGTCCAGATTGTGCTTTCTGGGGACCACTAGGCGGCCTTTGAAGGGCAAGGCACCTTCTTCATAAACATGGTAGTAAAAAGAATTTCCCTTGGAGAGGTATTTCTTAACCTTTTCGACTTCAGAGTCATATTTCTGCAAGTTTCTGATGGTACACTCGAGTCCTGGTTCAACAACGATGGTATTGAGATGACCCTGTGGAACAATATGGAGGTTCAGCTTGCGAAGTTCTTCATAAAGCATAGGTTGCGCTTCCTGAACCATGAGGTTGTTGCAATAAGCCTTGCGACTCAAAGCATCGGCCATTTCATTAGCCTTGCCAGGGGTATAAGAAATATTCATGTCATAGTCAGCTATTGTCTCGAGCCATCTTTGTTGACGAAGCTTCAGATCTGGTTGGGTATACATATACTTCAAACTCTGGTGGTCCGTGTATATCTCGCAACGATTACCAAGGACGTAATGTCGCCACAGTTTGAGAGCATAAACAACTGCAGCAACCTCGAGATCATGTACTAGATAATTTTCCTCATGAGGACGCAATTGTCGCGAGGCATAAGCAATTACCTTGCGCTCTCCTAATCCTTGACGAGATGCATCACAGTAAATCACGAAGTCCTTTTGGGAATCCGGGGGTGCTAGCACTGGGGTAGATGTCAACTTGTCTTTAAGTGTCTGAAAACTTTCTTGGCACTTTTCTGTCCACTCAAATTTAACACCATTGTGGAGCAGATCAGTCAACGGCTTAGCAATCTTGGAGAAGTTCTCGACGAATCGGCGGCAATAACTAGCGAGACCGAGAAAACTTCTGACTTGCTTAACATTCTTCGGAGGAGTCCAGTCAAGAATAGCCTGAACTCATTCTAGGTTAATAGCAATGCCATCTTTGGAAATCACGTGACCACGATAAGTCACCTCAGATAACCAGAATTCACATTTAGAGTATTTGGCATATAGCTGGTGCTCTCGAAGTTTCTCCAATACAAGCCGAAGATGTTCGGAGTGTTCTTCTTCATTTTTGGAAAATATAAGGATATCATCCAAATAAACTACGACGAATTTGTCGAGGTAGTCCATGAATATATAGTTCATCAGTCGAGAGAAAGTTGCTGGAGCATTAGTTAATCCGAAGGACATCACGGTGTACTCGTATGATCCATAACGAGTAACGAAAGCGGTCTTCGGAATATCCTCCTTACGAACTCGGATCTGATGATAACCCAACCTTAAGTTGAGTTTAGAGAATACAGAGGATCCAGCAAGTTGATCATAAAGATCGTTGATCCGGGGAAGTGGATATTTGTTCCGGATTGTTGCTTGGTTAATAGGCCGATAGTCCTGGACCAATCGGTTAGTCCCATCCTTCTTCTTAACAAAGAGAGAAGGTGCTCCCCAGACAGAGGAACTTGGACGAATGAAACCCTTTTTAAGTGACTTGTCGATTTCCTCCTTAAGTTCAAGGAGTTCATGTGGCGGCATTTTGTATGGGCGCTTCGCAATAGGGGTAGTGCCAGGTTTCAAGTCGATGACAAACTCGACAGCTCTAACCGGGGGTATTCCTGGAAGCTCTTCCGGAAAGACGTTCGGAAAATCGCGAACGACTGGAACGTTATCAATTCCTTCAAGAGGTGAGGCGTTCAAAGCATTCAAAGCATATATTTGAGCTTCGGCATTCCGGGTAATCCGGGCGGTGTAGTTCACTATGTCATCGGAGGGATGAAGAAGTTGAACCACTTTGGTGGCACAATTGATCGAAGCAATGTGAGCTTTCAACCAATCCATTCCCAGAATGAGGTCTATCGTGGAAGATTTCAAGATAATGGGTGAAGCAAGGAATTCAAGTCCTTTGATTTCAACAGGGACATTGTGAGCCATCATAGAGGTGTGACAATGACCTCCAGGGGTACGGACAACTATTGGTAGGTTCATCTTTTCAAATGCAATGTCATGTGATAATGCAAATGCTTCTGACATGAATGAATGCGATGCTCCTGAATCAAATAAAATAGAAGCGGGTACTGAGTTAACAAGAAGGGTACCCATCACAGTAGCAGGTTGATCCTGAACTTCTTCGATATCAATGTTGTAAGCCTATCCACGACCATAAGCAGAAGACCCAGTATTATAGTTGCGGGTCTGATTGTTGCCACGGCCATTGCCACGGCCATTACGAGGAAGTGCCAACTGATTCTGATTCTGGCGGCAGTCCTTGGCAAGGTGACCTGGTTTGCGACACTTGAAACACATACCATCTTCAGGACGAAGAGGAGCAGCACCTGGTGGAGCAGCTTGAACTCTCGGCTGCCTCGGTGGTGGAGGAGGCAGATGGGGTGCAGCATAGGAGGGCCTTGGCGCAGGGGCAGTTGGATCGTACATGCTATTGGGAATCCAGATTTTACGCCTTTGTCCTGAGCTCGAAGATGAGCCAATGTCACGGTGGCGCTTCTGTGACTCCTTGTGCTCCATCTGAGCGGTCTCCACCAGAATAGCCTTGTTCACGATGTTGGCAAAGTCGGTGAAGTCTTGAGCAGCAAGTGCAAGCTTGAGGTCTGGGTGGAGTCCACTACGGAATTTCTCCTGTCTACGAGCATCAGTTGGAATGTCCTCTTCGGCATAGCGGGACAGCTTAAGGAACTCCCGCTGATAAGCTTCGACAGTCTTATTGCTCTGAGTAAGGTTGCGAAACTCTGTCTTCTTCCGGTTCATAATCCCCTGAGGAATGTATCGGGCACGGAAAGCAGTCTGAAACTCGACCCAGGTAATGACTGTCCCCTCAGGTAGTGAACGCCTGTGTGTGGACCACCATTGAGCAGCGGCACCCTTCAAGAAGTAGGATGCGAAAGTGACAAGGTTGTCAGGGGCGACATTGGCAGACTCCATCTCGAAGGCGATGTCGCGAAGCCAGTCATCAGCATCCAGTGGCTGTTTAGAGTTGCGGTAAATAGTTGGGTTAAGACGCACAAACTCCTGCAGAGTTATTGCAGCAGGTTGCTGATTCTGCGCGTTCTGGTTCGAAAACTGAGCCATAATTCCAGTCATGAACTGATGGTTCAACTCGAATTGCTGCATCATAGCTGCCATATAGTCTGGCGGTGGTGGGTTTTCGATGGCACGACCACGACCACGACCACGAGCACCTGGCCTAACCATCCTGCTAAAATTTTAACAGGGGGTAGTTTAGTAAAACCAACTGCAAGCGTTTAGAGACAAACATGATGTAACACGACAATGAATAAGTAGTGCAATAGATACATAACAGTAGTCACTTAAGACATACAGATCCATACACAGAGTCGGTTACAGGCCAGCATTACGACAGCGTAAATGAAATCTAGACACACTAGGCGGCGCGCAGGCACGCGGTGAGGAATACACAACGAGACATAGCAAAAGCTACATCAACGTCGGGGAAAACCACTGAAACGGGGTAACTGCAAGTGCGGACGATGAGTGTCCGTGGCGGAAAAGTCCTACTCTCCGTGTGCACTCTGATGCAGAACCTAGTCTCGAACTGGAAGAAGAGGTCCACGTGCTGGTGTGTGACCTCCAACAGCAGGCCAATCGATACCTGCCGGCATCTGAGTCCTGCGCGGGTAAAGGATATACTCTGGATGTATCCCTGCACGAACAGCTTGCAGCAACTGTGTCATAGCATGGTAGAGACGTGCTCGAGTGGCAAACAACTCGACGGCAAGATCCCGGGCAGTGCGATCCAGAGCCTGAGTGCACTGAATCAAAACATGTGGGTCATATCGACGTCGCTCGTAAGGGGCACAGATAGCTGTGTAGTATCTGGTAGCATCTCCAGCAGGGGCATACGGGATGTATTGGAACTCAGAGGCATCCAAGCGACTATGCTCGCCTCGGAGACGTGCGACAGCAGCGTAGGCAGCATCCTGGACTGCCATACCAATCGTCACACCGATACCGTGAAAAATGTGCAACTCAGTGTCAGAGTTATCCCGCTGATCAAAGATACGAACATCAGCATGATACTACTCCTGGTTGAACTCGCTGTAGGAGATATGCCCTAGCGGCAATAATAAATGTTATTATTTATCCCCATGTTCATAATTATGTTTATGTTCCATGCTATAACTGCTATGATTCTTGAGTCTACAATAACCACGAGGCTCGGAGGAGAACTCATATGCATGTGTGGAATAATAAATGGTAAAATATATTCCTAGTCTGGCCTCTAAGACTAGCTCAAGTGTTGCATGATGGTTCTGTTTTCCTGATCATGGGCAGGCCTATGCTGGCAACTTTGAGGGCACAATGTTAGGAGAACACTTGTGTTGAATCGACCCGATTGATGTTATGCTATGAGGTACATTCGTCACAAGTTAATTGTTAATAACACAGAGAAAGTTAATGTTTGCATAATTCCTTAGACCATGAGAGTATCGAGTTTCTTCATGCTTGCTTCATGAACTTTGGGGTTTGTTAAACGTCATCCGTAAATGGGTGTCTATTATGGCGGCTTACGGGTTCATGGGAAAGTATGTCAAGTAACTTGATAGCTCGAGATTGGGATTTGCTCCTCCGACGATGGAGAGATATCTCTGGGCCCTCTTGGTGTTACGGTATCCATCATCGTCTGGCCCGACACAATGTGATTTGATCACAGGGATGCCGGAACACGGGAACGAGAAAAGAGAACAAAACCGGTAACGAGGTAACTGGCATTGTGGACAAGTGTTGATCCACGGGGATGCCGATGATTCTCACCTCGGGTATTTGTAACATATCGCGAAGTAACAGGAATAGCACCCGACAACTAGAGGTTCACTCGAATATTCATTCGTGTGGGTATAGGGGTCAATATGGGTATCCACTGCTCCGATGTTGATCATTGATCGGAAAGTGTTCCGGTCATGTCTATACTTCACCGAACCTATAGGGTCACACACTTAAGGGTCATCTATCTGCTGAATACTAGACAGGGAGTCTGAGAGAAAGTCATCGGAAAAGTTTCGGAGACAACGGAAAAGTTCCGGAGAGAACACCGGAAAGGTTTCGGTAAAACTGAAAAGTTGTTTCAGGGTATACCATTAAGTCAAATAGGTTCCGGCACATGCCTGGAAATTCTTGGAGGGTGCCAGAATTGTTCTGGGAACTTCTGGGATTTTTCGGAGAAAAAAACCGGAAATGTTCCGGAGCTGCCGGAACCGCTTTGTTTGCTTTTCGCTGAAGAAAATCATTGATCCGGAAATGTTTTGGAACGTGTCCAGAATTATTTTAGTGGGTACTGGAAATGTTCTAGGCCTACATAAATATTTTCGGTTCAAACGGTCGCGAAAAAAATGTCTTCGTGAATAGTGAAAGTGCTTTATGGGTTGGTTTCCAAATGGGTTTTTTCTTCTAGAAGAAAATCACTTTTGGTGAGAGAGAAAGGTGTGTGAAAGGTGGTGCCCCCCCCAAAGGGGGCAGCACCAAATTTCGTCCATGGTGGTGTTGGGGGCCCCCTTGGGGTTTCCTTCCACCTCATGGTGGATATATTCTACACCCACCCTTATGTGGCATTTGGGTGAAAAGATCTTGAGCCCCTTTTGGTCTTTTTTACCCCCTGCCTCTACCCCTTGCTCCTCCTATAAATAGAGGTGGAGAGGGCTCTCTAAAATCAGAAATTCTCTCACATACACATGCCATGCAATTATCTAGCTTCTTCTCTCCCTCCCCGCGAAATAGTTTCGTCGAGCCGAAAGGCTGTCTGGGTTCCGGTGGGAACAAGTTCTGGACGGCGAAGCCCCGCCGGATAGATGACATCATATGTGTGCAACTCTGTAGAGAGATCGTAGTTTCGGTCTTAGTTCGAGAGTGCCTCCCGAAGGGCTGTCCAAGTGACTGTCCGAGTTTCGAGGGTCCTCCCGAAGGGCTGTCCGAGTGACCATCCGGGTTATGAGGGTCCTCCCGAAGGGCTCTCCGCGACACCATCCGAGGGACTGTCTGACCACCTCCCGAAGAGCTGTTCGAGGGGCAGACAAGGGAGTACATCCTCGCGGTTGGGAGGTTGTAAATCCTAGCTGCGGGGATCTGCACCGCCGATCGTCATCGACTCTACTTCCGCTGCGCTACGAGTCGGTAACGAAAAAGATCAAACCTTGTATGCAGTCTCCATAGTGGTCCTGGGCTGGTGTGTAGGTCGGAAATTTTTTGTTTTCTGCTGCGTTACCCAACAGTGGCATCATGAGCCGTGCTATGCATAGATGCAGGTTACGATCTAGAATACATAGAGATGTATGGGTGTTGCACAATATAATTTGTAGTAGATGAGTTCTACTGCTGATAATTATTTGTGCGGGTAGCAGATGAAATATGTTACCCGATGTTCTTGTTGCTTCCCTGGAACTTGCATATTTCTGATCTTGATAACAGCATGGTGGAGTTTCAAAGTTCTGGCAACCCGCGATCCTGATTGATCAACGAAGTGCTAACAGTTCATTAAATTCCACCATAGTTAGAGAGAAAGATGAAATTTCGCAGACAAAAGGGCAATGCAGATATGATCTGCACGGGGGTCATGCGTATGACGAAGTTCAGTATGGGGCTCGAGATTTTATTATCTCGTGTTTCATACACCCCGTAAAGTTAATCTAGCGACTTGAATAATCATACTTGATGATGCACGTTGGTAGCTTCGGTTTGCTTCGAAACCTTAGAAGCCACGTAAAATGAAATTTTGCATAAACCGATTAGAGGCGTCTAACTTAGTTTTGCAGGATGGTTTGCATGTGCATATGATGTGGTATAGCAGTGCCCATATTAATTTGATTATGTATGAGATGACTATATGATGTAAATTAACATGACATGCGTGTCATGATTCGGCATGATGGCTGGAGCCATATGATTGTCACTTTAATGACCTGCGTGTCAACCTTTTGTAATGCACTTATTTTATTAGCTATAAGGATAGCAATATTATCTGGTGCATCGACAAGGTGGTGGCAAACTTCGTGAAGGTGAACACCGACGCGAATGCCGAAGACGAAGAAATACAAGACTTCTCCGTCAGAAAGGGCTATACCATATCATGCTATTATGAATTGCCTGAGATGTTTACCCCTTATGATGCACCCTTCTTGATTGCGCGGTAGTCGCTTTTATTAGGGTGATCTCTCACAAAAATATCAAGTAGTTAGTGTTCTCCTAAGTGTAGCACCGTCACGGCACCTATCTCTTCGGGCCCTCACATGATCTCCATGGGTGCGAACGATTAGAGAAGTGTGAGGCGGGTGAGTTGAGACCTCGTAGCGAGATCACTTGGTTGTCTTGACGTTCAGGCAGGACAGTCCTGAGCTCGGAACACACGCATCGAAAGATGAACAAGAATCACATAGAGACGTGATCGGCAAGTTTGCCTACCGATTGAAGTTCGCGCCATTTGAGTTCATCTCGAACCGTGGCGTTGAATTGAAATGCGGGTCTTGAATCACTCATAATCAATTTTGAGAGATATTGATTTGAGTGGGAGCGCACTATAGAATTAACTTGTTTAATTCTCAGTGCAATTAATTATGAACTTTGTCTAAAGTGTAATTTGCATAATAGTTGTAGAATAATGGCTCGCGTTTCCACCTTCCCTGTTAAAATTGAATAAGCTGTTAAATATCTGGTTAAAACTTTACGGTTGGTAACGTAATGTGAGGATTGTCCTCAAAAGTGCCGAGAAGGATTTTGTCCTATCGCATGCTTTTGGTATTCTCCCGCTAATGCTATGGATAATGTGACTCTCGTCCTTCGATCCAAAAGCTAGAATTTCGTTACGGTCAAGTGCAATATATTTGCTTCCATGAGACCCGAACTTCAAAAGTTTGGGATAGCTATGTGATATTCATGGAACTGAAAATCATTTTCAGACACAAACAAAGGCTAAAAGATATGTGATATCCAAAGCAATGTTTGTTTTCCAAACTATTAGTAAAAGTGTTTACTATGCATTTAACTAATAACAGAGGGATCCAGAAGAACGCCTGTCATATGATGAAAGGTGAATAAAACAACAACTTAAAGAGAAAGGAAATGTCCAAAGGGTGTTAGTGTGACTTACACACCTAGGAAGTCCGGGGCTAACGCCACTCTTCAGTTGAGTGCTTCTTCTGAGAGTAGGAGAAATACTGAGAGTTAAAATGTTACAAGTATAAAGGCAAAAGAGAGAAGACTGGAATGTCCAGCTCATGTATGAAAGTTATACAAGTTATTGATGTATAGAAGGCTGGTCAAAGAAATAGTTCTTGGGAATTGTGATTAAATTGTTAGTCACTAATTCTTGGGTATTGTGAGTTGATCACAAAGATACCCGCTCGATTGCATTTTGCTGCGACTCGATGCAAGAACTACTACGGCCTAAAAGACTTACCGGAGTGAGGTTTAGATACGCGCTGGGAATATAGTAAATGTTACTATACCTTCCATCGGTGTATTACCGTTTGTATTTATTTTCATAATTCATTTAGAGTTTTACACACTCTAGCCCATTGCATAAGGTATCTTGCAAGAAGGTTGTTCATAAGAGAACTTTTGATGTTCGGTGTTATGAATAACATAAGGGCCATACTTTCATTATGAATGAGATGTATGTTATGAATGTTGATAATAAAACATTACCTCTGTATTTACTTTCATAATTCATTTTGGAGTTTTCCACACTCTAGCCCATTTGCAAAATGTTTGTTGCAAGAGTGTTGTTCATAAAAGAACAATTGTTGTTCAGTGTTATGAATAACATAAGGGCCATACTTCCATCATGAATGGGATGTATGTTATGAATATTGATGGTAATATGATACATCCATAACACTAACGCTAAATGTCGCAAGACTAAAAGAATACCACATATGTGTGGCACTGCATTTGGTCACATTGGAGAAACCCGCATGTAGAAATTCCATTATGATGGATTTTGAAGTCATTTGATGATGAATCATCTGACACTTGCAACTTTCCTCCAAAAAGTGAAGTGACTGAAATATCGTTCACAGGCCATAAGGAACGAGCAACGAACTTATTGGTGATCATACATTTTGATGTATGTAGTCCGATAAATGTTGTTGCTAGCAGTGGATTTATCTATCTTCAGAAATGACTCAAGTAGATATATGAATATTTACTTCATGAGACGTAAGTCTGGATCTTTGGAAATCATTCATAAGGTTTTCAATATGAAGTAGAAATTATTGTAACAAGAAAATGATGTTTCTGCAATTTGATTGTGGAAAGGAATATTTGAGTTACAAGTTTAGCGAATGTCTGATGAGTTGTGAAAAAGGTTTCATAACTTACACCTCCCGGAACACCACTATGAGTGGAATGCCCGTGAAGATGTAATCAAACCATTTATGACATGGTAAGATCAAAGATGACATAAATCAATTTGCCATTATCCCTTTTAAAAGTAATGCTTTGGAGACTGCGGCTTTTACACTGAAAAGAGCGCCATCAGATCTGTTGAAATGACTTCATGGTATGGTACACCCAACCATGTTATGTCTTTTCTTAACATTTGGAATATGGGGCTTGTGTAAAATATTTACAAACCTATTCCAAATCAAACAAGTGCTACTTTGTAGGTTATCCTAATTTATTGGGTATTCCTCCCTCACTGTACCGAGGAAAACATGTTTGCCACAAAGAACGGTGTGATTTTGAAGAAAATGTTTCTTGCAAAAAGGTGAGTGGGAGGACATTGCAACTCGACGAGATAACAGTATCTTCGTCTTCAGTTCAAAGGAAAGAGACCTTGGAAGTAATTCCAGAGTTTCCTACTGCGACTGATACGAAAGCCTCTACATGAGATGTATGGACTTCGGTCGAACTTGCAACTGAACCACGTAGGCAAAACTCGTGCAAACCTCTCAGGTGCACAAGCAAGATATTATTCTTAGACAACAGTATACCTATGATACACAAGGAAGCGTTGATGGGCCCTGACTCCGGAATTGGCTAAATGCCAATATAATCCGAGATAGTTTCCATATAAATGATTCAAGATTTTATCTTGATAAACCCTTCGGAAGACTTGGAGTCTATCGAGCATTAATGGAACTATAAACTGATGTGGATAAAATGTTTTATCCATAAAGCTTGACTTGTTGCAATAACAAGTTCAAGGAGTTGACTACGATGATGTTGTCTCACCGTAGCGATGCTTAAAATCAGATCGGGTTAAACTAGCAATTAATACATATTTCAATCTTGAGATATGATACATGGATACCAAAAGGATTTCCATGTGATGGAAATGCAACCTAGGACTTGCATGTGATACAGTCCGAAGTATTTTGTCAATCCAGAGGATGCTAGTTAATATGCAAACTTCAGAGTTCCAGCAATGGACAGAAGAGAGCAAAATGGAGTTGGAATCTTCGTTTTGATGAAATAGTCAAAAGAGTTTGATTTCATCAATGGATAATGAAGATGCTTGTGGTTACAAGAAAGTAAGTGGGAGCATAATAATATTTCTAAAAACTTTGTGTGTTTGACACATTGTTGATTGGAAATAATATAAATTTCTTGACACGAATTAGGACTTCATTGAAAATAGTTTTTCGATGAAGTGCTTGGGCTAAATAGCCTTGATATTAGGCATATTTATCTACGAGATAGAATTGCCTAATAGGCTAAAGGCAAAAATACATATTGAAAAGATGCTAAAACATTTTAGCATTAAAACGCCAAGGAGTGATTCTTGCCGAAGTCACATGGAAAGAGTTTTGCAAGACTCGGTGTCCCAAAACACTGATGAGTAAAATACATGATGGAGATTCCACACACTCTTGTGTTTGGATTAATCATGTATTCCATGGTATGTAAAATAACCAGATATGTTCGATACTCCCAAAGCTGTTGCGAGTATAGATACCAAAGTGATCAAAGTACTAATCATGGGACAACAGTGAGAAATGTCATTAAGTACTAAAGTAGCACTGATGACATGTTTTCTCGCAAGCAGAGATTATGAAGTGCTCGTTGTAACTAATTACATCGATACAGTCTTCATCAATGCTCCATGCGATTTTCGATTTAAGTTAAGGGTTTTGTGTAATACATGATATGGTGGCGCAGTGTTTGGAAATTGTTCCAAACAGGTTACTGTGGCGAATTCTATAACAAAGGCTAAGTATGTAGCTGCTTTCAAAGCGACATGGAAGATGTTGAATCATATAGTTCGTTCATGAACTTAGTATGGTTCCAAGAAGGCTTTGGTCAATGGAACACTATTGAAGATAGTTGCTCCATAGCTCAGTCTGAGGAATCAAGATTTGACCAGTGATTCACATACATACGAAGCCAAGTCCACACAAAATATGAATTTTGTGAAAGTGTGAAAACGCGAGGATATGCAGAGATACACACGGAACTGAAGTTGTCAGATCCGTTGGACATCAGGCTATACCACAAGCAAAGCATATTTTACAATGGTATGCCATAGGTGTAAAGTGTTTTAGCATTGACTAGATTATTGACTCTAGTGCAAGTGGGAGTCTGTAAGAGATATGCCCTAGAGGCAATAATAAATGTTATTATTTATCCCCATGTTCATAATTATGTTTATGTTCCATGCTATAACTGCTATGATTCTCGAGTCTACAATAACCACGAGGCTCGGAGGAAAACTCATATGCACGTGTGGAATAATAAACGGTAAAATGTATTCCTAGAATGGCCTCTAAGACTAGCTCAAGTGTTGCATGATGGTTCTGTTTTCCTGATCATGGGCAGGCCTATGCTGGCTACTTTGAGGGCACAATGTTAGGAGAACACTTGTGTTGAATCGACCCGATTGATGTTATGCTATGAATTACATTCGTCACAAGTTAATGGTTAATAACACAGAGAAAGTTAATGTTTGCATAATTCCTTAGACCATGAGAGTATCGAGTTTCTTCATGCTTGCTTCATGAACTTTGGGGTTTGTTAAACGTCATCCGTAAATGGGTGGCTATTACGGCGGCTTACGGGTTCATGGGAAAGTATGTCAAGTAACTTGATAGCTCGAGATTGGGATTTGCTCCTCCGATGATGGAAAGATATCTCTGGGCCCTCTCGGTGTTACGGTATCCATCATCGTCTGGCCAGACACAATGTGATTTGATCACAGGGATGCCGGAACACGGGAACGAGAAAAGAGAACAAAACCGGTAACGAGGTAACTGGCATTGTGGACAAGTGTTGATCCACGGGGATACCGATGATTCTCACCTCGGGTATTTGTAACATATCGCGAAGCAACAGGAATAGCACACGGCAACTAGAGGTTCACTCGAATATTCATTCGTGTGGGCATAGGGGTCAATATGGGTGTCCACGGCTCCGATGTTGATCATTGATCGGAAAGTGTTCCGGTCATGTCTATACTTCACCAAACCTATAGGGTCACACGCTTAAGGGTCATCTATCTGCTGAATACTAGACAAGGAGTCTGAGAGAAAGTCATCGGAAAAGTTTCGGAGACAACGGAAAAGTTCCGGAGAGAACACCGGAATGGTTTTGGTAAAACTGATTAGTTGTTTCAGGGTATACCATTAAGTCAAATTGGTTCCGGCACATGCCTGAAAATTCTTGGAGGGTGCCAGAATTGTTCTGGGAACTTCTGGGATTTTTCGAAGAAAAAAACCGGAAATGTTCCGGAGCTGCCAGAACCGCTTTGTTTGCTTTTCGCTAAAGAAAATCATTGATTCGGAAATGTTTCGGAACGCGTCCAGAATTATTTTAGTGGGTACTGGAAATGTTCTAGGCCTTCATAAATATTTTCGGTTCAAACGGTCGCGAAAAAAAATGTCTTCGTGAATAGTGAAAGTGCTTTATGGGTTGGTTTCCAAATGGGTTTTTTCCTCTAGAAGAAATTCACTTTTGGTGAGAGAGAATGGTGTGTGAAAGGTGGTGCCCCCCCCCCAAGGGGGCAGCACCAAATTTCGTCCATAGTGGTGTTGGGGGGCCCCCTTGGGGTTTCCTTCCACCTCATGGTGGATATGTTCTACACACACCCTTATGTGGCATTTGGGTGAAAAGATCTTGAGCCCCTTTTGGTCTTTTTTACCCCTTGCCTCTACCCCTTGCTCCTCCTATAAATAGAGGTGGAGAGGGCTCTCCAAAATCAGAAATTCTCTCACATACACATGCCATGCAATTATCTGGCTTCTTCTCTCCCTCCTCGCGAAATAGTTTCGTAGAGCCGAAAGGCTGTCTGGGTTCCGGTGGGAACTAGTTCTGGACGGCGAAGCCCTGCCGTTTAGATGACACCATATGTGTGCAACTCTGTAGAGAGATCGTAGTTTCGGTCTTAGTTCGAAAGTGCCTCCCGAAGGGCTGTCGAAGTGACTGTCTGAGTTTCCAGGGTCCTCCCGAAGGGCTGTCCGAGTGACCGTCCAGGTTATGAGGGTCCTCCCGAAGGGCTGTCCGTGACACCGTCCGAGGGACTGTCCGACCGCCTCCCGGAGGGCTGTTCGAGGGGCAGACAAGGGAGTACAATCTCGCGGTTGGGAGGTTGTAAATCCTAGCTGCGGGGATCTGCATCGTCAATCGTCATCGATTCTACTTCCGCTGCGCTACGAGTCGGTAACGAAAAAGATCAAACCTTGTATGCAGTCTCCATAGTGGTCCTGGGCTGGTGTGTAGGTCGGTAAATTTTTGTTTCCTGCTGCGTTACCCAACACTCGCGGTAGTCCTCGTAAACCATGTACTCGGGGCACCAGCGGTAGCCCAGTCTGGTCAGGAGGGCGGTCTAGACAGCTGGAAAACCTGGGGCATCATGAGCCCAAGTGCGAAGCACAAGCTGCGTTGTAGGGCGCGGCGGAAACAAGCGATCCATCTGAAACAGAGGAAATTCAGGATTGTCAAATGACAGTGAGAAGTATAATATAACTTGGACAGAAAGGTTAAACAGACCAATGGAAAAGAAAATGTGATTATCAGATTAATCAGATCAACGTGAAGGAACAAGTGCAGATAATCCAGCTCTCCGGGTGGATGTGATCACGAGAACCTAGAGTCAGAGTTAGTAAAATTTTAACCCGAATAGAGGAGAGAATAGAATCCCAGAGTAAGGAAGAGGAAAAAAAGATCCTAATACCACCCATTTGGCGACGTGGGCCCGTAAGCCACACAGCCATGTTAGAAAAATAACTTTTCAACGACTAGACTCAACTTCGACCAAGGAATTGGAAGGGGGCTTCCTACAGGCAGTCGGCTCTGATACCAACTTGTGACGCCCCTGCTCGATCGTGCACTAATCATACACGCAAATGCACACGATCGAGATCAGAGACTTACGGGAAGATATCACAACACAACTCTAAACTCAAATTTAAACATAACTCTCATATTACAAACCAGGGGTCACGAGGACCCGAATACATAAGTCATACACACAAATGATATCTGAGTACAGACATAGTTAGTCAAATTTGCCTTAAGAAGGCTAGCACAAACAACGACACTGATCGAAAAGGCGAAGGCCTCCTGCCTAGGGCCTCCGAACTACTCCTGGTCGGCTGGCTCAGCCTAGTAGTACGTGCCTTCGGGACTCTCCTGGTAGTAGGCTCCTGCGGTGGCGTCTGGCTCCGGGGCTCCGTCATCTGGTCGCAATTATCGGGTATGGGGGAAAAGAATAGCAAAGCAACCGTGAGTACTCATCCAAAGTACTCGCAAGACTGACATCAGATCTATGCTAAGTATGCATCGGTATCAAAGGAATGGGGCTATTTCTTTGGACTGAACTCTAGAATGCCAGAATAGAGGGGGAGAAGCCTAGCCTATCGAAGACTAGCATCTTGAAGCAATCTTGCAGCATTAGAAGAGAGCAGATTAGCATATTATAAATTAACAAGCATGTTGAAGCAAGCCTAGAGATCCTTCCTCGACTCCCCGCGAGAAAGCGATCCCGGAGCTTATTATTAATTAACATGTATCCAGTTCAAATAGTAGTAGATCGGGATACAACACTGAGCGTCCTGTTACCGTGGACATGGCTATTCGAATAGATAACTTCCTTGCATGGGTGCACTACTGTTACCCAACACGCTCGATTACATCTGGCCGGACACACTTGCTGGGTAATGCCCGGCCTCGGGTAATCAACACGACGTAGTCCTACCTAGGCTCAGCAGAGAGGTCAACACGCCAGTCTAAATCCTAAGTGCGAAGGGGTCTTGGGCCCATCACCCTTTGCACTCCTGCACGTTGCGAGACTGGCCGGGGCCCAGGCGCGACACTGTATACACAAGTGACGTAACCAGCCCACCCCAGCAATCAGCCCGCATCTCTGAGCTGTGACGTCTGAAGAGCTTTCGGCTGATACATACGACGTAGAGGGTCCCATAACCATTGTCCCACGTGGTGGTAGTGCGTATTGGGCCAAGGACCCACTCAGATCAAATACCCAAATCCGTTAGGCGTATTTAGTAGCTCGCAGAGACGATCAGGATTCCTGTCGCTCCGTCTTGGTAACACACGGATCACGATCAGGGTGGTCTCCGCCTGCCATGTCGTTCCGCCACAGTATCACTCGCGGGTGCCCACCTGGCAAGCCCGACTTCACATTTCCCCGCGGGTACCCCTCGGGGTCGACCCGCCTGCAACAAAGGTCAAAGTATCCGTGTGTCCAAAGTATCGAGAAGGGATCCGAGGAATCACCCTCGAAGGATTCCCACTCGAGGAGTTGCACGACAGAAGCTTTATCGGAGGTGGTGAAAGAGGAATCACCCTCGGTAACCCACAATCGGATAGCTATTCTACAGAGGCATCATCAAAAGTGAGATAAGAGGTATCACCCTCGGCACTCGATGCCAGCTCTGCAGAGAGGTGCAACTTAGGGGGTGTGCGGTGATTGTTGTTCTCAACTCGTTCGATCACATCGATCGGGGCACAAGTACTAAGGCGGGGCAACTACAGCAAGGAAGAGGGGCCACAGATGGTTTACCTTTCAACCTATACTAAGCATCTCGGATAGCAGGCAGGTATCAATAACAGGTTACAAAACCAGGCTATGCATCAGAATAGGATAAAGCAAAGCAGTAGCAATTTCTAATGCAAGCAGGAGGGAGAAGGAATAGGTGATATAGGCATGCGTCAAGTGGGGTTGCTTGCCTGGAAGCTCTGCTGAAAGGGGCTGGCCGTCGGACGACTGCTCGTCTGGAGGGTAATCGTACTCAACTACGTCGGTGTCGGTCTCGGCGTCTATCGGGAGAGAAGGAGGGGGAAGAAACAATAAATTCACGGCAAAAATGCAATAGCGATGTATGACATGCCTAAATGATATGCAGAGGTGATATAATACCTATTTAATTGTTTTAAATAATTTAGGAATTTTTGCACTATTCATCTATCGAAATCGGGCAAAATGTTCCAAGTTCAGTATGATAGAGGGGTGTGGCAGGTATGTGGGTGGCATATTCGGATTCTGCATATTTTTCTGATCGTTTTTCATATATAAATTATTTTCATCCGAGTTACGGTTTATTTTATATGATTTTTCAAAGTTTTATTGATTTTCTGGAATTTCTGAAATTATTTAATTCTGAATTATCCGAAACAGTGAAGGGTGACGTCATCATGACGTGAGAGTGACGTCAGCAGTCAACAGACCGGCTGACCAGTCAAACCTGACTAGTGGGTCCCACTGGTCAGTGACTGACTTAATTAAACAGAGTTTTATTTAACTAATTAACCTAATTATCAGGTGGGCCCACCCTGTCAGTGGCTAATTAGACTAATTAACTTTTATTTAAATTTAAACCGGTTTAATTAGTCGCGGGACCCACAAGTCAGTGTCTGTGGGTGCCCAGTCAGCACCATTGACTGGTCAACCCAGTCAACGGGGCCAGTGGGACCCAACAGTCAGTGGCACAGGGGCCCCACACGTCAGGCCACATCGGCGACGTCGGCGCCGGCGCCGGAGAACGCTCTGGCGAGCCAAAAGCTACGGCGGCGCTACGGGAGGTGGCCGGAAATCGCGCACGGTGGGCTATTCGACGCGCGCGAGGGCGCGTTGGATTGGGCGGAGCGAGCCGCGTCCAATGGCGGCGGTTGCAGCGCGCGAGGAGGACGGGAACGTCGACGGTGACCACCGCGGCGGCGCCGGACTTCGGCCACGATCGGGATCGACGAAAGAGGCCACGGGGAGAAGAACTAATCGCATGGGCGGCCTCGGCGAGGTGCCCTGAGCACGCTCGTGTGCTCAGGCGAGCATGACAGTGACTAGCACGACGGCGACGAGCTACGCGGCGGTGACAGGTACGGCTACGGCGGAATCGGCGGCTACCGGCACGGAGACGGGCAGGGAAGAGAGGAGGACGGCACGGAGGCTCACCGAGCGGCTCAAGGAGGCCGGCGAGGGGTTTAGTAGCTGCAGGTGGCGCCGGAATCGGCGATGGTTGCCGGTGACCCGGGGAGGAAGATGAGCTCGAGGGGCTCGATGTGGTGCTCCCCGGCTCCGATGGTTTGGCGCAGGCGGAGTAGCGGACGGCGGCGATGCTTCACGACATCTCGGCGAGGCGAGGGGTCGACGGAGGGCGCGGGATTGACGGCGGCGATGGCGGGCGTTTTCGGGCGAGCTAGGGCGAGGGTGATGCAGAGGGCGAGGGGAAATGAGAGGGGACTAGGGTTTCGGGGGAGGGGAGAGCAGCTCGGGGAGAGCCTTATCGGCTCAGGGGCTCCGCGGGATGGGCGACAGCGAGGCGGGCGGCGCCGTGTCGACGTGCGCGAGCGACAGCGCGGGAGGAGGACGACGACCGCGGTTGGGCTGGGCCGCGCGGGACTGTGCACTCGAGGCCCATAGGCACAGTGCCCCTTTGCCCGTTTTCTTTTTCTTTTTCTGTTTTCCTTTATCCTTTCTGTTTTGCAGAATGTGTGGCTATAAAATGACTTTGGTAAAATATGGTTCTGGTCCTTTTAAATTCTAAGCAATATTTAACACTACCAGAAATAGGTTTGGTGAATATATGATTTCATTTGCAATTTTGATAAATAAAATGGGATTAAATATTGTTGTTTGCTACTGTTTTAGGATGTTAGACTCATTTTTAAGTTGATGGTGATGTTGTTTTTCTTAACACAATTAGTTATGGTTTATTTGCTATTTAATGAAAATTTTAGTTTCCAATTTGGAACAACTTTTATTTTCACTTTAATTTTGAATTTCAATTTAATTTGGAATTTGAAATGAGATATGATGCAAAGGATGATTAAGCACTGTTAAGCATGGTGACTTGGCATTATCAAAAGGTGATCACTGTAGCTATTACATGGGGATGTTACAGGGGGCGTGTTGAAAGAATCCTGAGCAGGTCGGTCGTCGGAGTAGCCCCCAAGCCCGCCATCGTAAAGCGGGAGGATCGACTCGGTCTCGCCTACCGAGGACTCGCCATCAGAGTATACGAGGGTATCGCTGCCGGACGTAGAGTTATCTGCAAGGTCCACCCCCTGAGTGAAGCCGATGAAGACGTGCTTCCGGCCGGCCTGAGCCTGGGCGGGTTGCGCGCGCCGAGCTGGCTTGACGATGTCGGTGCAGATGTCCGACTCGGGTTCAGATCCGCCGGCTTTGCCGATGAAGACGTGGATGTTGCCGAAGGGGACCCGGTACCCGTACTCGATTGAGTCGGCCTCGGGGCCCCAGTCTGAATCGTCGATGTAGAGCTTGCCGCGGCGACTCTTGGTCATGCGGCCGATCGCGTATCCCCCGATCCCTACGGGAGTTCCCTTCAAGTACTCAACACCACCGAGCGATAGCCCCACGGTGGGCGCCAATTGTCGTGGTTTTGTCACGGCAAATGTCCTCGTGAAAGGACTTAGTCATGAGGCCATCGCAGCTAGGTGGTAACTCAACGGGGTTGATGGGAATCGAGAGACAAGGGTTTACCCAGGTTCAACCCCTCACAATGGAGGTAATGGCCTACGTCCTGCTTGATTGTTATTGATGATGATGATCTCAATTACAAGGGTGCAACTTGGCTAACCTAGTACTCGAGAGCTTGTAACTTGATCTTTCTGCCTCGGGGGGCTCGCCTTTATATACAGGTTGAGGCCCCAGGCTTACAACAGAGTCCGGGTCGCAACATGACCCGTGCCCTAATCTATCTCCTACTCATCATCTTAGGTACGCCGCCGCCTCAAGTACTGGACCTCCAAGCCGGCCCGCTTATGAGTCACCCTGGATGGGCCTTGGAGTCTTGATAGCCGCATCTCTCTTTAGGCCGCCACTGGATAACCCGGCCCTGAACGGGCGGGCGGGTCATACCGTGGGGTTTTATCCCCAACACGCGTGGCGGCCCGAGCTTTCTCCGGCGTCGACGACACTTGATGCGGAAGATTCGTAGCCCTCCACGGTTTGCGGATCGGAAGCCAGCTGTGGGTTCGCGGAGGCACGACTGCCAGTGAAAACTGCGCCGACTTTGGACATGGCGGCCGATGGTAGCGCATTTGCGTCGTTTCCTTGTTGAAGGCATCATTGCTATAGCTCTCGTCTCCCCGCCCACGCTGCTCTAGGGGAAACCCTAGATCTGGGTCTCCCGGATCAGACGATGTTGGCGCGCGACGCCGTTTTTCCCTCCCGAGGGCATCTTTTTTGGAGCATGTGCTAGCTGGAGGGGTCCTGAGGTGGAGTGGCTTGGTCTTCCGAGTCTCGACGGCGTGGTGTAGATGATGGACGAGCGCATGGCTGTCTGGCGTCATGGTGGCGTCGACAACAAGCCAGACAAAATCATTTCATTGATCCCTGCATCAAAGATGGGTTCGCGGAAGACGACGGAGGCAACTTCTAGAGCGTGCGCATGCGGTGTACGCTAAGCTTCTGCTGGACCGGTGCTCCGGTTTTAGTGGTATATGTAGAGGTGAGGTCAAGGCAAGCGGTCCTGATCCTGACCATCATTATCATCAAGTTTGTAGGTGGAGTGACTTTTGTCGCCTAGAAGGTGGATTCGGAAGGACTGTTGTTTTATCTTGTAAGGCATTGTTGAAAATAATGTGGCTGTGTGCATCACTTGATGCAGAGGCCAGGGTTCAACCTCCTTTTTGAACAAACACTATCCTTCCATAGACACGGCTACATAATCCAACCATTCAATCGCATTCTCAAACGTCCACCCCGGATCCGGCCTCCTCCATTTAAAGTGTATATGTTGACCAATAGCAATTTGATGAGCAAATAAAAGTGTATAGGTATGCAATCTTCATAACCACAAAACGGCGGATGCCAATAAGTTTTTACATGCGCCCGATCACAAAAAATTATGGCAGTCCGTGCAACCAGACTAGCTGTTTGTACCCCCTCACTCATCTCGCCGCCGCCGGCTCCTCCGCAATGTCCGTATCATTCATCTGTACCGCCAAGAGCTTCGACATCCTTGCACAGACGGCTTGTACGAACTTCGATGCATCGGAATCCAACTCATTCATCTTCATCGTTAACATTTTGGTTTCCTCTGATGCGGTCATGAGCTCAACCCTCCTCTCTTTAAGCTTGGTCTTCTCTCCGAGCTTAGTCTTCTTCTCTTCGAGGTTGATCTTCTTCTCTGTCGCCGCCATGAAGATGTCAAACCTCTATGCCTTCTTTTCCTCATTTATGTCATGTTGCTTGACACATGTTTCCTTCTTCTTCGTCAAGATATCCTCAAGCCTCTCCGTTATCTTGGCCACCGCCCTTTCTCGTTTCTCCTTCTCCTCCTCCCACTTCCTCCATCGGACCCCCCTTTTGACCTTTTTAGTCGGCTCTCCTTTTGTTGGGTCGGTTGGATCACCATCTTCGTCTTCATTGTTGATGCCGACGGTCTTGACAGAATGGGCAATGGATAGGAGCCACTTGGGTTGCCCATTCAACTTCAACAAACAATGCACGAGGATGAAGTTCTTCTTCTCCACCTTCAAGTACAATGTGACTGCACGGGAGTGCTAGCAAAGGAGGACATGACCAAGTTGCTTATTCAGCCAATTGACCAACACATAAAGCATATATGGCCAAATGATCAACACACAGAACAACTTTACTTGATTTGTGCACCACTTTGTCACCGATTTATGAGTGCATTGAGATGGTTGCAAAACTTGTTGACGGATTCTTGGGTGGTTTACCATCGATGGGTGAGCGACTCTCGCGTATGATCTTGAATTGCTTTCATGCGCTAGGGATCGAAGTTCTTGTGCTCATGGAACAAAGCGTGAACATTGAGGAAAAAGGTTGAGAGCCCCTTTGCTCCATGCCTTGAAAAGGATCAACAGTAGTGGCAAACCAAGCATCACACAACAATTCGTCCTCCCTTAAATTGAAACTTTCTCCCCTACCATTATTGTTTGGGTTGACACCGATCGACCGATCGTACGAGTCCGGCTGCTGGGTGGACGAGTCTGGATGCTAGGTGTACATGTTAGGTTGCTCGGTGTATAGCTTGACTAGGAGTCATCCACTTATCCGTCCTCGAAACCACCTCTATCGTGGATAATGTCCAACATCTTCTCGTGATCAGTTGATATTGCGCCCGGTTGAGACATACGGGCAAACAGAGAGCGGGCACCCAGTTGATCCACACCCGACATCCGCGACCGGATAAGCTGCGGTGATGGCGAGTCGGCGAAATGGATGGGCGTGTTTAGGTTGACGCTCCATGGCACGGACGTGCCAGAAGCGGTCGGGAATCGGTACTGGTGACCGAGCTGCATGGCAGCGTAGTAGTACGACGACTGCATCTCCGACGACCAGGCCACCTAGTGCATCGACGACGACGCCCCCCTCGGCCCGCCGCCCTTCTTCGCCTTAGGAGGTGGCGGGTGACCGGCCGCCAAAGCTGCTTGCTCCCTGGTCCTTTGGACGCGGCAGCGCGCGTTGCGGGTCGACGAGTTGATCTTATGGGCGGCCACCACCTTTGAATCCTCCTCCTCTGGCTCCGACGACACTCCGAACGGGTCCATGCGGCGCCGAACGACAAAAATGGTAGGAACGGAATGAAGGGCGGCAGCGATCAGCTAGAGAGGTGGCAATGCGCAGACTTTGGCGTTAAAACAATGCGGGCATGGCCAAATGGGCGGGATCTTGATGGGGTTTTGGATGGGCCAGAGTTGTCGTAGTCCTATGTGACAAAGGTCTGGACACCCGCAAACGTTCTCCAATTTTGCATCCGGTTTGCGGGAATTCAACATGCGGACGCGTCCGTAAACATATGGGCACCACGTTGGACAGCAAAAATGGTCGGGACGCGTCGCCCAGATATGGTCCGATCGTTTTCGATTGCGCTGGATGTGGTGATCCGGATCCCGATGGTGCCGGCATGCTGCCGATACAGAAAAGATGCACCGCGACAAGAGAGCGCGCGCGCCCGCCCAGCAATGGGTGCACGCACATGATACCAGGACGGCAGGATGGACGGGCCACGACACGACCAGAACACGCGATTCCAGTACTAGCTCGGCACCGCCATTTCTTGGAACCACCAGCGCAGCAGAAAAGCAGAGGAGGGCTGCCGGACAAGCGGCCAAGCCGGTGCATGCCCACACGCCCCAGTGCCCCACGGCGCCGTCCTGGAAGCCAGAACTGGGCGCGGTTGCTCGTCGAGATCCCGTGACTCCCTCCCTCGCGCCCGTCGTAGGTAGTGGTAGGACCGTAGGAGTGTGTATGTACGTGCGGCGTGCGGGTACGGGGCCAGCCATACATACGTCTGTCGCCGTGGCCGGCCGGTCACGGGTGCGTGCCTTTGGCATTGCCCGCGCCGTTCGTACGTTGTACTACGCGCCGGGCGCCGTGAGTCAGGACAACGCTGCCTGTATGTTTGTATGTATGATTCCGTGCAGTGGGGACTAGGACCGCGCACATACGGTACGGGTTGAGCTGGCTCTCTCGTAAACTCTTTGATTGATCGAGTTGTCTGGGCCGGCGGCGGTGGAGGTTGCCAGGCTAGCATCGATCGATCAGTCGAGTTGATCGAAGTATTGCCTGTGAATATCCTCATTATATCTCCGGCGCAGCACGGCGTGCCTGAGTGCACGCCCACCGTTCTTGATGAAATTATGATCGGGACATTTCCCCTGTATGTCTAGAGAACGCGCATCTTCTTCAGAATCAGACCAGCTGTTCAGTTCAGGTCCGCAGTCGCTAGCTCCCGCAGAAACGGAACATCGTTTGCGGTGGGATGGGATCAATAGCAAGCAAGAGCCGAAACTCACGAGAGAGAAACAAATGCAGACGCCAACAATTCAGTCGCAAACTTTCCAAAACATAGACGAAAACAACTCATACATGTTCCGTCAGACTGTCACACGTACGCATTCCGACAGATCAGGCACTCGTCGGCATCCGTCGTGTGATATGAGGTGGCACGCTCATGAAAGAAAGATGCCCCCCCGAGGCTGCATTCAGTCACGCAGCGTCACCGGAGCTCATTCATGTTGAGCCTTCAGCTCCCGGCCGCCCGGAGAAGGCAACGACAAGAGATTAACAACGGCTAATGGTTTCTGTGTTCGTAGTGGTGGCTGCACTCGTGTCATCTATGGTGGTGGTGGCGGCGGTTGTTGGTCCGTTCCTTTGCTTTGCCATGGACAGCACACCCACAGTTTTTAAAGGAGCTTTGTGCATCCAAACTCCACTTCTTGTAGCGATCTGCGTGCCAAGTACTATGATATATGCCTAATGCGTTAGTTATGCTCTCTCAATCAATCCAAGTATTATCCCAGAAAGAAATCAACCGAAACACGAACACATCGGTTCGGTTAGTTTGCCCGACGCACTTCGCCGTGGAACAATTTTTTTTCAAATACTCGAACAAGTATATGGGTTTCTTAATGCTATCAGGTTTTCGCGCCCCTCCCTAATGCTTGTAGTCGTCGCTAAGTGGTCTACGAACATGGATGTAATTTGTTACTTTTTGTGTTCTTCGTATTCTCATGGTGTTTGATGAATAGATAGTAAGTTTTTTTTTTTAAAGAGAGAGGTTTCGCGTCTCTATTGTAGTTGTTGCTAAGTGGTCGAGGAACATAGGGTTTAGGGTTTTGTCAAAAGTAATGGGAAAGGGGGAAAACCCGAAAAAAAATGTATACGCCTCGTCAGGCCACTTTCCCAGTTGTAGTTCTCGGCCTCGTTCGCACCACCTGCATAGCCCATCAACGTATTGTTCGGGCCGTCAGGTCTTCTTTATTACACAGGGCCTCATGCCTGCCCATGACAGTCCCACACAGAAGCCGCCTAACCCCTCTCTCTTTCGGTCGCCGACCCATTTAGGGTCCTAAATTGTAGGGACTTACACATAAAATTAATCAGCGCGAAATTATTTCAAATTGATAAACTTTTCTTACATTTGTCAAGTTATTTTTTTCCAAATTTCATGAACTTTTTTTCAAAAATTTAAACTTCTTTTCCAAACTCTGTGAATTTTCTCAAATTCGTAAACTTTTTTCCCCAAATTTCATAACTTTTTAAAATTCATGAACATTTTTTTGAAGTCACAGTTTTTTCAAATTCCTGATTTTTTTTTCAAATTCACGACATTTTTTCATTTTTTTTTCTTGGTTCTTTTTGAACTTTTTCTAAAAGTCAACTGTCAACCGGACAACAGCGGCCGGTCAACCGCCACCAGAGAACAAGGAAAACCAGAGTGTCCCGATCGAACGCTCACCTCCTTGTGTGGGCCGGATCACGAGGGGGCGCGTGTGAGCGCTCGTTACCCTCGCTGGCGCTTAAGGCGCTTGGAGGGAGGAGGTCTCCCAGTCGTTAGTGTTGCCGCTCACGTGCGTAAGTACATGGTCGACCCATTAGGAGTCCTTGCCACAAGAAGCGAGTGAACTGGAAATACCGACTTTGGAAACCTTCTAAAAGGTTCCTAAACCACAGTTTTTTCTCTTCTTTTCTTTCTTCTTTCTTCTTTTTTTCCTTTTCCTTTTTTTGTTTCTCTGTTTATTCTTTTCTTTTGTTTATATATTCATAAATTTCAAACAATGTTCAAAAAAGTTAGAAAATTTTAAAAATGTTCGCTATTTAAAAAATAATGGGGATTTAAAAAAATTCCACGCTTTTTTTAGAAAAATGTTCATGCTTTTCAAAAATCTTCAGAAATTCAAAAATGTTCATGATAAAAAAATGTTCAAAATATTTTAAAAAATGTTCGAAATTTAAGACATTTTTTGGTTTTGAAAAAAGTTTGAAATATTTAAGAAATTGTTCAGTGAAGAATGTTCGCGAATTTGAAAGTTGTTCAGTGAAAAGGATTTTTGAAAAATCTTTATGAATTGGCGGCTGCTACGAATTAGCCGACTGATCTCCTAGGAAATCAGTCGGGTCCCCAACCGTCTGATTAGAGCCCCGACAAATGTTGGATTAAGTCAACTTAGCCACGTCTTTCTCACGCAATACAACGCCGCTATAGCCTCGTCTTCCTCGCCTCACATCCAATGAACCCCCCCCCCACACACACACGGGATGCGTAGACAGGGCGGTGAGCTCCGACGAGCTCACAGTCACAGCTGCCATGCCGCGCTCGCTCGCATTGCAGCAACGCTGCTCGAGCTCATGGCAGCACCACCCCTGCGGGCGGCTGACCCCTGCAGCACCCCGGTGTCTCCCCCTACAGCACCGCCACCGGCCATGGGAGCTCGCTTCTGCACAGACCAACCTGCCGCAACGCAGCATCGCCGCCGGTCGTGGCAACCGCGTCGACTCCCAGGTGTGGCAGCAGCACTTCATTGCAAACACCGAACTCCCCCAAGAGCTGCCAGCGACGCTGCATCGAGCCGCTGGCAAACATTGCGATGTAGCACCGGGACCCCTCGTGCGAGTGCTGCATCCGAACGCTCCATTGCAGCTCCACCGCCGGCGATGAGCATTCCATTCCAGCTCCTGCACGGGCGACGAGCGCTCCATTGCAGCTCTGCCGCCGCCGCACGAGTGCTCCATTGAAGCTCCCGCGCGAGCGACGAGCGCTCCATTGCAGCGCCACCGCCGGCGACGAGCACCCCATTGCAGCTCATCCACGGGCGACGAGCGCTCCATTGCAGCTCTGCCGCCGGCGACGAGCGCTCCATTGCAGCTCCTCCGCAGGAGCACGCAGTCGAGGTTGCAACACATCACGACGGCCATGGACGAGGTGGTGTGTGTAGGAACAAAGTATGTCTACCAGAGGGGGGGGTGAATGGGAGTTTTTAAATTGAAATATCAAAACTCTCGGAACCCAGCAGCGGAGCGAATGAAAACAGAGTACATCGAGCGAATACAAACTACCGAATGGAAACTAAGAGCATGCATCGAGACAAATCACATGATTGAAAGTAAAGGGGAGATGCAGAGGTGACCAGTGATGCTCGATGGCGACAAGGAATTTGGTAGACCAGTTCGCCCTTCTCCAAAAGGACTACGTCTGGTTGGAGGGGTTGTGATTTAACACAGAAGATAAACTCTCTTTACCCTATTCTCCTCGACAATTGGTTCGTCAACCAATGCCGATCACTCGTGGTAGATGCTTGAGGCGATCTCCAAACCTTTACAGACTTCTTCTTCGAGAACCACAATTACTCTTGGTCTCTGAAGAAATTGACACCTAACCGTCTAGAGAGTTTGCAGCTCTCAAGAGTAATAGGCGGATCGTACTGGACTTAGATTCGAGTGATGCTGAACCACTATCTAATTTTTCGGCTCTGGGGTTTTCTCTCGGTGGATTTTAAACTCAAATCACTCAGGAGAGGGGGTTGCTCAACAATCTTCTCACAATCACACGGAGCAGCCACCGGACAACGCCGGTGCGGGGTGGCTATTTATAGCCGCAGCCTTCCCTGATAGGAAATGACCATTTTGGAGACGCGATCCAGCCAATGGCCAACCGACACGTTCACAACGGTCGAATTTTAAGAGCAACGGTAACATTAGTTGAGGAACAAGTAATGCTAACTCCTCGGTCAGAGACAAATCTCTCGCAGCGAAGAAGATCACAGTCTCTTGCTGGCAAGTATTTGCTCGGAACACAAAGAGATTTCTCTCGCAACTTTCATAGGATTTGGGTTTAGCATCAGAGAATCAAAGTTTCGAAAGCTACACCCCTCTTAGTAGTACGGTGGTCCTATGACTCAATAAAGAGAAGAGAAACAACGAAATAAATGCTACGTCTTTATTTCGTCTTCAATCTTCTCGGCCGCAGTCACTTTCTTCGGACGAGCACCGAACCAATTGCTTTGCGTCAACAATTTTTGAAGGGTCACTCTTGTCGTCATAATCTTCGGTGATAACCTTCACTGCCACGCAGGGGATTTTCTTCGGAGTTTGAAACAAACTCCTCTTGACTTCAGGGACCTGTTACTCTGTGTGCACTAGCAAACACATCAGTTCCTTACTGTTTATGTCAACAATCTCCAAAACATAAGGAGGCAAATTATTGCACCAACAGTGTGTCGCATCCCGGCGGCCGTGGACGAGTTGCTGCGTTGTAGCACTGGATGTGGTGGTGTTCGCCATGGCCTCCTCCATGGATGGTGCTTTGCAGCTATGCCGCCTCCAGCGATGCAGCGGAGGAGCTCCGGCTGCTAGTGCCAACGGCCGGCGTCAAGCTCTTCTGGTTCCTAGCTGTTGTGGTGGTGCTCGCCATGACTCCTCTCCTCTGTCCTCTGGCGATGAGATGTAAGGAAAAGGGAGAAGAAAGAAAAATGTGTGAAGGACCAGCTTCGTAGAGATAAGATAAGGTTGGGCCGTTGGGGGAAGCGGTGGACAGCCTGATGCGGACACGTGGCGGTCAAAGAAGGAGGCTTACGAGGGGAGCTCCTTTAGGGTGCCCTCTGCGCCATGGAGTGAACTGGCGCTCACTACAGCGCTCAGTTGGGCCAGCCCAAGAAAAAAGAGCGCACCGAACATACAGCACGGGAAAATCGCAAAAAAATCAACTATGTCCAGGATTCGAACTCGCATCGTTCAATTCTCGTACAAGTTTTGCTAACCACCAGAGCCACTCAATTACACTGATTGAAGCCAGCGCCAATAATATAAGAACGGCCGGGGTCGCGGTATTTATACTTATCACTTAGACTTTGGAATTATTTCAAAAAAACGTGTATTTAAAAAGTTCAACATTTTTCAAGAAAAATGTTCATTGATTTTCAAAAAGAGTTCAAGAAAATTGAATAAAGTTCACCGATTTAGAAAAATAGTTCATCGATTTGAAAACAGTTCATCGATTTTGAAAAAGTACATCGATTTTGAAAAAAGTTCATCCATTTTGAAAAAAAGTTCATCGATTTTGAAAAAAGTTCATCGATTTTGAAAAAAAATTCATCGATACTGAAAAAAGTTCATCGATTTCGAAAAAAGTTCATAGATTTTGAAAAAAGTTCATCGATTTCGAAAAAAGTTCATTGATTTTGAAAAAAGTTCATCGATTTTGAAAAAAAATCGTTCAATTTTGAAAAAAGTTCATTCAATTTAGCAAAAGAAAAAATGAAAAAATAAAAATAAAAAATGAACAAAACCGTTCCAATAAAAAAAGAACAAGAAAAAAAGAAAAAAGATAAAAGAAGAAAGAAAAAAGAAGATAGAAGAAAGAAGAAAAGAAGGAAAAATATGGAACTAAGCACATCAGGTGTGGGTGGTGGGGTGGTTAGCGCAGCTTAAGTAAGATCAGGAGGTCTCCGGTTCGAAACTCACCCGTCGCACAGTTTTTTGCGTGAAAAACAGAAGAAGAAAAAAAGAGAGGAGAAGATGGGCCGGCCCAGCGCGGAGTTAAGGGTGTGCGCCCGTTTGCGAGAAAGGAAGGAACGGGCGCCTTAAGCGCCGTTTAGGATTTACCGCTTACGAGAGAGAAAGATCAGCCGGATGGTTTTAAATGTTTTCCTTGTGAATTTGAAAATTATACAGTGAACGAGATTTTGAAAGCGATAATATTTACACTGCGCCACCTGATTCAGCCCATCAGCATGGGCCATCAGGCTTCTTTGCACTGCAGGGCCTCGTCCCCGCCCATGGCGGTCCAGACCCTTTCGCAGAACCAAGCCTGAATCGCTTTCCCCCAGGGAGAGCACACACAGTAGCCGCCTAACCCCTCTTGCCTCCCGCGGCCGTCTGCTAGCTCCGCGAAGCTCGCATCTTTCGAGGGATAGTAAATAGGCGGCAGGGATGGTGGAGGAGGTGCATCTGGGCCTACCGGGGCCCTGGGCAGAGGACTACCGGGAGAAGGCCGACCACTACACCACCAAGATCGGCGGGGTCCCTGTATGTCGTTGCTAACTTGTTGTTTTCTTCTCTATCTCTGCTCGAACATCATCGGCCAAGTGAGCATCGGCACGCCCGTCGTCACCGTCTCCAAGACGGAGTTCCCACCCGCAGTGGGCCACGAAAGAGAGCGCATGTCATGACCAACTTCCCCCTGTCGCCGACACGTTCTTTCCACTCCTCCGGCGGACTCCACTTCTCCGCACTCACCACCCACATGAACCATTGTCTGCTTACAAATGTACAAGACTAAATTGATTTTTCATTGACCTATGTTGCCCATTTGATATGAAATGAATAACTCATGTAAGTGAGGAAAGTTGTCACATGACTTAATCTCAGTCACAATTGACCCTAGCATATTTATAATAAACTTTTTACTTATTTATTGATCAGCCCATATAAGTTGTTTATTGATAGAAATTTTAGCTTACAATACTAATTGTTATTTCTTCAATGTATCTAACAACATTAATTGTGCCATTGTGCTTGTGGTAGTAAAACCATTAGATACATATGTTTTGCTAAAGTAAAATTACACATTGCTCTAATAACATATGTTAGTGTTTTTTCAGTTCCAGCCTGCAACAATTCTTTTAAACTTAATCGATGCATACAAAGATAAAATAATAACGTTCACATGCAAAATATATTCTACTTAGATGCATTGTGGTGTATTTATATGTGTTTGTGTCTACCTTAGCATCTTAAGAGATCATGATAAAGTTTCACAGTGTACTAACAAATATCCTTATAGGAGTTTGTAGATATGGACTAATGAATTAAGAATAGTTTGTCGGTAATAGTCACCTACATCAGGAAAGCGAGAGAAACAATGCATTATGTGTGCTCTTTCATAGCACTCGAACACCAATTAATACCAAATTCATATGGAGTAGTTTCTTATTTAGCATGAACCAGATAAACAAAATGGATACACACATGAAACTCCAGATGTATAGTGAGAAGTTGCTCATTAGTAGTTTTCTCCCATTGTTTTTGCGGGTAGGCTGAGAAGCGAAAATTGGTTCTCTATTTAGTTGTTTGTAGTCAGCTTACTTTGAAGTACATCATATTCCTAACAATAATCTACCGCTCACAGAGTTGTTGCCCTTCGTCTTGCGGTGGAAAACCGGGCAATTGCTCCTTGGGAGGAGCAAAGGAGGAGATAATGATGCGAGAGGATGATGAAACATGTAACACGTTATGTGTTTAGTAACTAGTCCAAACCATGTGAGTTTCGTTCTTCCCGAGAAAGAAAGACTCCTAGGCGTCTAGGTTTTCCCTGCCTCCCGCTGGCGCCGCCATGGAAGCGCGGTAGATCCCGGCCTTTGTCGGCGGGAGGGCCCATGCTTCATTTTTAGGTGTTTTTTAGTCTGTTTAGGATTTGTGTTCTACTCAGGAGGCGAGGCAGGGGGCTCCCTGAAGATGGAACAAGGTTCTCCCCGCCGAACCCCCGTCTCGGTGATGTGTTTCGCGTCGTCGAAGGGCATGTGGAGGTGTGTCTCCAGCGAATCTCACATGATTCGGCCTGTGTTTGTCTTCGGTCGATCCGCATGGAGCCGGTCTTTGTTTGTCTGTGTTCATGTGTCTACGAGTTGGATCCTTCTGATCTACACTTCTCTACATCGGTGACGGTTGTTGTTCTGGTGCGCTGGTCTTTTGGGACCTTAGCACGACGACTTCTCGACTGTCTACTACAACAAGGTTTGCACGGCTCCGGCGAGGGAGGGGCGATGATGATCATGCGCATTCAGAGCGCTCCAGTGCTTGTAGTCGTCGCTAGGTGGTCTTCAGACAGGAATGTAATTTTTGTTACTTCTAGTGTTATTTGTACTATCATGATATTTGATGAATAGATCGGAAGTTTTTTCTAAAAAAAACTAGTCCAAACCATATTTGAATTTCGTTTTCCAATTGTCATGTTGTTAAGCTATGGGTAACCTTATGTGTTGTCGTTGTTCTTGTGCTCCCTCAATATGACGAGGCAAATTTGAAGTCGGCTGAAGTACCAAACTTGTTAATAATAGTTTGTTTCGAATTTTTTCGTGATGTAAGTTTTTTAGGCGATTCTCGTGATGTAACTATCAAAATGGCATGATTGTGTGAAAATTATTGGAAGTTAAATTCTAAATGTTGAGTTTCAAAAATAATATACAGGTGGCACATCCAGCAGACCGTGAAACAACCTTCTACCATTGAGCTATACATTAAGCAAACCGTAGTGCTTTCAACTTGTTCTCAGGTGCAAAATGGACTGTCATTGTCTTCCTCTTGCGTCCATCAGATCATCGAGTAGCCGATGCAGATCACGGTGGGAGGAGCCTTTTTCTGCCATGGCTTCCCGAGCCACCTGGGCGCACGAACTCTGTCAATGCCCGCGCCACCGCTTCGGTAGGGACAACCTCATTTTCTTGGTACCTGGTGCTCCGTACGCTGGTGCCCTGGCCACAGGCCACAGACAACACTCCCCGATCCGAAGCACCTCTGTGAGCAGCCTCTCGGTGATGAACTGCTCGAATACCATCGGCCATATGAGTACCAACACACCTGCTGTCACAGTCTCTAGGACGGAGTTCCACCGGCAGCGTGTCACGAAAGCCCCCACGGCCGTGTGCCCCAGAATAGTCCTTCTGGTTAGATTCCTCTGTGACCCGGTGGTTGTGTGACTCATGGAGCATGTCTAGTATGACCAGGCTCATTGTCGTGGGTGCAAGTCTGACAGTAGTGTGTAGGGATACGGATGAGAGGGCAGAGCCTAGCTACGGCGCAGGTGTTACACTCGGATTTACGAGTTCAGGCCCCTCAGCGGTGGAGGTAATAGCCCTACGTCTCGGTGCTCTGGAGCTGTATGATTGAGTGTATGTTTACAGAAGATGCGAACCCTTGGAATGGAGCTGGGGGTGGCTTATATAGTGTCCGCCAAGTCCCCCCATGAAGGCTGCCATTACCAGGGGTTAAGAGGGGGTTTAAGGGCGCCAGGTAACGGGCGCATTGAATACAATTAATACAGGCGAACGTGCGTCCCGACCGTTGCGCTTCTGGAGTCTCCTGGTCTTCTTTGGTCGAGTGACTTTCGGATGCTCCGAGTGAAACAAGCTGGTCGAGTGAACTCTTGCCTCCCGAGTGGTTCGTTGAACTCCGAGTGAATGTCAGTCTGCGGAATTCTCGGTCGCGGATCTGGCCCTGGGGCCCAATATAAGGCGTGTGGTGTCCTAGGGTAGGGTCTATAGGTCAGGCCTATTACCCTATCCCTAGTACATGCCCTCGTCATTAGCCCCCGAATCGGTCGACGTTAGGCGGGTCGAGTCAAGGCGAATTCCCAGGCGAGTTGAGCGCTACGGAGGCGCTCAAGAACTCTTACTGGTCGTTTAGACGCCCTTGTCTTCGTGCGGCACCTTGACGGATTCTGGACCATATGACGTCCGAGTGAAATGAGTAGTCTCCATCCGAATGGGTAATTTCCATCCGAGTGAGTAGTTCCCATCCGAGTGAAATGAGTAGCCATATGCCGTGTGCCGGAGCGGATCCAAGCGTACATGGCACGTCTTCGGAGTGAAAGCAACCGGGTTGCTGGACTCAGGATTTTGCGGGATTTGAAACCATATTCGAGCGCGCGCGGACGGTTGCAGCGCAACGAGTGGGGGAAGTGGGGCGTGACGCCTCGATTTTCGCCACGTACCGCTGGATCTCCGACGGCGCGATTTGAGGGATCTGCGGGCCCATGATTCAGCGGCGTGGATTGGGGAGCGGGCGACGATATATAGAGCCGCCGCGTTGGAGAGGAAGAGAGGACCAGATCCCCTTTTCTCCACTTCTCCCATTCCGCCCAATCTCTTCTCCAGAGACCCACTCCGCACGAATCCTCCTCAGTGCTGAAGAGCCTGGCGGCGATGGCGAAAGACAAGACGGCGAAGCTTGAGAAAGCGAAGAAGGCGGCGAAGGGGAGGAAAGCGTCGAGCTCCCGAGCTGCGCTCCCGCCCGGGTGGATCCAGGGCGACTGGCTCCCGCCGACCACCACGGTCGACGACGTCAGCGGGCTCGTCGTGGACGGGCTGATCCGCCACGGGACCTGGAGGTTGCCGGAAGAAGGGGAGACTGAGCCCGTGCCGCGCCCCGGGGAGCGAGTGCTCCTCACCACGCACGTCGAGCGAGGGTTCTCCATGCCACCCCACCCCTTTTTCCGCGGATTCTTGAACTTCTTCGGTGCTCAGCTCCATCACCTGCCTCCAAATGCCATAATGTACCTTGCTGCATTCGTTTCTCTGTGTGAAAACTTTCTAGGTTGTCCGCCGCACTGGGGTTTGTTCAAACATATTTTCACGTGTCGATCTCAATCGGTTAAAAAGGTTGACCCCGATGGAGAGAGGACGCACGTGATTTAGATGTGCGGTGACTTAGGTATTCAGATGAGGGGAAAAAGTGCATTCCCATCCATGTCTTTTCCCGACTCGGTGAGGGGTTGGCCGTCGACCTGGTTCTACTGCAACGACCTGCCATGCTCGGGCTTGTCGACTGGCCTTCCTCCTTACACGACTGAGAGAGTTCAGACTCCTCCCTCGCTGACGGTTGATAAAAAGGAGAAGACGGATGTAGGGATCTTGATGACCGCCGCGGTTAGTCTGATTCAGGGTGGATTGACTGGCCTGGACCTTCTGGAGGTCTTTCTCAGTCGGAGGATCCAACCGCTGCAGGAGCGGGCTCACCCCATGTGGCTCTACACTGGACCCAGTGATCCGACCCGAGTGCATCCGGAAGACGTCGAGGAGAAAACGGTGGAACAGTGGATCATGTGCATTACTGGCGCACGTGACAATCCGCGAGGGTCAAGACGGATCCCGCCCTACGATGTCAACAACCAACCGTTGGAGGTGAGGCATGAATTTCCGAGTGAATTACCGATGCACAAATTATCCGAGTGAACTGATCGATCCGAGTGAACTGACTGAACTGTCTGTCTTTACTCTTCATGTCTTGCAGGAGTTCCGGAAGATGTTATCGCCTGTGCCGAATGGAGAACAACTTGCCGGAGGCGTGGAGAGCGAACATGGCAGCGCCGGGGGCAGCTACGCGGAGGACAGCGAGGAAGAAAGTGAGGACTCGGAAGGGAGTGACGAGGTCGAGTCTTCTCTGTCTCCGGAGCTGCGCTCCGAGCCCCGCTCCAAACGACTTCATGATCCGAGTGCTGGCCCGGAGGAGGAGGCGGTTCCGAGTGCTAAGGCTCCGAAGCGCACTCGGACGTCGTCGCCTGCGCCGACTGAGTTGGCCGCCAAGCAGCCCAAGGTCGCCTCCCCCAAGCCTCGGAAGGCTTTGCCTCGGATCAAGGTCACTGTGCCTGTCGCCTCAACGTGAGTATCCTTCTCAACTTTTCTTTTCTGTCTTTGTCAACTTTCGTGATTCTTCTGACCGAGTGCATCTTATGAACCAGTGCTGCAACCTCGACGACGTCTCCCATGCAAACTGATGGGGACCGCGCTGAGGCCGAGTCGGCAGACGCGGCCACTTCTCGAAAAGGTAACAATGACTTCATTTTTGCTTCGTCCTGTCATCCGACTGAAATGTCTTCATCCGATTGAATTGTGTAATGCGACTGATCGCGTCGAGTGATCGTAGCGCTTGCAGAGGTCATCCACGTTGGGGATGACGACGAAGAGCCACCGCGGAAGGGCACCGAGAAGGGGACCGCAGCTCTGACTGCTCCTCCGACTACCACGCGGAAAACGCCGCCGAGCAAAGCATCTCAAGTTCCCTCTGCACCCGCCGACCGCGTGACTGTGCCACTGGGGCAGGCTGGGGCTGGTTCCGCCGTGGCTCCGTTGACTGCGCTGACTTCGGCTCCGACTCCTCCCATTAACATCTTCAGTCTGTACAAAGTGCCGGAGGATCAAACTGGGGCCAGCAAGGAGGCAATGATCCAGGCGGAGCTGATGACCCAACGACTCAAGGAGATGAGCGCAGCTAGCAAGCTGGCGTACGACGCCAGTGCTGTTCTCCAGGAGAACGTTTGAGTAAGTGCCCTTGTAAGTTGACCTCCAAATCATTTTTCTTCAGTAGGAATTTCAGCTGGAAAATATCCGGTACACCCACTGGGTGTTTTTTGTGTTCGGCCGTCACTCGGATCGGGCGGACCGGTCCGAGTGGATACCGTTCCAGTGGGGGCACGCTGAGTGCACCCACTGGGTGTAGTCCCCGAGACTGCCGTCGACTGCGGGCAGTCGGCGGGACTCTTAGAACTTAGACTTTGTTCTGTTGCTCTTTTTTTTTGAGTTCGGCCGTCACTCAGATCAGGCGGACCGGTCCGAGTGGATACCATTCCAGTGGGGGCACGCTGAGTGCACCCACTGGGTGTAGTCCCCGAGATTGCCGTCGGCCGCGGGCCGTCGGCGGGGGTGTTAGAACCTTTTTTCTCTTCTTTTTTTTGTTCGGCCGTCACTCGGGTCGGGCGGACCGGTCCGAGTGGATACCGTTCCAGTGGGGGCACGCTGAGTGCACCCACTGGGTGTAGTCCCCGAGACTGCCGTCGACTGCGGGCAGTCGGCGGGAGTCTTAGAACTTAGAATCTGATACTGGTCAAGCTTGTTCCTCCCTGTCAAAGGGTACTTCGGGATCTGATACTGGTCAAGCTTGTTTCTTCCAGGAGCGTCAGTCTCTGAGCACTCGGAATATTTCTTAACGTTAACTGATCTGCTCTTTCTTGTGTTTCAGAAAACTTGTGAGCTTGGGACTCAATATGTGGCACTGGAGAAGGAGACGGCTCGGCTCCGACTGGATTTAGAGGTGGAGAGGAGGAACACAGAGCGTGCTCAGGCAGAGCTGAAGACCATGGGAGGTAAGGTTCAATTACCGAGCATTCTGCTTTCACCTTTTTGCATTCTTTGAACCGAGTGACTTCACTTGAATAGATGTGCGTAGTGAAAACCATCGACTCCAAGTGCGGCTTGGAACCTCTATCTCTTTAGATACCATGAAGCAGGCACTCGAGAACAAGGACAACGAGCTGGCGGGAGCGCAGCAAGTGGCGAAGGAGAAGACCAAGGCCGCCGAAGAGAAGCTGGCATCACTCGGGAAGCTCGAAGCAGAGAACGCATCACTGAAGAAAGAGGTACTCGAGCTCAAGAAGTAGCAAACCGAGTGGGAGAGCAAGCTCAAGGCCCAGGCGGAAGTCTACGAGAAAGAGAAGGAGACTCTGAATGAGAAGATCACCCAGCTGATCGAGAAGAAGAACGCCCTGGAGAAGTATATAGAGGAGTTCACAGAGGAGATGTACACCAAGCTTGCAGGTAACTTATAGCGTCCGAGTGCATTTCAACTTATCTCCGAGTGAACTTCTTGCATGCTGATGTTCAACTCTCTTCTTTTCTTCTTCACAGAGTACTGCCGAGACTTTGATCTGGAAACTGACAGAATCGAGAGGGATCTGGATCCTTCTAGGTCACTTGTCGGTGACAAGGCTGCTCTGGGCATCCTGCGGGTGGAAACCCGCATCGAAGACGTCCAAGGGTACATCATCCGTCTGCGGGGTGCACTTGGGAGAATCGACAAGGAGCTATGGCCTGAAGACATCTTCGACACCGACCTGGAAGCGATGATGACTCGCCTCAACGAGAGTCCCAGTCGAGTGCAAGCGTGGAAGAAGTCGGCTGCTCGCTGCGGGGCCGGCGTGGCGCTTTCTTTCATCCGAGTGCATTGCAAGGACACCAAGGAGGAGAAGCTGAAGTCTCTCCAAGTCGCCAACACGAAGAAACTCCAGTTTGAGGACTTCATGGAGACGTTCATCGAGGCGGCCACTCGGATTGCAGACGGCATCGATCTGGATTCCTTCGTCGAGCCGGCTAGCCCCACAGCCGTGTGAGAAAACTTTAAGTCCTACCCATTATCCTCGGTATGCCGAGTGGAACTGTAATCGTTAAACTCTTTCGGGCTTCGGGCCTGCGTACTCGTATCTGCTTTTGAACTTCAGGAGTTATTTGAATGCTTTCCTTCGAGTCTTTCTTTGAAACGTGTTTCAACTTAAGCGAAAGCTAGTTCGCAGCCAAGCCTCCGAGTGAGAGGGATGCTCTTTACTCGGAGTGGCGCTTTTAACTTGGGCGAAATCTGGTTCGCAGCCAAGCCCCCGAGTGAGAGGGTCGCTCTTCACTCGGAGTAGGATTTTAACTTGGGCGAAAGCTGGTTCGCAGCCAAGCCTCCGAGTGAGAGGGATGCTCTTCACTCGGAGTAGCGTTTTTAACTTGGGCGAAAGCTGGTTCGCAGCCAAGCCCCCGAGTGAGAGGGATGCTCTTCACTCGGAGTAGATTTTTGACTTAGGCAAAAATTGGTTTGCAGCCAAGCCCCCGAGTGAGAGGGATGCTCTTCACTCGGAGTAGCGTTTTTAACTTGGGCGAAAGCTGGTTCGCAGCCAAGCCCCCGAGTGAGAGGGATGCTCTTCACTCGGAGTAGGATTTTAACTTGGGCGAAAGCTGGTTCGCAGCCAGGCCCCCGAGTGAGAGGGATGCTCTTCACTCGGAGTCGGATTTTTAACTTGGGCGAAAGCTGGTTCGCAGCCAAGCCCCCGAGTGAGAGGGATGCTCTTCACTCGGAGTAGCGTTTTTAACTTGGGCGAAAGTTGGTTCGCAGCCAAGCCCCCGAGTGAGAGGGATGCTCTTCACTCGGAGTAGGATTTTAACTTGGGCGAAAGCTGGTTCGCAGCCAAGCCCCCGAGTGAGAGGGATGCTCTTCACTCGGAGTATAATTTTGACTTAGGCAAAAACTGGTTTGCAGCTAAGTTGAACGGCGTACACCCACTGGAGATTGTAAGCCAGAGAATGCGTACGAGTGAACTTCAATGTGGAACTGGAAAAGTCATGCTTTTATTCATCAAATGTCACTCGAGTACTTTTATTACATCTCATCATCAAGTATAAAACCGTCACAGCAAATCTGCATTCCAAGCACGGGGCTCGTCTGCTTGCTTCTGAAGGTTGTACAGGTGGTACGCTCCGTTGTGTAGAACTTTTGAAATGACGAAAGGACCTTCCCACGCAGGAGCAAGCTTGTGAGGTCGCTGCTGATCCACTCGGAGCACAAGATCTCCTTCCTGAAAGGTGCGACTCCTGACGTGCCTGCCGTGAAAACGTCGTACATCTTGCTGATAAATGGTCGAACGGATCAGAGCCATCTCCCTTTCCTCCTCCAAGAGATCAACGGCGTCTTGCCGTGCTTGCTCTGCTTCAGCTTCTGAGTACAGTTCCACTCGGCGTGAATTATGGAGCAAGTCACTCGGCAGGACGGCTTCAGCTCCATACACCATGAAGAAGGGAGTGCGATTGGTGGACCGATTGGGGTCGTCCTCAAGCCCCAAAGAACCGACGGCAACTCGGTGACCCAAGCTCCAGCTGCGTCCTCCAAATCGCGCATGAGTCGTGGCTTTAACCCCTGCAGAATCAGCCCGTCTGCTCTCTCAGCTTGACCATTCGACTGCGGGTGCGCCACAGATGCATAGTCGACTCGGGTACCTTGGGCGGCACAGAACGCCCTAAACTCTTCCGAGTCGAAGTTTGAACCGTTGTCAGTGATGATGCTGTGGGGCACGCCGTATCTGAAGACTATCTCCTTCATGAACTCGATCGCTGTACGAGAATCTAGCTTCTTGATGGGTTTGGCCTCAATCCATTTGGTGAATTTATCGACTGCGACTAGCAAGTGGGTGAAACCACTCGCCCCTGTCCGGAGGGGTCCCACCATGTCCAATCCCCAAACCGCAAATGGCCAGACGAGTGGAATTGTCTTCAGAGCAGACGCAGGCTTGTGGGATAAGTTTGCATAGAACTGGCACCCGGCACAGTGTTGGACTATCTCCTGCGCATCTTCGTTGGCCCGGGGCCAGAAGAAACAGGCTTGGTAAGCTTTAGCCACGATCGTCCGAGAGGACGCGTGGTATCCACAAGTCCCCGAGTGAATGTCCTCCAGGATCAATCGACCTTCCTCCGGAGAGATACAGCGCTGAGTCACACTGGTGACGCTCTTTCTGTATAACTGATCGCCCAGCACTGTAAAGGCCTTGGACCTGCGAACAATCTGGCGGGCTTCAGCTTCATCTTCTGGAAGTTCCTACCTGAGCAGGTATGCAATGTAAGGCACTGTCCACTCGGGTGTGATTGCTAGGACCTCCATGACCAAATCAATGACTGCTGGGACCTTGACTTCAGTCGGATCAGAAGGACTGACCGCTTGCGGGGGCTCTTCCGTGAAGGGATCTTCTTTCACCATCGGAGAACGTAAATGCTCGCGGCACACATTGCTGGGTATGGATTTCCGAGTGGATCCGATCTTCGCCAGATCGTCTGCCTCCTGATTCTTGGCTCGGGGAACGTGATGTAGCTCCAGACCTTCAAATTTCTTCTCCAACTTTCTCACTGCAGTGCCGTATCCTGTCATAGCGGGGCTTTCGATATCCCACTCCTTCATCACTTGGTTCACAACAAGATCCGAGTCCCCGTAGACCATCAGGCGCCGGACGCCGAGTGAGATGGCCATACGTAGACCATACAAGAGCGCTTCGTACTCGGCTTCGTTGTTGGAGGAATCAAAGTGAATCTGCAGAACATATCTAAGACGATCGCCCTTCGGAGATATTAACACAACTCCAGCCCCTGAACCATTCAACATCTTGGAACCGTCAAAGAACATGGTCCAGTGTTCCGGGTGACTCTGAGTCGGTTGCTGTTGTTCAGTCCACTCGGCGAGGAAATCGGCTAATGCTTGAGACTTGATCGCCTTTTTCGCCTCGAACTTGATGTCCAGGGGCAGGAGCTCGATAGCCCACTTCGCCACTCGACCAGTCGCATCCTGATTGTTCATGATCTCAGACAGCGGGGCGTCGCTGACGACTGACACAGTGTGCTCTTGGAAGTAATGGGCTACTTTCTTCGCAGTCAGGTAAATGCCGCAGACAAGCTTCTGGTAATGAGGATACCTCTACTTGGACGGAGTCAGAACTTCAGAAATATAATAGACTGGGCACTCAACTTTGTAAGCTTTGCCCTGTTCTTCTCGCTCGACTGTGAGGACAGTGCTGACAACTTGACCAGTGGCCGCAATGTACAAGAGCAACGACTCATTGTTATTCGGAGCGGCAAGCACTGGCTGGGTGGAAAGCAGGGCTTTGAGCTCAACAAACGCTGCTTGTGCTTCAGCAGTCCACTCGAACGAGTTAGATTTCTTCATCAATCGGTACAGGGGCAGTGCCTTCTCACCGAGACGGGAGATGAATCGGCTCAGTGCCTTCTCATCAATCATCAAGACGTTCAGGACGTTTCATTCGTACAATCGCCCCGATCTTCTTAGGATTAGCATCTATCCCTCGTTCGGAAATGAGGAAACCGAGTAACTTGCCCCCAGGAACTCCGAAAGTGCACTTTGCTGGATTCAGCTTGATATCATACTTCCGCAAATTTGCGAAAGTTTTAGCTAAGTCAGCTAGTAGGTCGGAATCTTTTCTGGACTTGACCACTATGTCATCCATGTATGCTTCGATGTTCCGACTGATCTGTTTATGCAAACACTTCTGCACCATGCGCATGAAAGTGGCACCAGCATTTTTGAGACCGAATGGCATGATGATATAGCAGAAGCACCCGAATGGGGTGATAAAAGCTGTTTTTATTTCATCTGGCCCATACAGTCGGATCTGGTGGTACTCGGAGTACGCATCCAGAAAAGACAGTCGCTCACAACCCGCGGTGGAATCTACGATTTGATCTATGCGGGGGAGCGGGAAATGATCCTTGGGGCAGACCCGATTGATGTGCTTGAAATCAATGCACATTCGGAGAGACTTGTCCTTCTTAGGGACCATGACGACGTTGGCGAGCCACTTGGAGTGGTACACCTCACGGATGAACTCGGCTGCCAGGAGCCGAGCAACTTCTTCGCCAGTGGCCTTCCTCTTCTGTGTAGCAGAGCAACGGAGATGCTCCTTCACAGGTTTCGCCTTTGGGTCGACTCGCAAACGGTGCTCAGCTAGCTCCCTGGGTACACCCGGCATGTCAGATGGTTTCCATGCGAAGATGTCCCAATTCTCACGGAGGAACTGGATGAGCGCTTCTTCCTATTTGCTGTCGAGTGTTGTTGATATGTTGGTGGGAGCAGCATTGGGATCTTCCGGGTGAATGTGCACTGGCTTCGTGTCGCCGGCCGACTGAAATGCAGATTCTGCAGCCAGCTTCTTGGAGCGTAGCAGATCACTCGGATCGGCGTTTTTCTTGTACTCCTCCAGTTCCACCATGGCCATCTGCTCATCAGCTATCTTGGACCCTTGCTGCAAACACTCCTCCGCGCGCTGTCGACTGCCAGTGACTGTGATCACACCTTTGGGGCCGGGCATCTTCAGCTTGAGATACACATAACATGGACGGGCCATGAAACGTGCGTAAGCCGACCGACCAAGGATGGCATGGTAGGCGCTGCGGAAGTCGACCACTTCGAAGGTCAGCCTTTCCTTACGGAAGTTTTTGTCATCTCCAAAGACCACATCCAGGGCGATCTGCCCGAGTGACTTTGCTTTCTTGCCGGGGATCACTCCGTGGAACTGCATGCTGCTCTTGCTGAGTCGGGACATCGGAATGCCCATCGCTTGCAGAGTATCTGCGTACAGTATGTTCAGTCCGCTTCCACCGTCCATGAGGACCTTGCGCAATCGGACGCCTCCCACGACTGGATCGACCACTAGTGCCTGCCGCCGAGGGGTGGCAATGTAGGCTGGGTGGTCCGACTGATCAAAGGTGATCGGAGTCTTCGACCAGTTCAGAAACTTTGTCGTCGCCGGCATGGCCATGTTCACTTCTCGGTTGATAACTTTCAACCGGCTCCTGCTCTCTACATCTGCAAAGATCATCAGGGTTGCGTTGACACTGGGAAAAGGTTCATCCTTGTCTTCACCGTCAGCATCATCTGGGCTCTTCTCACTCGACGGGCCCTCTCGGAACTGCTGAATCAACAGTCTGCACTGTCGAGTGGTATGCTTGGGCAATATCAGATTGCCCTCTTCATCTTTCCGGGTGTGGATGTGACACGGCAGGTCTAGGACATCCTGGCCCGACTGATCTTTCTTTTTCTTCGGGATCCATTTTTCCTTTGCTTTCACCTTGTTCTTGGCTTGGCCAGCCAGTGCGGCAGCCTCGGCCTGAACCGAACCATCAGCTTTGCGCTTCGGCTTCCGACTGGGATTACTGTTTCCGGGGTTGGGCTCACTGGTTTTCCCTTTGCCGTTATGGAGACAGTCCTCCTCTTCTCCGTTTGCGTACCGAGTGGCGATCTCCATCATTCGGCTCATGGTCAAAGCTCCTGACCGACCGAATTTCAGGATGAGCTCCCGATATCTAACTCCTGCCTTGAAAGCGCAGACGGCTTGATGTTCTGTGACGTTCTCCACCACATGATGCAAGGTTGTCCACCGCTGGATGTACTCCCTCAATGTTTCATTCGGTTTCTGCACGCAGTGCTGCAACTCAGACAATCCAGCCGGGCGTTTGCACGTGCCCTCGAATGTTTTGACGAATACTCGGGTCAAATCTTCCCAGCAGTATATGCTGGCCGGAGCGAGCTGATTGAGCCAGGCGCGGGCGGACCCTTCAAGCATCAATGGCAAATGCTTCATAGCCACATAGTCATTTCCTCCTCCAATCTGCACAGCCACTCGGTAATCCTCTAACCAAGTTTCTGGCTTGGACTCACCGGTGAACTTGCTTACTCCAGCTGCCAATCTGAAGTTGGGCGGAATATCGGCGGTGCTGAAACACTCGGGCCCGGAGATGAATGCTCCACTTCCACTCGGACGATCTCTGTCCAAGTTCTTTCTCTGAGCTCTGCCTCTGTCGACCAGATTCTGAGCGAGAACGGATCTCGCGTTGAACTGCGGGTCTCGATGGTCGACTGGCTCTCTCTAGCGATAACCGTCACCATGGCGGGGAGGGCTGGCCCTCCGATCGTTGTCATAAGGACGCCTGGCGTTGTATGGCCGGGGTGCGTACGAGCCATCCCACGGAGGGGGCGACTGTAGGGTAATGCAGCAGAAAACAAAAAATTTCCGACCTACGCACCAGCCCAGGACCACTATGGAGACTGCATACAAGGTTTGATCTTTTTCGTTACCAACTCGTAGCGCAACGGAAGTAGAGTCGATGACGATCGGCGGTGCAGATCCCCGCAACTAGGATTTTACAACCTCCCAACCGCGAGGATGTACTCCCTCGTCAGCTCACCGGACGGATCTCTGGGCAGCCCTTCGGGAGGCCTCGGGACAGTCCCTCAGATAGTCCCACCGGACGGATCCTCGGACAGCCCTTCGGGAGGCCTCTGGACAGTCCCTCGGATAGTCCCACCGGACGGATCCTCGGACAGCCCTCCGGGAGGCCTCTGGACAGCCCTTCGGGCGGGTCACTCGGACAGCCCTTCGGGAGGACCCCCGAAACTCGGACAGTAACTTGGACAGCCCTTCGGGAGGACCCTCGAACAGCCCCTCGGGCAAAAAGATCGAACCTACGACCTCTCTACGGGGTTGCACACATACGGTGTCATCTATCTGGCAGGGCTTCGCCGTCCAGAACTAGTCCCCACCGGAACCCAGACAGCCTTTCGGCTCTACGAAACTATTTCGCGGGGAGGGAGAGAAGAAGGTCAGATCATGCATGGCTTGTGTATGTTGAGAAAGAGTGTGTCTTTAGGCAGGCCCCTCCACCCCTATTTATAGGCCAAGCCCAAGGGTAGCTTCTCCAAGAAGCTAAGGGGGAAAATACCAAAAGGCCCTCAAGGTAGCTTCTCCAAGAAGACACCCAAAAAGCACTTTCACTATTCACGGAAACATTTTTTCGCGACAGTTAAATCCAAAAATATTTCTGTGGGTCTTAGAATAATTCCAGTACCCACACAAATGATTTTGGACGCGTTCCGAAACAATTCCGGATTAGTGATTTTCATCTGCGAAAAGCAAACAAAGCGGTTCCGGCAGCTCCGGAACATTTCCGGTGTTTTTCTCCGAAAAATCCCAAAAGTTCCCAGACCAATTTTGGCACCCTCCAAGAATTTCCAGGCGTGTGCCGAAACCATTTTGACTTAATGGTATACCCTGAAACAACTTTTCAGTTTTACCGAAACTATTCTGGTGCTCTCTCTCCGGAACTTTTCCGCTGTCTCCGAAACTTTTCTAGTGACTTTCTCTCAGACTCCCTGTCTAGTATTCAGCAGATAGATGACCCTTAAGCGTGTGACCCTATAGGTTCGGTGAAGTATAGACATGACCAGAACTCTTTCCGATCAATGATCAACATCGGAGCCGTGGACACCCATATTGACCCCTATACCCACACGAGTGAATATTCGAGTGAACCTCCAGTTGCCGTGTGCTATTCCTGTTGCTTCGCGATATGTTACAATTACTCGAGGTGAGAATCATCGGCATCCCCGTGGATCAACACTTGTCCACAATGCCAGTTACCTCGTTACCGGGTTTGTTCTCTTTTCTCGTTTCCGTATTCCGGCATCCCTGTGATCAAATCACATTGTGTCTGGCCAGACGATGATGGATACCGTAACACCGAGTGGGCCCAGAGATATCTCTCCATCGTCGGAGGAGCAAATCCCAATCTTGAGCTATCAAGTTACTTGACATACTTTTCCATGAACCCGTAAGCCGCCGTAATAGCCACCCATTTACGGATGACGTTTAACAAACCCCAAAGTTCATGAAGCAAGCATGAAGAAACTCGACACTCTCATGGTCTAAGGAATTATGCAAACATTAACTTCTCTGTGTTATTAACCATTAACTTGTGACGAGTGAATCTCATAGCATAACATCAATTCGGGTCGATTCAACACAAGTGTTCTACTAACATTGTGCCCTCAAAATTGCCAGCATAGCCATGCCCATGATCAGGAAAACAGGATCATCATGCAATACTTGAGCCAGTCTTAGAGGCAAGACTAGGAATACATTTTACTGTTTATTATTCCACACGTGCATATGAGTCTTCCTTCGAGCCTCGTGGTTATTGCAGACTCGAGAACCATAGCAGTTATAGCATGAACATAAACATAACTATGAACATGGAGATAAACAATAACATTTATTATTGCCTCTAGGGCATATCTCCTACAGACTACCACTTGCACTAGAGTCAATAATCTAGTCAATGCTAATGCACATTACACCTGTGGCATACCGGTGTAAAAAATGCTTCGCATGTGGTATAGCCTGATGTCCAACGGATCTGACAACTTCAGTTCCGTGTGTATCTTTGCATGTCCTCGCGTTTTCACGCTTTCACAAAATTCATATTTTGTGTGGACTTGGCTTCGTATATATGTGAATCACTGGTCAGACCTTGATTCCTCAGAATGAGCTATGGAGCAACTATCTTCAATAGTGTTCCATTGACCAAAGCCATCTTGGAATCATACTAAATTTATGAACGAACTGTACGATTCAACATCTTCTATGTCGCTTTGAAAGCGGCAACATACATAGCCTTTGTTATAGAATTCGCCACAATATCCTGTTTGGAAATGATTTCCAAACACCGTGGCACCATATCGTGTATAACACAAAACCCTTAACTTAAATCGAAAATCGAATGGAGTATTGATGAAGACTGTATCGATGCAATTACTTACAACGAGCACTTCATAATCTCTGCTTGCGAGAAAACATGTCATCAGTGCTACTCTAGTACTTAATGACATTTTTCACTGTTGTCCCATGATCAGTACTTTGATCACTTTGGTATCTATACTCGCAACAGCTTTGGAAGTATCGGACATATCTGGTTGTTTTACATACCATGGAATACATGATTAATCCAAACACAAGAGCGTGTGGAATCTCCATCATGTATTTTGCTCATCAGTGTTTTGGGACACCGAGTCTTGCAAAACTCTTTCCATGTGACTTCGGCAAGAACCACTCCTTGGCGTTTTAATGCTAAAAAGTTTTAGCATCCTGTCAATATGTATTTTTGGCTTTAGCCTATTAGGCAATTCTATCTCGTAGATAAATATGCCTAATGTCAAGGCTATTTAGCCCAAGCACTTCATCAAAAACTATTTTCAATGATGTCCTAATTCGTGTCAAGAAATTTATATTATTTCCAATCAACAATGTGTCAAGCACACAAAGTTTTTAGAAATATTATTATGCTCCCACTTACTTTCTTGAAACCACAAGCATCTTCGTTATCCATTGATGAAATCAAACTCCTTTGACTGTTTCATCAAAATTGAAGATTCCAACTCCCTTTTGCTCTCTTCTGTCCATCGCTGGAAATCTGAAGTTTGCATACTTACTAGCATCCTCTAGATCGACAAAATACTTTGGACTGTATCACATACAAGTCCTAGGTTGCATTTCCATCAGATGGAAATCCTTTTGGCATCCATGTTTCATATCTCATGTTGAAATATGTATTAATTGCTAGTTCAACCCGAACCGACTTTTAGCATCGCTACGGTGAGACAATCTCATCGTAGTTAACTCCATGAACTTGTTATTGCAACAAGTCGAGCTTTATGGATAAAACATTTTATCCACATCAGTTTACAGTTCCATAAATATTCGTTAGACTCTAAGTCTTCCGAAAGGTGTATCAAGATTTTAATCTTGAATCACTTATATGGAAACTATCTCGGATTGTATTGGCATTTAGCCAATTCCGGAGTCAGGGCCCATCAACGCTTCCTTGTGTATCGTAGGTATACTGTTGTCTAACAACAATATCTCGTTTGCGCACCTGAGAGGTTTGCACGAGTTTTGCCTACGTCGTTCAGCTGCAAGTTCGATCGAAGTCCCTACATCTCATGTAGAGGCTTCCGTATCAGTCGCAGTAGGAAACTCTGAAATCACTTCCAGGGTTCCTTTCCTTTGATCTGATGACGAAGATACTGTTATCTCGTCGAGTTGCACTGTCCTCCCACTCACCTTTTTGTAAGAACCATTCTCTTTAAAAGCATACCGTTTTGTGGCAAAACCTGTTGCCTCGGTATTGTGGTGGGGGGAATACCCAACATCTTGGGATAACCTACAAAGTAGCTCTTGTCTGATTTGGAATAGGTTTGTAACCCTTTTACACAAGCCCCATATTCCAAATGTTTAAGAAAAGATGTAACATGGTTGGGCATACCATACCATGGCGTCATTTCAACAGACCTGATGGTGCTCTTTTCAGTGTAAAAGCCGCAGTCTCTAAAGCATTACTTTTAAAAGGGATAATGTCAAATTGATTTATGTCATCTTTGATCTTACCATGTCATAAATGGTTTGAATACATCTTCACAGACATTCCACTCATAGTGGTGTTCTGGGAGGTGTAAGTTATGAAACTCTTTTCACAACTCATCAGACATTCGCTAAACTTGTAACTCAAAAATTCCTTTCGGCAATCTAGTTTGCAGAAACATATTTTTCTTGTTACAATAATTTCTACTTCATTTTGAAAACCTTTCGAATGATTTCAAAAGATCTAGACTTACGTCTCATCAAGCAAATATCCATATATCTACTTGAGTCATTTTTGAAGATAGACAAATCCACTGTTTTCAACAACATTTATCGGACTACACACATCAAAATGTATGATCACCAATAAGTTCGTTGCTCGTTACTTATGGCCTATGAACGGTATTTCAGTCACTTCACTTTTCGGAGGAAAGTTGCAAGTGTCAGATGATTCAAAATCAAACGACTTCAAAATCCATCATAATGGAATTTTTCCATGCGGGTTTCTCCAATGTGACCAAATGCAGTGCCACACTTGTGTGGTATTCTTTTAGTCTTGCGACATTTAGCGTCAGTGTTATGGATGTATCATATTACCATCAATATTCATAACATACGTTCCATCGATGATGGAAGTATGGCCCTTATGTTATTCATAATCCTGAACAACAATTGTTCTTTTATGAACAACACCCTTGCAACAAACATTATGCAAATGGGCTAGAGTGTATAAAACTCTAAAATGATTTATGAAAGTAAATACAGAGGTAAAGTATTATTATCAATATTCATAACATATATCTCATTCATAATGAAAGTATGGCCCTTATGTTATTCATAACACCGAACATCAAAAGTTCTCTTATGAATAACCTTCTTGCAAGATACCTTATGCAATGGGCTAGAGTGTGTAAAACTCTATAATGAATTATGAAAATAAATACATAGGTAATACACCGATGGAAGGTATAGTAACTTTTCCTAAGTTCCCAACATGTATTTAAACCTCATTCCTGGCTAGTCTTTCAGGCCATAGTAGTTCTTGCATCGAGTCACAACAGAGTGCAATCGAGCGGGTATCTCTGTGATAAACTCACAATACCCAAGAATCAGTGATTAACATGTTTAATCATAATTCTCAAGAACTATTTCTTTGACCAGCCTTCCATACATCAATAACTTGTATGACTTTCATACATCAGCTGGATATTCCAGTCTTCGCTCTTTTTGCCTTTATACTTCTAATAGTTTAACTTTCAGTATTTCTCCTACTATCAGAAGAAGTATCCAACTTTAAGAGTGGCGTTAGCCCCGGATTTCCAAGGTGTGAAAGTCTCACTAATACCCTTCGGACATTCCCTTTCTCTTTAAGCGGTTGTATTATTCACTATCATCACATGACAGGCGTTCTTCTGGATCCCTCTCCTAACAATCAAATGCCTAGTAAACACTTTACTAATACTTTGCGAACAAACATTGCTTTGTTTGTATCCGAAAATGATTTTCAGTTCCATGAATATCACATAACTATCCCAAACTTTCGAAGTTCGGGTCTCATGGAAGCAAGCATATTGCACTTGACCGTAACGGAATTCTAGCTTTTGGATCGAAGGACGAGAGTCACATCATCCATAGCATTTTAGCGGGAGGATACCGAAAACATGCGATAGGACAGAATCCTTCTCGGCACTCTTGAGGACAATCCTCACATTACGTTACCAACCGTAAAGTTTTAACCAGATATTTAACAGCTTATTCAATTTTAACAGGGAAGGTGGAAACGCGAGCCATTATTCTATAACTATTATGCATATAACACTTAGACAAGGTTCATAATTAATTGCACTAAGAATTAAAAGAATTAATTCTAAAGTGCGCTCCCACTCAAATCAATATCTCTCATAATTGATTTTGAGTGATTCAAGACCCATATTACAATTCAACGCCATTGATGTGGACATCACTGATGACGAGAATTTTAATTGGTAGGCCAACTTGCCAATCACATCTCTATGTGATTCTTGTTCATCTTTCGATGAGCGTGTTCCCAGCTCAGGACGATCAAGCCAGAACGTCAAGACAACCAAGTGATCTCGCTGCGAGGTCTGACCTCACCCGCCTCACACTTCCCTAATCGTTTGTACTCATGTGGACATGACGCACTCAGAGAAGTTAGGTGCCGTGACGGTGCTACACTTGGGAGAACACTAACTACTTGATATTTTTGTGAGAGATCACCCTAATAAAAGCGACTACCGCGCAATCAAGAAGGGTGCATCATAAGGGATAAACATCTCAGGCAATTCATAATAGCATGATATGGTATAGCCCTTTCTGACGGAGAAGTCTTGTATTTCTTCGTCTTCGGCATTCGCGTCGGTGTTCACCTTCGCGAAGTTTGCCACCACCTTGTCGATGCACTAGATAATATTGCTATCTCTATAGCTAATAAAATAAGTGCATTACTTAAGGTTGCCACGCAGGTCATTAAAGTGACAATCATATGGCTCCAGCCATCATGCTGAATCATGACACGCAGGTCATGTTAAGTTACATCATATAGTCATCTCATACATAATCAAATTAATATGAGCACTGCTATACCACATCATATGCACATGCAAACCATCCTGCAAAACCAAGTTAGACGCCTCTAATCGGTTTATGCATTATTTCATTTTACGTGGCTTCTAAGGTTTCGAAACAAACCGAAGCTACCTACGTATTATCATCAAGTATGATTATTCAAGTCACTAGATTAACATCGCGGGGTGTATGAAACACGAGATAATTAAATCTCGAGCCCCATACTAAACTTCGTCATACGCATGACCCCCGTGCAGATCATATCTGCATTGCCCTTTCGTCTGCGAAATTTCATCTTTCTTTTTAACTATGGTGGAATTCAAAGAATTGTTAGCACTTCGTTGATCAATCAGGATCGCGGATTGCCAGAACTTTGAAACTCCACCATGCTGTTATCAAGATCAGAAATATGCAAATTCCAGGGAAGCAACAAGAACATCGGGTAACAGATTTCATCTGCTACCCGCACAAATAATTATCAGCAGTAGAACTCATCTACTACAAATTATATTGTGCAACACCCATACATCTCTATGTATTCTAGATCGCAACCTGCATCTACGCATAGCACGGCTCTGATACCACTGTAGGGTAACGCAGCAGAAAACAAAAAATTTCCGACCTACGCACCAGCCCAGGACCACTATGGAGACTGCATACAAGGTTTGATCTTTTTCGTTACCGACTCGTAGCGCAGCGGAAGTAGAGTCGATGACGATCGGCGGTGCAGATCCCCGCAGCTAGGATTTTACAACCTCCCAACCGCGAGGATGTACTCCCTCGTCAGCTCACCGGACGGATCTCCGGGCAGCCCTTCGGGAGGCCTCGGGTACAGTCCCTCGGATAGTCCCACCGGACGGATCCTCGGACAGCCCTTCGGGAGGCCTCTGGACAGTCCCTCGGATAGTCCCACCGGACGGATCCTCGGACAGCCCTTCGGGAGGCCTCTGGACAGTCCCTCGGATAGTCCCACCGGACGGATCCTCGGACAGCCCTCCGGGAGGCCTCTGGACAGCCCTTCGGGCGGGTCACTCGGACAGCCCTTCGGGAGGACCCCCGAAACTCGGACAGTAACTCAGACAGCCCTTCGGGAGGACCCTCGAACAGCCCCTCGGGCAAAAAGATCGAACCTACGACCTCTCTACGGGGTTGCACACATACGGTGTCATCTATCCGGTAGGGCTTCGCCGTCCAGAACTAGTCCCCACCGGAACCCAGACAGCCTTTCGGCTCTACAAAACTATTTCGCGGGGAGGGAGAGAAGAAGGTCAGATAATGCATGGCTTGTGTATGTTGAGAAAGAGTGTGTCTTTAGGCAGTCCCCTCCACCCCTATTTATAGGCCAAGCCCAAGGGTAGCTTCTCCAAGAAGCTAAGGGGAAAAATACCAAAAGGCCCTCAAGGTAGCTTCTCCAAGAAGACACCCAAAAAGCACTTTCACTATTCACGGAAACATTTTTCCGCGACCGTTAAATCCGAAAATATTTCTGTGGGTCTTAGAATAATTCCAGTACCCACACAAATGATTTTGGACGCGTTCCGAAACAATTCCGAATTAGTGATTTTCATCTGCGAAAAGCAAACAAAGCGGTTCCGGTAGCTCCAGAACATTTCGGTTTTTTTCTCCGAAAAATCCCAAAAGTTCCCAGACCAATTCTGGCACCCTCCAAGAATTTCCAGGCGTGTGCCGAAACCATTTTGACTTAATGGTATACTCTGAAACAACTTTTCAGTTTTACCGAAACTATTCCGGTGCTTTCTCTCCGGAACTTTTCCGCTGTCTCCAAAACTTTTCCGGTGACTTTCTCTCAGACTCCCTGTCTAGTATTCAGTAGATAGATGACCCTTAAGCGTGTGACCCTACAGGTTCGGTGAAGTATAGACATGACCGGAACTCTTTTCGATCAATGATCAACATCGGAGCCGTGGACATCCATATTGACCCCTATACCCACACGAATGAATATTCGAGTGAACCTCCAGTTGCCGTGTGCTATTCCTGTTGCTTCATGATATGTTACAAATACCCGAGGTGAGAATCATCGGCATCCCCGTGGATCAACACTTGTCCACAATGCCAGTTACCTCGTTACCGGTTTTGTTCTCTTTTCTCGTTTCCGTGTTCCGGCATCCCTGTGATCAAATCACATTGTGTCTGGCCAGACGATGATGGATACCGTAACACCGAGAGGGCCCAGAGATATCTCTCCATCGTCGGAGGAGCAAATCCCAATCTTGAGCTATCAAGTTACTTGACATACTTTTCCATGAACCCGTAAGCCGCCGTAATAGCCACCCATTTACGGATGACGTTTAACAAACCCCAAAGTTCATGAAGCAAGCATGAAGAAACTCGACACTCTCATGGTCTAAGGAATTATGCAAACATTAACTTCTCTGTGTTATTAACCATTAACTTGTGACGAATGAATCTCATAGCATAACATCAATTCGGGTCGATTCAACACAAGTGTTCTACTAACATTGTGCCCTCAAAATTGCCAGCATAGACATGCCCATGATCAGGAAAACAGGATCATCATGCAATACTTGAGCCAGTCTTACAGGCAAGACTAGGAATACATTTTACCGTTTATTATTCCACACGTGCATATGAGTCTTCCTTCGAGCCTCGTGGTTATTGCAGACTCAAGAACCATAGCAGTTATAGCATGGAACATAAACATAACTTTGAACATGGAGATAAACAATAACATTTATTATTGCCTCTAGGGCATATCTCCTACCGCGACTGCATGCGGCGACGATCATCCTGACGCCGCGGAGGCGTATTCCGACTGCGAACCTGCCCCGAGTGCTGATCTCGGTGGCGGTCTTGGTCGTTTCGCCGCGGAGGCGAGTGTCTATTTCTTCTAGGGGACACTGGACTGTGGGCCGACTGGACGGTGTCAGCCCAAATGGATTTGCTGTGAATCCTGTTGCGCGACTGGGACACTGCCGAATTTTGCTCTTCAGTCGCCCTGAGCAGGGCCCGGATCTGCCGAAGACCCTCTCCCGCCTCGGATCGGGACGGCTCAATGGAATCTGCTATCCGAGTGGCCGCCGCCAGATTCTGGACAGGAGTGCGGAATACCTGGAAACTCTGCTGCTGGTCATTCGAGAACAACTGCCGCTGCCGCCGACTGGAACTGGGCTGATGCTGCCTGCGGGCGCGATCGTCGAGTGACTTCTGGAGCGCTTCCAGACAATTGCGCTCAGCCAAATTGGCCTGGCGCACGGCCTCCAAAGCCTTAGCCTCGGGGGTCGTCCCAACGATGGGCGTCTAGAGGGCATGCTTGGTCCTGCGCTGCTGTTCCTCCCTCTGCTGCCGAGTAAGAGGTCGGGGGATGTACTCGTCGTACTCGTCGTCATGTCGGTCCCTGCCGCCGCCAAGATCAGCGCGCGACGGGTCACCGTTCTCCGCGCCGCCGCGGCCGTACCCAGGCGGACTGGGCGGGGAATCGGCCATCAGCACCTCCGCAGCGGGATCGCTGCTCTCGCACTCGGATAGGCTTTCCGAGTGCTCATGCACTGAGGCGAACAGATCGAAGACAGGTTCGTCGGGCTCGATTGCCGCGATCTGCGGGGTTGCAGCCTGAAGGGCCACCGCGTGCCTAATCCACCGCTGAAGCCACGAGCGTCCGGAACGCTTGCGACGACGGCTGGTGGAGAGCGAAGAGGTCGATTGATAAGGAGTCGACGGTTGTCGAAGAAGGACGCTGAAGGTGCTCGCGCGGAAGTGCGCCGCGCCGCGGACGGGCAACGCCTCGACATCCAGCGGGGCTTCCTGGAGCCACGCCGAATCATCGGCGATGAAGCTGAGGACGTCGAAACGGATCTCGCCGCCCAGAATCAGTCCGCCGCCGGAAATCATGGTGATGGTGGAAAAAATGCAACTACGCCGGAAGTCGCTAGACGCCTGCCCCACGGTGGGCGCCAATTGTCGTGGGTGCAAGTCTGACAGTAGTGTGTAGGGGTACGGATGAGAGGGCAGAGCCTAGCTACGACGCAGGTGTTACACTCGGATTTACGAGTTCAGGCCCCTCAGCGGTGGAGGTAATAGCCCTACGTCTCGGTGCTCTGGAGCTGTATGATTGAGTGTATGTTTACAGAAGATGCGAACCCTTGGAATGGAGCTGGGGGGTGGCTTATATAGTGTCCGCCAAGTCCCCCCATGAAGGCTGCCATTACCAGGGGTTAAGAGGGGGTTTAAGGGCGCCAGGTAACGGGCGCATTGAATACAATTAATGCAGGCGAACGTGCGTCCCGACCGTTGCGCTCCTGGAGTCTCCTGGTCTTCTTTGGTCGAGTGACTTTCGGATGCTCCGAGTGAAACAAGCTGGTCGAGTGAACTCTTGCCTCCCGAGTGGTTCGTTGAACTCCGAGTGAATGTCAGTTTGCGGAATTCTTGGTCACTGATCTGGCCCTGGGGCCCAGTATAAGGCGTGTGGTGTCCTAGGGTAGGGTCTATAGGTCAGGCCTATTACCCTATCCATAGTACATGCCCTCGTCACTCATGGCCGGGTCTCACAACAAAGTTGTCGCCGCCGTCGTCGCCGGAGTGTCCTGGCGTGGCGGTGGCTCGTTGCCGTGGAGGGTGTGGTAGATCAGCGTGCCGGAGAGCCTCTGCTGGAGCTGGTACTCCTCCCGAAGCGCCGGCACGCGCGCGGCCGCAGCTGCATCTCCGGCGGCCGCGGCCTCCCTCGCCTCCCACCACGTGGTCTCGGCCGCCCGGAGCCGCTGGAGGGCCGGATCGAACATCCGCCCGAGGCGGCGGAAGTTCGCCCCCGTCCTCGCTCCGGCGCTGCGGGACTTGGCGCCGCGGGTGCGCGCCACCTCCCTTCGCTTGTTCGACACGGGAGGGCGGAGCCCGGAGCTGCCGGCCTCGTCGTCGTTGCGCCGCTTGCGGCCGGCGAACCCATCGCGGCCGCCCAACCCCCCGCGGCACCCGAGCCTACCGCGGTCGCCGAACCCCCTGCTGCCGCCACGCCCCGCACCGGCGGACGCCATCGCCGCCAAGATCTGGTAGAAAACTAGCCGCAAAACGTTGCCGGAGCGGGCTCGATTTGTCGCCGGAGTCGATGAGATGCGGCGGAGAGGGATAGAGAAAATGGAGGGCGGATACCCTAAATCGGCCGGAAGCCGGCATATATACAGGATTGGAGGACGGTTCTGAATTGACATGTTTTGGTTGGATTAAGGGGAGGTGAGGGGCCCCACCCGGGTTAAAATCAGGAGGGGCATGTAGAAAATTTATGGAAGGGCCTGTAACTGTTTGTAGAAGGCCCGTGAGGGTAGCATTTTTGACGGGCCTCCCGTAAAATTTTTACGGGCTGGGCCTTTTTTGGATCTGGTCGGGCCGTTTTTTGGGCCGTCCCGGCCGAAAAAACGTAGTTCTCCGGCCTTACACGGGATTGCTAGAGATGCTCTAACCCCAAAAATAAACACCTAACCCCTCTCTCTTCCAGCCGCCGGCCGCCGTCGAGTCTGAGGTTCTTGCCTCCCGCGGCCGTTCGCCAGCTCCGTAAAGCTCGCATCTTTCGAGGGATAGCAGGGAGTCGGCAGGGGCGGCAGGGATGGCGGAGGAGGTGCATCTGGGCCTCCCGGGGCCCTGGGCGGAGGACTACCGGGAGAAGGCCGACCACTACACCACCAAGATCGGCGGGATCCCTGTATGTCATTGCTAACTTGATGTTTTCTTCTCTATCTCTTCTTCAATTTCGTTTTTGGCTTGCGAACCACTACCGGAGATGAAGCTATGCTGCTCCTTCTCTTTGGAAAGTTGGAAATAAGCTCTCTTGTTATACTACATATTCCAATGTGTTCTAGTACAGTCAGGTACCAATTTTATCTTCTATTACTCCCCAAAGGTGGAACAATTTTCCCAAGGGGTTGCTTTTGCCGGCTCCTGTTTGAGTAATTTTGCTGAATCTTCTGCAGGATTGGCCAGCCGAGGATGTGGGGACTGAAGCTGGGTTGCTCCATTGCAGATTGTGTGGAACCAGGCTCTGCCTTGTTGCTCAGGCGAGTTTTTACTTTACTAAATTGGCTAAGAATGCTAAGAGCTGAAGCATGTTCTGATAGACGTCCATATAAGGGAATGGAGTACTATGAATTTATCATCTTTGGACCTATGTTACAGACTTACAGTGCCCTAAATTCTTGTTGCATACTAGCTTCTTTCTATGATGGTAGCCAACACCTGTCTCAGCACTAGGAGTTTTGCTATGTTTTTCTCATATTTGTGTAGTAACTTCAGGTTTATGCTCCTCTTGCGAAGCTTAATATTGAAGAGAGGACACTGTATGTGCTTGTTTGCCCGACGCCAAAATGCAGCCCTAACCCCCAAAGGCAAGTATGTGTCACTTACCACTGGTAGTTTGGTACAATTACATGTTATTCAGATCTTCAGTATGATTTGAGGTTAGTTTGTCTGACTTCTAATTTTATTTTTTGCTTCTTAAAGTTGGAAGGTCCTAAGGGTTCAGAAGTGCCATAGTGGTATGCAGTCAAATGATAATGGGGACGGGTCCAACAGGTTTGCTCAAATGAGCCAACTCCTTCAGGTTCTGCGGGAAAACATAATGAAGAAGAAAACAAGAGTTCCAACAGCAATGATGATGATTTTGATTTAGATGCCTTGGCTGCAGCACTCGAGCAGGCTGCAACGGTGGCATCCAACACAAAGAAGAAAAACAAATCAAAGCGTGCTAATAATGTCCCTAGAAAATGCGCTCTAGTGAAAGAGAAAGTAAATGACCTGAGTATACCAGGTGAGGGAAATCTCTGCAGAACTCATTACCGTAAGTGTAAAGTCCGAGTTTTTTGTCTCATTAAATTTTCTTCTGCAGTTCTTCCTTGTTTCTATATCTATTACGATAAGGAACAATCGAGGGGAAAAACCAGTGTAGGTTCTAGTAGCTATGAAAAACTTTTGGCAGAAGAGATAATGGACATGGGTAATGATGAAGAAGAAAAATGGGAAGGAGAAAAGTATGAATATGATAAAGCTCCTGGGGACGACAGAACGTTCTTGAAATTTAAGAAACGGTTGGATGCATATCCTCAACAATGCTTTAGGTAGAACTCATCATGTCCTTGTTATTATTTGTTAAATCATGCTTTTCTCTAAGTATACACCTTTTTTAGTTTCAGAACCTGATTCGATTTTTGGTGTCTAATTACCTGCAGGTATTCATGTGCTGGTAGTCCACTGTTGGCTACAACTAACTCACAAGATGTTGGCACATGTAAGCTTTGTGGTTCACAATGCCAATATGAACTTCAACTGATGTCCCCATTATCATATTTTCTCGACCAAGCTGGTGATGGTTCCTCAAATTGTGCACCTAATGCCTGGACTTGGCTGACTCTTGTTATCTACACTTGCTCCAAGGTCTGATCTTAATTTTCAATTTATTGATATTAACTAAATGATGAAGTTCAAGGATCTGTCGAGGCTTCTGCAATACCTTAGCAGCAGTCATATTGCTTCATAACTTGATAAATATGTCCAGTGTACATCTGCTTTTGGATAATAAATAACTGAAACATTTATTAAGTTAATATATTGTACCAACAATAATAACCTCAAGTTTGTGATGTGTAGAGATTCATGTATCCAGATTGATGTTCCGTTTTCATTGCTAGAATGAACAGATAAGAGTAAATACATGGCATGTAAAAGATTTACTTGAAATTCTTCAGCCTAAAATTTACACTCTGGACGGTCCTGCTTGTGCAGCGCTCTGGAACACCAAATTCATATGGAGTGGTTTTTTATTTAGCACGATCCAGATGAATGGAATGGATAGACAAATTAAACTCCAGATGCATAGTGACTTAGTGAGAAGTTGCCTATTAGCAGTTTTCCCCATTTATTATTTCACAAGGCTGAGAAATGAAAATTGTTCGCTGTCTTTATTTGTTTGTAGTCAGCTTATTTTGTTGTGTTTTGTTGAGTATCATATTTCTAACAATAACCTACCGCTCGCAGAGTTGCTGTCCTTCGTCTTGTGGTGGGAAACAGGGCAATTGCTGCTGGGGAGTAGTGGAGGAGGAGATAATGATGCAGGAGGATGAAGCATGTAACGCGGGATGTGTTTATTAACAGTCCAAACCATATCTGGATGCCGTTTCCCCTTTGTCATGTCGTTATGGTATCTGTAATCTTCTGTGTTTTCATTGTTCTTGCACTGTCAATTTGATGAGTCAATTTTGTAGAAGTCCACCGAAGTACCAAACTTGTTAATAATAGTTCGTCCTGAATTTTCTCGTGATGTAACTATCAAGATGGCATGATTGTGTGAAAATTATTGAAAGTTAAATTCTAAATGTTGAGTTTTAAAAATAATACACGAGTGGCACATCCAGGAGACCGTGAAACAGCCATCCACCATTGAGCTGTACATTAAGTGAAACACCGTCATTGTCCTCCTCTTGCTTCTATCAGATCATCGAGCAGCCGGTTCAGATCACGGTGGGAGGAGCCTCCTTCCGCCATGGCCGCCTGAGCCTTGGCGGCAAGGCCCATTACCCTGCCCCTAGCCATGTCCCCTGACCCTCCAGGCCGCATGAACTCTGTCAATGCCCGTGCCACAGCTTCAGCAGGGACCACCTCGTTTTCTTGGTATCTGGTGCTCCGACTGCCGGCGCCGTCCGGCCACAGACGCTCCCCGATCCGAAGCACCTCCGTAAGCAGCCTCTCGGTAATGAACTGCTCGAACACCATAGGCCATGTGAGCACCGGCACGCCTGCCGTCACCGTCTCCAGGACGGAGTTCCACCCGCAGTGCGTCACGAAAGCCCCCACTGCCGGGTGCCCCAGAATAGCCGTCTGCGGAGCCCAGGCCGTGACCAGCTTCCCTCTGTCGCCGACACGCTCCTCCCACCCCTCCGGCGGACTCCACTTCTCCACCCTCTCCACCCACATGAACGGCTTCCCGGAGGCCTCGAGCCCGAGAGCAAGCTCGTGCAGCTGAGCGTCCGGGACGTGCGCTAAGCTGCCGAAGCACAGGTACACCACCGACCGGTCTGGCTTCGAGTCGAGCCAGTCGATGCACCACCGTGATGTGTCGCCCGCCGGCGGCGGTGGCTGTGATGGTGTTCGCACACGAACACGTCACCGTGTACCCTCGACGCCGGGGGTGATGCACCGCAGCTCACGTCGAAGGAGGTCCGTCCGGCAGCGCGATACGCAAGACAGCCGGCGGACGCTTTTGCAGACCCGAAGCCCCGCACGCCCGGGAGGGACCCCGTCAGGGATTGCGGCGGCTATGGGCTGCCCTAGGTCGATTCGCTCGCCCCTAGAGCCTCTGTACTCGCAGCTCTCCAACACGAAGAACGACGAAGAACGAGAGAGAAAAACGATGGAGAGATAAAACGTAGATGAAAAAGTAGTATATAGATTGTTCGATTGTGTGTTGTTCAATCGGCCGTCACCCCCAACATATATAAGAGGCGGCTGGACTTCCCGTACAAGCAAAGGATTCATCTAGGCTTTCCTTACAAGAAAATTACATCAATTCACGTCCTAGAGTCCTAGTTCTGTCCCGCTCGGATTCAGCCCGAATCTGGTCCAATCTTCTGGCTTGCTCCTTGCGTGGGCCGTAGAATCAGCACACGACCTCCGATGGAGATGGTCCAAACACGAATTTTGTGCGCTTCAACGAGGCCAATAATCCGTATGTTGATCACTTTTCCAAATAAGGCCATCTTGAATACTCCACGGGGTCATCTTTAATTTCGAGTCGGACTCGGTTATGTAGCTGACTGGACCGTCCGACTCTTGTAGCGTCTCTGCAGGTCGTATACTATGTCGGATGATGATGACTCCAAAAGCAAAGTTGACCGTTTCGACGTTACGAACAACTTTCATGTTGAACACTTTTTCATCTGAGGCCATTTAGATAATTATTTGAGCCCATCTTCAGTTTCTGGTCGGATTTGACAGTTTCCACCCCGGCAAGCTTTTCCCGGCAAGCACCCCGGCAAGCTTTTCCCGGCAAGCACCCCGGCAAGCTTCACCCCGGCAAGGTTTCCATCCCGGCAAGCTTTCACCCCGGTAAGGTTTCCATCCCGGCAAGATTTCACACCCCGGCAAGGTTTCCATCCCGGCAAGGTTTCCCCGGCAAGGTTTCCATCCCGGCAAGCTTTCTGGCTGTACCTTGCGGGTCTTTTTTGTGGCAGTAAACGACCTCGGATGAAAATGTGCCCAAAAGCAAAGTTGACCATTTCGACGTTACGAACAACTTTCATGTTGAACGTTTTTTGATTCGAGGCCATCTTGAATGGCTAATTGCTCACGCATTGCATCAGACACTCGCCAAGACGTGTATGGTCTCCCGCGTCTTATTTCGCCTCTTGACATGGCTGCATTCAGATAGCTCTAACTTTTGCATATGAATTCGGATTGAGACGATTTTTATATGAAAATCGACCGATTTGACGAGACGAAGACAATTCATGTAGAAAGTTTTCCCATATGAGATCATCTTGAGGGCGTAATTAGCCGAATAGTGTTCTGGATACAAAATCCCAGTACTTCGAACACAATTTCGGCTTTCGAGATGAGATCGGATGGCAATGGCCCAAACTTCAAAGTTTCTCCTTGCCGGATCGCCTCCTTGCCGGGCCGTCTCCTTGCCGTATCACCTCCTTGCCGGGCCGTCTCCTTGCCGGATCGCCTCCTTGCCGGGCCGTCTCCTGCCTCTGTTTGGGTCTTCGGCAAGCACTCAAAACCGGCAAGCTTTTCGCTTGAGTCCACCTTTACTGCATTTTGCATCGTGCCAAAATCAGGTGTCAACACATGCCCCCCTGTTTTTCGGCAAAACTTGTGTGCCAAAAAATAATTTTCATTAGGCTTGTTCTAAGGACGATGTCAACACTCCATCGGCCATTAATATGTGCTTAGGGCGATAATTATATGTCGGCCATTGCCTATTTAGGCTTCTTGCCACACACTTGGGTGGTACTTCTTCAAATATCTTCCATTGAGAGCTCGAGGTAGCAATGTTCCTTGCATGGATTCCACCAAATATGAATTTCCGGGAACTATTCTTGCAATCTTGAAAGGACCTTCCCAGCTTGGAGACCACTTCCCGAATTTTCTGTCCTTTGAACCAATCGGTAGAATCACCTTCCACACAAGATCACCAATCTGAAAATTCTTCAACTTGACCTTCTTATTGTAAGCTCTTGCTACCCTTAACTTGTCCCTTTCTATGGCTTTTAATGCAGTCAAACGTTTATCGGCAACCTCATCAACGTTGTCCATCATCAAGTTATAAAAGTCCACTGCCGATAAATCATTTTGTTTGGCTATTCTCAAAGCATTCAAATTCACCTCTACCGGTAAAACGGCTTCTTGACCATATACGAGCTCATATGGAGTTACCTTCGTCACACCATGCCTTGAGATTCTATGCGCCCACAAAGCCTCGGACAATAATTCATGCCACCTTCTTGGATTATCTTCAATCTTCTTCTTGATGAGCTTGATCAAAATTTTGTTGCTAGACTCAGCTTGTCCATTGGCTTGATCATAATACGGGGAGGAATTGAGCAACTTTATCTTATATGATTCGGCAAATCCTCTAACTTGATGAGACATGAAAGATGAACCTTGATCCGTAGTTAATGTTTGCGGAATACCGAATCTATGAATAATGTGCTCACTTATGAATTGAATTACCTCCGTATGCGTCATATTCTTGAGAGGTACTGCTTCAGACCACTTAGTGAAATAATCAGTTGCCACCAACACGAACCGATGCCCCTTTGAAGAGGAAGGATGAATCTCTCCAATAAAGTCTAATCCCCAACCTCTAAAGGGCCACGGCTTGATAATAGGATGTAACATAGCAGCGGGAGCTAACTGAATATCACCAAACTTTTGACAAGCTTCACATCCTTTATAATACCTGAAGCAATCATTGATCATCGTCGGCCAATAAAATCCAGCACGTCGTAACAACCACTTCATCTTGGGGGCGACTGATGAGTACCGCAAATTCCTTCATGAACCTCTCCCATAGCAACTCTTGCTTGATCCTCGTCCAAACACTTCAAAAGAACATCTTCAACCGTTCGGCGATAAAGACTACCGTCTCTTATTGTATATTTGAAAGCCATGCGCCGAACAGCCCTGTCCACCCTTTCACTCGGATTGTACAAGTAATCAATAATGGGCTTTCTCCAATCATGATTTTCACCTTGTCTCAGCATCCAATAGACGTCGGCTTAAATAAGTGATAGCATGCTCTTTTCCTTCGGTTTCTTGAGTCAAAACAGCACCAATAACACTTTCCTCGGCTGCAATGTAAAGTCTAAAGGGCTCTCTATGCTTGGGCGCCTTCATCACCGGAGGAGTGCACAAATAATTCTTAATCATATCAAATACTTCTTGCTGTTTTGCCCCCCAAGTAAAATCAACATCATTCTTCAACCGAAGGATATGAGTAAATGCATCAACCTTCCCTGACAAATTAGCTATGAACCTCCTCAAATAATTGACCTTGCCAAGGAATTTTTGCATATCTCTCTTGCATATTGGAGCCTCCACTTTTTGTATAGCTTCTATCTTTTTGGGATCAATCTCTATGCCATCTTCATGAATAATGAAACCCAAAAACTTACCAGCCGACACGCCAAACGCACACTTCAAAGGATTCATCTTCAGCCCATATTTCTTCATCCTCTCAAAAGTTAAACGCAAATCGGCTAAGTGAGATTTAAAAGCATCCGATTTGACAACAATATCATCAATATAGACTTCAAGTATAACCCCGAGTAAATCATGAAAAATCAAATTCATAGCCCTTTGATATGTGGCGCCGGCATTCTTCAATCCAAAGGTCATTACTGTCCACTCAAATAATCCAAGGAAACCGGGGCACCGAAAAGCCGTTTTGGACATGTCCTCTTCGGCCATGAAAATTTGGTTGTACCCCGCATTGCCATCAAGAAAGCTAATAACCTTATGTCCAGAAGCATCATTAATAAGCATGTCGGCTATAGGCATAGGATACTCATCTTTGGGCGTAGCTCTATTCAAATCTCTGAAGTCAATGCACACCCTCAACTTGCCGGAGCCTTTCTTTTCCACTGGCACAATATTAGAAATCCACTCGGCATACCTGCAAGGTCTAATAAAATTAGCTTTAAGCAAACGACCTATCTCTTCCTTGATCCGGTCATATATTTTTGGATTGAACTTCCTAGCCGATTGTTTATACGGTCTAAAACCGGCTTTTATAGGTAACCGATGCTCCACTAGCTCTCGGCTTAAACCTGGCATCTCATGATATTCCCATGCAAAGCAACAAATATATTCTTTCAATAGCTCGATTAACTTTACTTTACAATCGGCTTTCAAATTTTTGTTTACATATGTCGGCCTAGGAATTGAGCCATCTCCAATATATACTTCTTCTAATGGATCGGCCGATGTAAAACCGTGTCCAAGTTTATCCATATCACCTAACTCCTCTATAGACTCATACATATCGTTCCCATTGGACCGATATTCTGCAAGCCGCTTTTGTAACCACTCAGAGTTAGGATCCATTTAAATACGTCATACCTTGGAGCCGATTTCCACCAACCGGCTTTAAAGAAACGGGTACAAAACCACTCTTGGTGGCGCTGAGAAAGTCAAACTCTGATAAGTCCCGTCCCGTCAAGCAAGCAGCATTGGGGTGTTGTTGCCAATCCACCGGTGTATCGGCTAAAGCAACGCAAGCCGAATTATCCGCATGAACGATCTCCACTTCATCATCAACCCATTGAATTAAAAACTGGTGCATAGTGGATGGCACACATTGGTTTGCATGAACCCAATCACGGCCTAGAATGACGTTGTAGTTACCTTGCACCTCGGCGACAAAGAATGCAGTAGCCAAAGTTTTGCTCCCAACCGTAAGCTCCACGTACATCACCCCTTTGGCTTCGGTTTTCTCTTTGCCTTCAAATCCATTGAGTACCATATTGGTCTTCATCAATCCTTCGTCGGGCAAACCCAATTTCTTGAAGACTGAATAAGGCATGAGATTCACTACAGCACCACCATCGACAAGCATTCGAGTAATCGGTGACCCGTTGATATGGCCTCTGAGGTACAACGGTTTCAAGTGCGTCACTGGTTCTTTTGGCTTCTCAAATATTGCATTCTTAGGACCAAAATCCAGCTGAGCCACCTCCCCTTCTTCATCTATAGCACGAAACTCAGCGGGTAAATAAAACACCATGTTGATATCCATTCCTTCATGTCTGGTGTAGGCTCACAATCTACCACGTCGCCCTCCTCCTCGGGTGTGTTCAGTGCTGGGCTTGCCGGTGTTGGGCTTGCCGGGCCTGCCGAGCTTGCCGGATCTGCGGAGCTTGCCGGGTCTGCCGAGCTTGCCGGGTCTGGGTTTGCCCTCTTCATTGATTCTGAAATCTGTTCGGGCGAAACGGAATCAATAGGCGTTATAGACGATGTAACAGCAGTAGCATCGTCCTTCCTTGGTGGTACAGGTGCTGATGTGACAGATGTAGAAACCACCGCACTTTGTATTTGCTTAGGCACCCATACTTGTTCTGTAGGTACCATGGGCCGAACGTCATTGAACCACTCATCTCTTTGCTTCTCGGCCTCCTGTTCTGCCATCTCATGACTCCTTAACCTCTGTAGTTTCCTCTTTTGTGTTTTTGTTAGCCCTGGAGGACACCACTTAGGCTGCATGTACTTTGGATCTTTGAACTTGGCTTTGCTTGTGCTAGCTTCATGATCATTAGCCGAGTGCTTTGGTGCGATAGCAAGTATCGGCTCAGTAGGGTTGTTCCGCACAGTCGGCTGTTGTATAGTGAATGTCTTAGTGCCCAAGATGAGTGAACCGGCATCAACTCTTTCTTTGCCCTTTCCAGACTCGACCACTGCACTTGGTGACTTGGCACGCCACACTTGCTTATTGATCCTTCCTTGATTATTCTGCATTGGCCGATTGACTCCTTTATTCAAACGGCCTCGTGTGGGATAAGAAAACTTCTCACGTATAGGCCTCCTTGGTTCTGCCCATCCTGGATGAAAAGCATAAGGGGCCATTGGGGGCTTCCCCCATCCTCCATTAAATCCTCCCACGTGGTATGGTGCATAGGGAGGTGGCGCCATCCACAGTCCTGGTGCCCATGACCCATATGGCCTTGTGCGATGTTGCAATTCTTGTCTTGGAGGTGATCTTGGGCGCTTCAAATATGATGACCGGTTAGAGCTAGAACCGGCCGCTTGATTAGCATACTTGGATAGCAACATATCAAAAGTTGGCTTGATTTTCTTGCGCTGCACTTTGGCTTCATTCAGCTTCCACTTGCCAACTTCCGGACTCTTGGGCTTGACAAACTTAACACGGGTATTCTCTTGCTCTTGCGATTGCCCCCCGAGTGTAGGATTCTTGATGGTGATCTTGATTATCTCCCCACCATCGGGTTGCTTGTCAAGCACCACTTGCCTTCCTAGGACCTTGTCGCCATCTTTGTTTTTCCTGGGCTCACCAATGACAACATTAGTTTTATTAGCAGATTCGGCCACCTCCGGCCGAATGAGTAACTTTTTCCCCTTCAAATCCAGAGTATTCATTGGGAAGGGCTGCTTATCAACTTGCATCTCAGAAAAGTTCAATCGTCCGTCATTAATGGCCGATTGTATCTGTCGTCGAAAAACATTGCAATCATTAGTAGCATGAGAAAAAGAATTATGATACTTGCAATAAGCACGCCGTTTCATCTCTTCAAACGGCGGTAAAGTATGAGATATTCTAATAACTTAGCTTGTAGCAAAGCATCAAATATTCTATCACATTTAGCAATGTTAAAAGTGAACTTCATCTCATCATGGCGATTCTTATGAATCGGCTTTAAATCATGACAAGTAAAAGGTTTGGCCTTCGACGGCCAAACAAATTCAGCAGCATAAATATCACCCTCATCGTCCGAATGATCACTATCATATTCAACCATATTCATCTTAGGACGATCAGTTTTGTATCTATGCACTTCTTTGAGGTCCTTGCTTCGGCTTTCATGAGCCAAAGCCCTCTGTAAGACTTGGTTGATGCTTATAAGTTCATAGCCTTCTAGCTTTTCTCTAATATGAGTTCTCAAACCATTGAGCACAAGATCAGCCAAGTCTCTCTCAGTTATCACTAAACTATAGCACCGGTTCTTTGTCTCTCTAAATCTCTTGATGTAATCGGAGACCGATTCGTCATGCTTCTGCTTAACCGATGTAAGATGTGACAACTTAAGTTCATTGTCGCCGCTATAAAAATGATCATGAAATTTTTGCTCTAGTTGTGACCAAACACGAATAGAGCCATGCGGCAAATAAGAAAACCATGAAAATGCAGTACCAGTTAATGACAAAGGAAATAAACGCACTTTCAATTCATTTATCGAGCCTGCTTCACCCAATTGTGCTAGGTACTGGCTAACATGCTCCCACGTGGTCTTCGTGCCTTCTCCATTAAACTTAACAAAATCTAGAATTTTATATCCTTGAGGGCACGGAATTGCATCAAAGTACTCAGGATACGGCTTTTGATAAATCCGATTCCTAGGTAATTCAACACCAAAATTCTCTCGAAGCGTTTTAGCCATCTCCTCTCTAAAATTAGCTAAAGCATCGTCCATAGTAGACGATGAAGCTTGTGGCACTGGCATAGGAGGATTAGGGTTAGCAACTACGGGTACAAATTGTGGCATGTTTGCCGAACCATAGTTCGGCAATGATCTAGCAATGTTTCCACCTATCGGTAAGGTTTGGTTCGGTGTTGCCACCGAACTCTGCATATTCATAAAAGGATTAAGCGGTGCAGCCACAATTTGATTGGTATGGGTGGGCAAATAATTCATCGGCATGGGGGGGCGCCGATGAGATAGGCAAAGCTGAATTAGGGTTTCCCATACTAGCAGGCATATTAGGCATATTCTTCTGGGCATTAGTATTTTCTAAGAAAGCTTGATAGATCAGATTATTGCTATCAGAAATACGGCTCTCAATTTCAGCCCATTGCTCAGGAGAAAAGGTAGTACTTACAGAAGGTTTAACCTGATCGGTTTGAAGAGGAGGAAACTTGATTTCTCCAACCGGAGTGATATTGCCTTGGCGGTCCTTCTTGAAGTTTCCAAGGAACTCCTGCAACTCCTTCTCTTCACGCGCCTTCTTGTACTCCTCATAAGCTTGACGATGCTCGGCCGATAACTCCTCCAGATTGGGCTTGATAATGTTATCGGCGTCAACTTCCGAGGGATTGGGAAGATTGGACATGATGAATGATGATTCTTGATCAAAGTTCCTCAACGGAGTCGCCAAAAAGTGTGTTCGCACACGAACACGTCACCGTGTACCCTCGACGCCGGGGGTGATGCACCGCAGCTCACGTCGAAGGAGGTCCGTCCGGCAGCGCGATACGCAAGACAGCCGGCGGACGCTTTTGCAGACCCGAAGCCCCGCACGCCCGGGAGGGACCCCGTCAGGGATTCCGGCGGCTATGGGCTGCCCTAGGTCGATTCGCTCGCCCCTAGAGCCTCTGTACTCGCAGCTCTCCAACACGAAGAACGACGAAGAACGAGAGAGAAAAACGATGGAGAGATAAAACGTAGATGAAAAAGTAGTATATAGATTGTTCGATTGTGTGTTGTTCAATCGGCCGTCACCCCCAACATATATAAGAGGCGGATGGACTTCCCGTACAAGCAAAGGATTCATCTAGGCTTTCCTTACAAGAAAATTACATCAATTCACGTCCTAGAGTCCTAGTTCTAGTCCCGCTCGGATTCAGCCCGAATCTGGTCCAATCTTCTGTCTTGCTCCTTGCGTGGGCCGTAGAATCTGCACACGACCTCCGATGGAGATGGTCCAAACACGAATTTTGTGCGCTTCGACGAGTCCAATAATCCGTATGTTGATCCCTTTTCCAAATAAGGCCATCTTGAATACTCCACGGGGTCATCTTTAATTTCGAGTCGGACTCGGTTATGTAGCTGACTGGACCGTCCGACTCTTGTAGCGTCTCTGCAGGTCGTATACTATGTCGGATGATGATGACTCCAAAAGCAAAGCTGACCGTTTCGACGTTACGAACAACTTTCATGTTGAACACTTTTTCATCTGAGGCCATCTAGATAATTATTTGAGCCCATCTTCAGTTTCTGGTCGGATTTGACAGTTTCCACCCCGGCAAGCTTTTCCCGGCAAGCACCCCGGCAAGCTTCACCCCGGCAAGGTTTCCATCCCGGCAAGCTTTCACCCTGGCAAGGTTTCCATCCCGGCAAGATTTCACACCCCGGCAAGGTTTCCATCCCGGCAAGGTTTCCCCGGCAAGGTTTCCATCCCGGCAAGCTTTCTGGCTGTACCTTGCGGGTCTTTTTTATGGCAGTAAACGACCTCGGATGAAAATGTGCCCAAAAGAAAAGTTGACCGTTTCGACGTTACGAACAAATTTCATGTTGAACGTTTTTTGATTCGAGGCCATCTTGAATGGCTAATTTCTCACGCATTGCATCAGACACTCGCCAAGACGTGTCTGGTCTCCCGCGTCTTATTTCGCCTCTTGACATGGCTGCATTCAGATAGCTCCAACTTTTGCATATGAATTCGGATTGAGACGATTTTTATATGAAAATCTTCCGATTCGACGAGACGAAGACAATTCATGTAGAAAGTTTTCCCATATGAGATCATCTTGAGGGCATAATCAGCCGAATAGTGTTCTGGATACAAAATCCCAGTACTTCGAACACAATTTCGGCTTTCGAGATGAGATCGGATGGCAATGGCCCAAACTTCAAAGTTTCTCCTTGCCGGATCGCCTCCTTGCCGGGCTGTCTCCTTGCCGGATCACCTCCTTGCCGGGCCGTCTCCTTGCCGGATCGCCTCCTTGCCGGGCCGTCTCCTGCCTCTGTTTGGATCTTCGGCAAGCACTCAAAACCGGCAAGCTTTTCGCTTGAGTCCACCTTTACTGCATTTTGCATCGTGCCAAAATCAGGTGTCAACAGATGGTTGCAGCGAGACGGGCCCATGGAAGTATGCGCACTTCACGTAGCCGTTGGGCACGTACATCTCGCAGTACGGTTGCTCCAGGCCCGAGAACGTGTTGACGGCGAGGCCGAAGCAGTCGGCCTGCGCTGCGAAGAACCTCTGGGTCGTGGAGTCATCAGCAATCTTGTGGCTCCTCAGGAATTCCGGCAGCTCGGTCGTGGGTATCCGTATGCTAGGGGCCGGAAACCCAGGCACGACACAAGTTGTCGCCACCGTGTCGGTGTCGCTGTGGACGGCGCCGGCGAGCGCGAGGTGGCGCATGGCGAGGGACGGGAAGGCGCCGATGACGCCGAACCTGACGCACGGCACGCCCAGCTCGTGGGCGACGCGGGCGTTCCAGAGGAACTGCATGTCGGTGACGAGCGCGTCCGGGGACTGCACCCTGATGAGCGTCTCCTGCGCGGGGCGCATCAGGGTCTCGCTGAACGCGGCGGCGTCGACTCGCCACGCCTCTCCCGGCGCGGCCGCACCGGGGTTCTCGACGCCCTTGGGGAGGCCGTCCATGGCCGGGAACGGGTACGTGGCCACCTTGACCCCCGCAGCCGCGTGGCCGTGCCGCTCCAGCAGCGACCGGAGGAGCGGGACGTTGGCCGGCGTGACCGCGACGGTGGCCTCGATGTCGACGTCCACTCTGGCCGTGGAGAGGCAGACGGCGAGGTCGGTGAAGGGCCCTGTATGGCTGGTCGCGAAGAAGGGGACAAGCAGGACGCGCAGCTTCTTGCTGCTCGTAGTCGTAGAGGCCATTTCGTTGGCGCGCGGAGGCTCGTGCTTCTTACTAGCGGGGAGGCATTTAGCCGATAAATATAGGACGCGATCATGCTCGCCGGGGATTCTAGGAGGGGCTTGTCACTAGCTCCCGACAACGGGCATTGTTGAGTATATTAGGATAGATAGAATAGCGTAAGATATTATTCTACCTTGTTTTGTACTTCAAGTTAATCATTGTACTTCTATATATATATGCCCACAAGGTTCAAGCAATAAACATCGATTTCACCAATTCTCTCTATCCGTTCTAACATGGTATCAGCAGCAAGTTTCTAGGACCTAGCTGCCATACACGCTTCCGCACCGCGCCGCCCCCAGGGAGGTCGATCTCCATGATCTCCGCCGGGGGCCGCGCGACCCGTAGCAGGGTGTTGAATAAATAGGCAATTTTTTGATTAATTTAATCCACGAATGAATTACTAGCATGGCATTGACAGAAATAAACACATGCTGATATTCGGTAATGCAAGCACATACTACGCTAACAGCAGACACATCTACGTATAACGCTAGCATGGCTAAAACAAAAATCAGAGGGAGCGGGATAAACGAGTTATACCCTCCAGTAGGCCAGGCAGAAGCCGCGGCGACGGCGGCAGCAGCAGCGGCATCCTCGGCGGCCTTCTTATCGGCTTCGGCGGCGGCTTTGTCGGCGTCGGTGGACATGGTGATGACGAAGGCGATGTGGACGTAGAGGAACAGATGCGAGCAGTCGCATAATCGCTCCCGAAAAACCTAATCGCCCCTCTCCCGTACAGGATCCGGAGAGGCGGGGTTTCGGAGGCCTGCTCTCCCGTCGACCGTGTACGCGGCGGACGGGATGGGATCACCGGCGGCAGCAGCAACAATGGAACGGCGGCAGTGGGCGTGGAGGCAGAGATGCGATCTGTTTCGCGTGTCGGCTAGGGTTCGCAGTGCCTCACATAAATAGGCGCGACCGCGTGGAGAGACGTGGGCTGAGCCCACGTCCAAGTCGGTGACAGCCCACGATCTGACGTCTCAGATCGTGGCCCCATCTGTCAAAGACTCTCCGTTCCTGACCGGCAAAAAGAAGCGCATAGGTGTGAGCTTGGCTCGGCTCAATCCCGCAACCCGCGGCGCGGCGCGGCGCGGCGCGTCGTGGCGTGTCGAGGCGGGCGGCGGAGGAGGAGCGCGCGGGAACCACTTCTCTTATCAAGCTCCAATAGCATGTGGAATAGAATCCCTTATAAGGAGGTCCAACTCCTTCTCCACTAGCGGTATGGGACTAAACTTCCCACCGCACCTAGTGCTATATAATCCCACATGGGCCCTTAGAGATTAATCTGAAATTGTTAGATGGGCCCTAAGCCCAACTCATATTTCAACAATCCCCCACCAGATCTCAAGGGCCCATTTTGTCCTTTGTTCCAAACACTAGTACTAGACTGCCGAAGGCTGACCCCTCGGGTGGAGCATATTAGTCACACTCCTGGCCTATTCATGAGCTTGCTAGAGATCACCCCAATCTCATAGACTGTGACCAGCGGTCGGGCTCATATAGGTGTGTTCCTCCAAAGATTGCTCTGTAGGACAGCATCTTTGTCATGGTATTCTCGCGGGGGGTGCCGCGTCACGGCAGATGCCATGGGATGGCTTGAGGTGAGGGCAAGGCTGATGTGGAGATCCGGGACGGGTTTGGGCAACTGGACACGGTGGTTTACCCAGGTTTGGGGCCCTCCGTGGGAGGTAACACCCCTACTCCTGCATGTCTGATGTATATGCGGTGTATATGGTAGTACAGAGTCGCTCCTGGAGCTGTATTTAGAGGACGAAGAAGGAGGCTGGGAGTGCTCCTCTTCTCTGCCTCGTGCGTGTGAATGAGAGAGTGAGAGGGAACGAGAGTGAGTCTGCCTTGAGGCCGTGGGCTGTGAGGCCTCCCCTGGTGCTCCTTATAAAGGGGAGCCCAGGGGACAAGGGGTGGCCCACATGCCCACTACACTATTAGGGAGACACAAAACGTGTGAACAGTGTCGGCTGTCCGTATACAGTGCCAGCCGCTTATCTACAGTGCCCTACTGTAGAGTATGGCCGTCTCGTCCGCGCAGTCTGACGGGACGTTGTGGTTGACTTCGCCGGATTCCAGCCGGATGGCTCAACCCGGATGGCTCAACCCGGCCAGGGTGAACAATGCCTCAACCCGGATGGCTCAACCCGGCCAGGGTGAACAGTGCCTCAACCCGGATGGCTCAACCCGGCCAGGGTGAATAGTGCCTCAACCCGGTTGGCTCAACCCGGCCAGGGTGAACAGTGCCTCAACCCGGTTGGCTCAACCCGGCCAGGGTGAACAGTGCCTCAACCCGGTTGGCTCAACCCGGCCAGGGTGAACAGTGCCTCAACCCGGCCATGGTGAATAGTGCCAGGTGAACAGTGCCAAGGTGAACAGGCCAGGTTCCGGCCAGCCAGGCAGGTCGCCGGGTCGCGGGGCGACGAGCCGGACGGGACGCGGGGCGACGAGCCGGACGGGTCGCCATCATGCCAGGGGATGATCCCCTGGCAAAGTTTTGAAGTGTCGCTTCGCCGTCTTGGGCCTACCCGGGGGTCATCCCCCCGACAGTAGCCTCCGAGCCTCCGGGCGACTTGGAAAGTCGGGCGGAGGGTTTTCGCGGGTGTTGATGTAGCAGATGTCGTCGATGATAGCCGGCTGCGGGCGGCAGCCGGTGCGGCTTGCTTCCAGTGGGGGCGCGTCAGCGCACCCACTGGGTGTAGCCTCCGAGCCTCCGGGCGACTCGAAGAGTCGGGCGGAGGGTCTTCGCTGTCGTGGTAGCAGAGGTTGTTGATGACAGCCGGCTGCAGGCTTGCAGCCGGCGTGGCTCGCTTCCAGTGGGGGCGCGCTAGCGCACCCACTGGGTGTAGCCTCCGAGCCTCCGGGCGACTCGGAGAGTCGGGCGGAGGGTACTTGCAGTTTGTTGCAGCAGATGGGCGCGGAGCGCCGTCGGGCACGGACGCGGAGTCTGCCGCAGGTGGGCGCGAGGCGCCGCCGGGCGCGGAGCGGAGTCCGCCGGCAGGCTGTTTCCAGTGGGGGCGCGCCAGCGCACCCACTGGGTGTAGCCTTCGAGCCTCCGGGTGACTCGAAGAGTCGGGCAGAGTGTCTCCGCAGATGTTGGAGCAGACGGTGGCGTCGAGGATGCCGGTGGCAGCCAGCGGCGGGCCTGCAACCGGCGCGGCGTTTTCCCAGTGGGGCGCGCCGGCGCACCCACTGGGTTTAGCCTCCGAGCCTCTGGGCGAGGAGGGGGGATCGCCTCGGAAACGATCATGCAAAAGACAAAGTTAGTCAGTGCAGATATATCAAATATTTAGCTTTGGCAGCGCAAGTTTTATGCAGAGGGTGCCGACTCGGTTTCGTTCGAGCCCCCTTCAGTCTTTTTCATGTCCCCTCCGCTCTTTGGCTTTTGCTCTTGCTAGCCGGACAGCCGGGAGCCGGTCTGTAGTTGAGGCGAAGAGTGGGCCTCGGAGTAGAGTGTACAGTACTCGGACTCTGGGAGCAGATTCGACCGAGCAGATACTCATAAAGGAAACGACCGGGTCGCCCAAGCCGTTTTCTCCCCGGACGTTTTTCATGTGAGGTGACCGCCAACGTTTGCTCTCGTCAGCCGGCCAGCCGGGAGCCGGTCTGTGGCCAGGACGGAGAGTGGGCCGTTGGTACCGTTCACACTACTAAGCCGTCTGCGAGGAAGAACGTATCGGGCCAAACGGCCAGCCCCTGGGCCGAGACTAGCTGGCGCCAGGGTGAACAACAGTGCAACTGGAAAGAAGCGGAGGTGGCCCCCGAGGGTCGCTCGGGGTTATCCGTTTTTGTGCGCTATGTAACTATATGCGGATGGGAGCTCACATTGCTTTTTGACGCGGATGGGTCGGAGGTGACCTCCGGCAGGCGGCCCGAGCCTCCGGGCGGTCGAGGTGCGGCCCAACCGGTCGGGCCCGACTGGCCGGGCGCCGAAGCGGAAGGCGGCCGGGTCGGCACCCCAGCCGGTCCAGTGTCGAAGCAGGCGAGCCAGCCGGCTGAGCGGCGACACGGGCAGACGGGCCAGCCGGCCGAGCGGCGATGCGGGCCGGTGGGCATACATTTTTTTTGGGCAGCCGGCCCCCTGCTTTTCCTTTTTCCAGCCGGACAGCGCCTTGCGCCTTTTTTTTCAGCCGGCTCGAGAGGAGCAGCCAGAGTAACACGTGGGCCGAAGCCGGCCGCGGCGGCGCGGAGGCCGATCGGAGCGGCTAGCCAGCCAGGGCGCGCAGGCGGGAGGCGGGGCGACCAGTCGGGGCGGCGCGAGGCGCACGGGGCAGGGCGACGAGGAGGACGGACGGGTGGAGCGGAAGCAGGCGCGGGCGGGTCGCGCGGAGCCGGCACGCGCGCGAGGGACGGAGGCGGGGCCGCGCCGGCCGGGTCGCGCAGCCGGGTGCGACGCGGGCAGGGGCGAGGCGGCGAGCCGGCAGGCGCGGGAGGCCAGCGCCGCAGAGGCGGCCGGGCTCGGGGAAGACGGCGCGGGGTCGGACGCGGCCGGGCTCAGGGAAGACGGCGCGGGGTCGGACGCGGCCGGGCTCGGGGAAGAAGGCGCAGGGCCGGACGCGGCCGGGCTCGGGGAAGACGCCGCGGGGCCGGACGCGGCCGGGCTCGGGGAAGACGGCGCGGGGCCAGACGCGGCCCGCTGCTACTGGTGGTGGGGAAGCAGTGGAGGCACGGCGCAGGGAAGGAGCTGCTCGGGCACGACGCGGCAAGACGGCGCGAGGAAGGAGGAGGCTCGGGCGCGAGCTCTTGCTCCCCTCCGCGAGCGCGGCGGAGCAGAGGATACGCGCGGCCGTGGCGGCCTGGTTGAGGCTCTCGGCAGCGAAGACCAGCAGCAGAGCCGCGGACGCGGAGCTCGCGAGGACAGCGGCGACGAACAGAGGCGCGAAGGGAGACACACGGAGAAGCAGCCGAGGCTGCAACTGCCAAGGGAACCGGCCGGGCGGCCGGAGACGGGCCGTGGCCAGCACAGCAGCGGCGGCGAACAGAGGCGCGAGCCTGCCGCCTCGGGACGGCGGCGACGTCGCGGTAGTGGTGACGGAAAGGGTCCCGCCTGGACCGCAGTTCCAGCAACAGCGAGCCCCACGGTGGGCGCCAACTGTCGTGGTATTCTCGCGGGGGGTGCCGCGTCACGGCAGATGCCATGGGATGGCTTGAGGTGAGGGCAAGACTGCTGTGGAGATCCGGGACGCATTTGGGCAACTGGACACGGTGGTTTACCCAGGTTCGGGGCCCTCCGTGGGAGGTAACACCCCTACTCCTGCATGTCTGATGTATATGCGGTGTATATGGTAGTACAGAGTCGCTCCTGGAGCTGTATTTAGAGGAGGAAGAAGGAGGCTGGGAGCGCTCCTCTTCTCTGCCTCGTGCGTGTGAATGAGAGAGTGAGAGGGAACGAGAGTGAGTCTGCCCTGAGGCCGTGGGCTGTGAGGCCTCCCCTGGTGCTCCTTATAAAGGGGAGCCCAGGGGACAAGGGGTGGCCCACATGCCCACTACACTATTAGGGAGACACAAAACATGTGAACAGTGCCGGCTGTCCGTATACAGTGCCATCCGCTTATCTACAGTGCCCTACTGTAGAGCATGGCCGTCTCGTCCGCGCAGTCTGACGGGACGTTGTGGTTGACTTCGCCGGATTCTAGCCGGATGGCTCAACCCGGATGGCTCAACCCGGCCAGGGTGAACAATGCCTCAACCCGGATGGCTCAACCCGGCCAGGGTGAACAGTGCCTCAACCCGGATGGCTCAACCCGGCCAGGGTGAATAGTGCCTCAACCCGGATGGCCCAACCTGGCCAGGGTGAACAGTGCCATGGTGAACAGTGCCTCAACCCGGATGGCTCAACCCGGCCAGGGTGAACAGTGCCTCAACCCGGCCAGGGTGAACAGTGCCTCAACCTGGATGGCTCAACCCGGCCAGGGGTGAACAGTGCCTCAACCCGGATGGCTCAACCCGGCCAGGGTGAACAGTGCCATGGTGAACAGTGCCAGTGTGAACAATGCCAGGTTCCGGCCAGCCAGGCAGGTCGCCGGGTCGCGGGGCGACGAGCCGGACGGGACGCGGGGCGACGAGCCGGACGGGTCGCCAGCATGCCAGGGGACGCTCCCCTGGCAAAGTTTTGAAGTGTCGCTTCGCCTCTTGGGCCTACCCGGGGGTCATCCCCCCGACAATCTTGCTTATACACATAAGTCTTGGAACATATTAAGATAGTAGTCAACCTACCATACAGTTTCTGAGAGTATTGCATCTCCAACGGAGTGGGTTAGTAAAGTTACTCTCCTCAGTTCACCACTGGCTTGTTTTCCCAGGTCATACTTCACGGGATCTCCGATCACATAGGTTGGGTTACTACCATGGCAACTCATGTGGGTCTCATACCCATCTCCCTCGATGCACTATCTATCACAACACGTGATAGCCCTTTTGTAAAGGGATCTGCCAGATTCTTAGCCGTTTGGATATAATCCAATGCTATCACTCCGGAGTTTCTTAATTTTCTGACAGCTTTCAATCTCATTCTTATGTGTTTGTTGGACTTCATGTTGTCCTTTGAACTCTTCACCTTGACAATAACTGTTTGATTGTCACAGTTCATAAGGATGGCCAGAACCGGCTTCTCAACCACTGGCAAGTCCATCAAAAGATCTCGAAGCCATTCTGCTTCGCCACCAGATGTGTCTAACGCTGTTAATTCTGCTTCCATTGTCGATCTCGTTAAGATCGTTTGCTTGCAAGACTTCCAGGAAACAGCACCACCTCCAAGAGTAAACACATACCCAGTTGTGGCCTTCATCTCATCAGCATCAGAGATCCAATTCACATCACTATACCCTTCAAGTACCGATGGGTATCCGGTATAGTGAAGTCCATAGTTCATAGTACCTTTCAGATAGCGCATAACTCTTTCAATAGCATGCCAATGTACATCACCTGGTTTGGAAACAAACCGGCTCAGTTTGCTCACAACAAACGCGATGTCAGGCCTCGTTGCGCTCGCTAGATACATGAGTGAACCAATAATTTGAGAGTATCTCAATTGATCTTTAGGTATGCCTTCGAACTTTCGAATCAGCACACTAGGATCATATGTAGGGATGTAAACGGATCGGATCGGGTCGGATAATGGCTTTACCATATCCTTTACCACATTTTTTGTCGGATTCGGAACGGATCGGATAATGACCGGATGCGGATTCGAATACGGATTATATCGGAGTACGGATTCGGAGCGGAAGCGGAGCGTACTCGGACTGAAAACGGATAAAAAATACGTGTACATATTTTCCATAATATCTATCATGATCTATGCAAAGAAGTACAATGTATAAATAACCAATAAATTTTTACTGGTCAATGAAATTAATAGATGACATGCTGCAGCAAGCAAGACATTAGACATCATAGGTTCATAGTGGTCTCTAGTCTATATTAGAATCTGTTTAAATATTAGCTACGTAAGCTTGTACAGTACGTGTTCTCAAGTCTACTGGCTATGCTTGTATGTACATGCGATGTGTACAGTCATACGACGGTGCTATTAGGGTTAAGTTTATATGATATTTATATGTGGTGATTCTACTAAGGGGTCTAATTAATTGGGTATTTGGGCTTGCCGATTGGACCAAATTGGACCAAATTTATCGGATAATCCTATTTGATAACACCGGATAATCCGCAAAAAATACCGGATAATCCACATCCGTCGGATATTATCAATACCATATCCGCTACCATATTCGTCGGATATCCGGTTGAACAAAAACCGTATCCGCATCCGTATCCGTCGGATTTGTGAAAGTGCTTACCATATCCTTAAAAACGGATGCGGATGCGGATTCGGAACGGAAACTATCCATACCATTTACATCCCTAATCATATGGTGTTTGAGATGGTTTGCAGTCCGAATATCCAAAACGACTCAACACCTTCTCAACATAATGGGATTGCAGAAGTGTAATCCCACCCTCATCATCTCTCAATAGCTTGATGTTCAAGATAACATCAGCCACTCCAAGGTCCTTCATCTCAAAGTTCTGAGATAAAAAGTACTTAACTTCCTCAATCACTTTGAGGCTAGTTCCAAATATCAGTATGTCATCAACATACAAGCACAGTATAACTCCTTCGCCCCCACCATAGCGATAGTATACACATGTGTCAGCTTCATTAACAAAGAAGCCAACAGATGTCAAAGTTTCATTAAATTTCTCATGCCATTGCTTAGGTGCTTGTCTCAGGCCATATAAAGATTTCAGCAACTTACACACCTTTCCTTCCTGACCATCTAAGAAAAAGCCATCAGGCTGTTGCATGTAGATTTCCTCCTTTAGCTCTCCGTTCAGGAATGCCGTCTTAACATCCATCTGGTGGACGAGAAGACCATGCGAGGCTGCCAACGAGAGTAATACTCGAATGGTGGTCAGTCTGGCCACAGGTGAATAAGTGTCGAAGAAATCTTCTTCTTCTTTCTGGGCATAGCCCTTCGCCACAAGCCTAGCCTTGTACTTTTCAATAGTACCGTCGGGCCTAAGCTTCTTCTTGAACACCCACTTACATCCCAATGGTTTGCAACCATAGGGACGCTCAGTAATCTCCCAAGTACCGTTAGCCATGATGGAATCCATCTCGCTACGGACCGCATCCTTCCAGTAGTCAGCTTCTGGAGATGCATACGCTTCTGAAATAGAAGTGGGAGTATCATCCACGAGGTACACAAGGAAATCATCACCAAAGGTCTTTACAGTCCTTTGTCTCTTACCCCTACCAAGGGTTTCCTCGTCATCCTCCTCAGGATTTTCATCATGTGTTTGTTCATAATATTCCATAGGAATGGCAGGCTCAGGAGTCTCCTCAGATTCCTGTCTAGAAGTGCTTTGCATATCTCTCATAGGAAAAATATCCTCGAAGAATGTAGCATCCTTAGACTCCATAATTGTACCGACCTTCTGGTCAGGTACCTCAGATTTCACTACTAGAAATCTATAGCCAACGCTATTCTTCGCGTAGCCCAAATTAACGCAGTCCACGGTCTTTGGTCCAAGCTTACGCTTTTTGGGGATCGGCACGTTGACTTTCGCCAAACAGCCCCAAGTACGCAAGTACGAGAGTGTTGTCCTTCTCTTCGCCCATTTCTCATAGGGAGTGATCTCATTATCCTTTGTCGGAACTTTATTCAGGACATGACATGATGTCAATATAGCCTCCCCCCACCATGCCTTGGATAAACCCGATGTATCTAACATGGCGTTAACCAAATCGGTTAGAGTACGGTTTTTCCGTTCGGCAACCCCGTTTGACTGGGGTGAATAGGGAGGCGTCCTCTCATGAATAATACCATGTTTCACACTAAAGGAATCAAACTCACTCGAGAAGTACTCTCCACCACGGTCTGACCAGACTCGTTTAATTTTCTTTTCAAGTTGATTCTCAACTTCTGCCTTATAGATTTTAAAGTAGTGTAGAGCCTCATCTTTAGTATTTAACAGATACACATAGCAATATCTAGTGGAAGCATCTATCAATGTCATGAAGTATCTCTTTCCACCTTTAGTCAACACACCATTCATCTCACAAAGATCAGAATGTATGAGTTCTAATGGCGCCAAGTGTCTCTCCTCCGCAGCCTTGTGAGGCTTGCGAGGTTGCTTAGCTTGCACACACGTAAGGCACTTAGAACCTTTGGCTAAAGTGAAACTCGGGATTAAATTCAGTTTTGCTAGCCGCGTCATAACACCAAAACTAATGTGACAAAGACGTGAATGCCAAACTTCAGATTCATTGACACTCGAATGAATATTGTTCACGACTTTATTACAAAAATCAGCGAGAGAAAGGCAGAACATTCCTCCGCATTCATAACCCTTTCAACAAATAGTCCATATTTCGTAACAACTACTTTATTAGACTCGAAGACCAACTTAAACCCTTCTCTACACAGAAGGGAGCCACTAACAAGGTTCTTCTTGATGGCGGGGACATGTTGCACGTTCTTCAGCTGCACGATCCTTCCCAAAGTAAACTTCAGATCGACCGTGCCAACACCATGAACAGAAGCACTCGCGCCATTCCCCATCAATACGGACCCGTGACCTGTGGCCTGGTAAGAAGAAAACAATGAAATGTCAGCACACACATGAACACCTGCACCTGTGTCCACCCACCAATCGGTGGACTGACAAACTGAAAATACGGTAAATAAATTACCGTACCCAGATGCACCACTTTCATTGTTGCCCACAATCATATTGGCAGACTTGGAGTCCTGCCCTGGCTTCTTGTACTTGTTTGGGCAGCTGCTAGCCCAATGTTCCTCCGAACCACAAGTAAAGCAACCATCTCCCTTCTTGTTCTTCTTGAAGGTCTTCTTACCTTTCTTCTTAAAGTCGGTATTCTGTTGGACACCATTCTTTCCCTTGGGCTTGTGGGAATTGAAGTTCTTCTGATGCACCATATTGGCCACAGAAGTTCCTTCGACCCCTTTTCCATGCGAGTCTTTTTCTCTCGAGTTCTGCTCAACACTCAGATGGCCGATGACATCCTCTACTGAGAATTCACGCCTCTAATGTTTCAGAGTGGTAGCAAAATTTCTCCAGGAATTAGGGAGCTTAGCGATTATACAGCCCGCGACAAATTTGCCCGGTAAATCGCACTTTAGAAGCTCAAGCTCCTTAGCGATGCATATTATCTCATGAGCCTGTTCCAATACATAACGGTTCTCAACCATTTTCTAATCATGGAACTGCTCTATAACATCGGTGGCCCCGAATTTAGATTCGAGCGCCTCCCACAAGTCCTTGGCAACCCGCACATGTAAATATGCGTCAACCAGCTTATCTCCGATCACGCTTAGAACTGCTCCGAGGAATACGATGGTGGCCTCCCTGAACGCCTTCTCCTGTTCAGGAGCAATCGTTCCCGTGGAAGGGACACCGGCGACCCAGAACACGTTCATAGCCGTGAGCCATAAGGTGGTTCTGGTCTGCCAACGCTTAAAGTATGTACCGGTAAACTTATCCGGTTTCAGTGCAGCAGCAAAACCACTAGCCGAAAAATTCCTACAGAGATTAGGTTTTTGGATTGTTGAATAAATAGGCAATTTTTCGATTAATTTAATCCACGAATAAATTACTAGCATGGCATTGACAGAAATAAACACATGCTGATATTCAGTAATGCAAGCACATACTACGCTAACAGCAGACACATCTACGTATAACGCTAGCATGGCTAAAACAGAAATCAGAGGGAGCGGGATAAACGAATTATACCCTCCAGTAGGCCAGGCAGAAGTCTCGGCGGCGGCGGCAGCAGCAGCGGCATCCTCGGCGGCCTTCTTCTCGGCTTCGGCGGCGGCTTTGTCGGCATCGGTGGACATGGTGATGATGAAGGCGATGTGGACGTAGAGGAATAGATGCGAGCAGTCGCGTAATCGCTCCCCAAAAACCTAATCGCCCCTCTCCCGTACAGGATCCGGAGAGACGGGGTTTCGGAGGCCTGCTCTCCCGTCGACCGTGTATGCGGCGGACGGGATGGGATCACCGGCGGCAACAGCAGCAATGGAACGGCGGCAGTGGGCGTGGAGGCAGAGATGCGATCTGTTTCGCGTGTCGGCTAGGGTTCGCAGCGCCTCACATAAATAGGCGCGGCCGCGTGGAGAGACGTGGGTTGAGCCCACGTCCAAGTCGGTGACAGCCCACGATCTGACGTCTCAAATCGTGGCCCCATCTGTCAAAGACTCTCCGTTCCTGACCGGCAAAAAGAAGCGCATAGGTGTGAGCTCGGCTCGGCTCAATCCCGCAACCCGCGGCGCATCGTGACGAGGCGTGGCGTGGCGAGGCGGGTGGCGGAGGAGCGCGCGGGAACCACTTCTCTTATCAAGCTCCAATAGCATGTGGAAGAGAATCCCTTATAAGGAGGTCCAACTCCTTCTCCACTAGCGGTACGGGACTAAACTTCCCACCACACCTAGTGCCATATAATCCCACATGGGCCCTTAGAGATTAATCTGAAATTGTTAGATGGGCCCTAAGCCCAACTCATATTTCAACACAGGGTTCGTCCGCCGATCTGTGACCGGCTGCCCTGGTGAGTTTTTTTTTCGATCCCTTGATCGATTTCTCTCCGCCCGTCGCTTGGCCGGTCTTCTTTTTTGGTTCACCGATCTAAGATCGGATTGCGTCGCCCGCCGCCGCCGTCGACCCCACGCGCCTCTACTCCAACACTGGCGCGACCACTCGGCCTCTTCTCCGACTCGGCGGCCTTGCGCGATGCGTCGGCCTGTCACGGCCGTCATCCGCGTGTCTGCCCGCGGCTGCATTGACCTGCGTGCTGCCGCTGCGTCGCCCTTTGGGCCATAGTGCCGTGGCCCGCGGTCCACCACCGCCCCGAGGCCGTCCGCTCCAGGCCGTCCCGTGTCTGCACAGACCCTCGCGCTGCCGCTGCGTCACCCCATCGGGCCGTAGCGAGCATGGCACACGGTCCCTGCCGCCGCCCCGTGGTTCTCCCCGCGGCTGCACCGACCCGCGCGCTGCCGCTACGTCGCCTCTTCGGGCCGTAGTGCCGCGGCCCGCGGTCCGTCGCCGCCCCGAGGCCGTCCGCTCCAGGCCGTCCCCGTGGCTGCACCGACCCTCGCGCTGCCGCTGCGTCGCCCCATCGGGCCGTAGCGAGCATGGCACGCGGTCCCTGCCGCCGCCCTAAGGTCTTCCCGCCGTCGCCCCGACCCGAGCGCTGCCACTGCGTCGCCCACTCGGGCCGTAGCCCCGCGACACGCGGTCCACTTCGCCGTCCATGCGCGTCGACTTCTGCGTGGTATGCGCCGCGCCGCCTCCCTAGGCGCGGGAACGCCACCGTCCGCGCCGGTCTTTGTCACGCTGTCGGGTTCTTCCTCGCCTACTTCGAGCACCGCCGCCGCGCTCCTGACCTAGCCGCCGCCGCCGCCTCCTCAGGCCGCTGATACGTCTCCAACGTATCTATAATTTATGAAGTATTCATGCCATATTTATAACAATTCTATATGGTTTTGCTATGATTTGATTAGAACTAACCCGGACTGACGCTGTTTTCAGCAGAACTACCGTGGTGTTGTTTTTTGTGCAGAAATGAAAGTTTTCCAAATGAGCTGAAACTTTTTGGAGATTTTTTATTGGACAAATAAAAAATATTGGCACCAACACCCACTGGAGGGGGGCCACCCTGTGCGCACGAGGCACCAGGGCGCGCCACCCCCCCCCCCAGGCGCGCCCTGGTACCTCGTGGGGCCCACGTGGCTCCGTTTCGCGTGATTCCAACGCTGAAAAATCATATATATTCAGAAACCCCCGAAAGTTAACCTAGATGAGTTTTTACGTCGCCGCAAGCCTCTGTACTAGAGAGATCCCATCTACAGCCCTTTTCCGGCACCCTGCCGGAGGGAGGAAGGCATCACCGGAGGCCATCTTCATCATCCCAGCGGTCTCCATGACGAGAAGGGAGTAGTTCACCCTCGGGGCAGAGGGTTTGTACCAATAGCTATGTGTTTGATCTCTCTCTCTCTCGTGTTCTTGAGATGGCACGATCTTGATGTATCGCGAGCTTTGTTGATATAGATGAATCATATGGAGTTTTCCCCTCTCTATCTTCTTGTGATGAATTGAGTTTTCCCTTTGAAGTTTTCTTATCGGATTGAGTCTTTAAGGATTTGAGAACACTTGATGTATGTCTTGCATATGGATATCTGTGGTGACAATGGGATATTCACTTGAGTCACTTGATGTATGTTTTGGTGATCAACTTGCGGGTTCCGTGACCTTGGGGATTTATGCATAAGGGTTGGCACACGTTTTCATCTTGACTTTCCGGTAGAAACTTTGGGGCACTCTTTGAAGTTCTTTGTGTTGGTTTGAATAGATGAATCTGAGATTGTGTGATGCATATCGTATAATCAAACCCGTGGGTACTCGTGGTGACATTGGAGTGCCTAGGTGACATTAGGGTTTTGGTTGATGTGTATCTTAAGGTGTTATTCTAGTACGAACTCTAGGGCTGTTCGTGACAATTAATGGGGATGGCTCATAAGATTGATCGGGAAGGATAACTTCGAGGTGGTTTCGTACCCTACAACAATTTCTTCGTTTGTTCTCCGCTATTTGTGACTTTGGAGTGAACTCTTTGTCGCACGTGAGGGATTTACATATGATTCAACTATGTCAACAATGTTGGGAGATCGCACTAGTGAAAGTATGAACCCTAGGCCTTGTTTCTAAGCATTGCAATACCGTTTTTATGCCCGTTTACTTTTTGCTACCTTGCTGTTTTTATATTTTCATATCACAAAAACCTATATCTACTATCCATACTACACTTTTATCATCATCTCTTCGCCGAACTAGTGCACCTATACAATTTACCATTGTATTGGGTGTGTTGGGGACACAAGAGATTTCTTGTATTTGGTTGCAGGGTTGTTTGAGAGATACCATCTTCAACCTACGCCTCCCATGGATTGATAAACCATAGGTCATCCACTTGAGGGAAAATTGCTACTGTCCTACAAAACTCTGCGCTCGGAGGCCCAACACGAGTCTACAAGAATAAGTTGTGTAGTAGACATCAAGCTCTTTTCTGGCGCCGTTGCCGGGGAGGTTAGTGCTTGAAGGTATATCTTTAGATCTTGCAATCGAATCTTTTAGTTTCTTGTTTTATCACTAGTTTGGTTTATTAAAGAAAACTACAAAAAAATGGAATTGAGGTTGCCTCATATTATTCGTCTTTATCATGTCTTTCTTGAAAATAAGGATTCCGATAATTGTGCTCAATTGATAGAAGAATAATTCAATAAAATGTTTGGCATAAAATATTTGAATGAGGAGCATGATTGCAATGTTGCTAGTATGAATTCTTTGAATATCCATGATGCTAATGATATGCAAAGCCACAAGCTTGGGGATGCTATGTTTGATGAAGATGATATTTTTAGCACCCCAAGTTTTGATGAGAAAATTTATTATGATGATAGCATGCCTCCTATTTATGATGATTATATTTATGAAAGTGGATTTGGAGAGGCCATGAATTTATTTAATGATGATTCCACTATTTTGGAAGAGGTTTCAATTGACTGTGATAAAAAAGTTGCTATCTATGATGATTATTGTGATGACATGTATGCTATAAAGAACAATTATAACCATGAAATTTTTCATCATAATTTTAATTCTCAAATGGATTATGCCAATCAAGTATTATTTTGTTGAGTTTGCTCCCACTATTATGAATGAGAAGAAAATTGCTTATGTGGAGAGTAGTAAAAATTATATGCTTGTGGATCTTGAAAGGAATGCTTTGTGTGATGGATATATTGTTGAATTTCTTCATGATGCTACTGAAAATTATTTTGAGAGAGGAATATATGCTTTACATATTTCAATAATATCAAGTTTCCTCTCTATGTGTTGAAAGTTTTGAAGTTATGCTTGTTTTGCCTTCCTATGCTAGTTGATTCTTGCTCGCATAAAATATTTGCTCACAAAATCCCTATGCATAGGAAGTGGGTTAGGCTTAAATGTGCTAGTCATATGCTTCATGATGCTCCCATTGTGTTTCAATTCTTTACTTCTATGTGAGCATCATTCAAAATTATCATGCCTAGCTAAAAGGCTTTAAAGAAAAGCGCTTGTTGGGAGGCAACCCAATATGTATCCTTTCTGTTTTAGTGTGTTCACATGATTAAGATACTGTAGTAATCATGTTTTATATGTTTTCTTTCAATAAAGTGCCAAGTAAAACCTTTGGGATAGTGTGGATACTTGTTGATTCAATTCTGTGCAAAAACAGAAACTTTTGCCTCCAGTGTTTAATTTTCCAGATTTTACTGGAGCGTCAAAAAATTCTGAACTTTTTAAAGGGAATTGGTTTACAAATTGTTTACGTTGTCCTAATTTTTCAGAATTTTTAGAGTTCCATAAGTTTGGTAGTTGCTCAGATCATTACAGACTGTTCTGTTTTTGACAGATTCTATTTTCAATGCATAGTTTGCTCGTTTTAATGTTTCCATAGCTTATATTATAAGATATAAATTGTGGAAATGATAGAATACAGTAGGCATTATATGGTAACAATTGTTAATCTTTTCTTGGACAGTACCTAAGTGATGGTTTATTCTTTATCATACTAACCGTTCTCACGAAGTTCCGTTAAGTTTTGTGTGATTGAAGTTTTCAAGTTTTGGGTGAGATATCGATATGAGGAGAATAAGGCGTGGCAAGACCCTAAGCTTGGGGATGCCCAAGGCACCCCAAGGTAAAATTCAAGGAAGACCCAAGCAACTAAGCTTGGGGATGCCCTGGAAGGCATCCCCTCTTTCGTCTTCAACATTATCGGTAACCTCACTTGGAGCTATATTTTTATTCGTCACATAATATGAGTTTTGCTTGGAGCATCATTTTATTCTGTTGATATTTGCTTGGTGTTATCAATAATCATGTTTTGCATCTTTTAGTTCAATAAAATGCCAATGATAGCCTTTACCATGCTCAGTTTGTAAGTTCATGTGTTGCTGTTTGAAAACAGAAAGTTTTCTGTTATGTCCAGAATATTCCTGAATAGTCAGAACATGATAAAAATCTGAAATTTTTACACAGAAAGCATGCATGAGTTCTCTGTCACGTGGTAATTTTTCAGAATTTTTCGAGTTAGAGAAGCATGGATTCTTATTCACTCTTTACAGACTGTTCTGTTTTGGCAGATTGCTGTTATAGTTGCATTGTTTGCATATGTTTGCGTGTTTAATGTTTCTATTTGAGGATAGGAGTATTAAATATGAAGAGGCATTTAGTATGCAATGTTTAATTCTAATTTTTGTGATTTGCTACAGTATAGAATGTTAAAGTTTTGAGTTGATTTATACTAACTTATCTCACGAGTTTTTGTTGAGTTTTGTGTGGATGAAGTTTTTAAGATTTAGAGAAACCGTGATATGAGAGGAATTAAGGAGACACAAAAGCTCAAGCTTGGGGATGCCCAAGGCATCCCAATATAATATTTCAAGAAGTCTCAAGCATCTAAGCTTGGGGATGCCCCGGTAGGCATCCCACCTTTCTTCTTCAACAACTATCGGTCAGTTTTGGTTGAGCCTAAGTTTTTGCTTCTTCACATGATATGTGCTATTCTTGGAATGTCATTTTATTTTGTTTTTCTTGCTGTTTGAATAAATATCAAGATCTGAAACTTTTTTAAATGAGAGAGAGTCCTCACATAGCCACTTAATTATTTCACTACTCATTGATGTTCGCTTATATATTTTGGAGTAGTTTGTCACTAATTCTCATGCTTCACTTATATCTTTTTGAGAGTTAATAATAGTAATGGTAATTTGCACAAGATATGAATTTGGTCCCAAAGTGATGAATATTCATGAGGGATATAATAAAAACTTTCATAAAGATCATTGGATATGATAAGTGTGATTCCTTGCAATGAAAATAATGAAAGAGATCATATGCTAATCTTATGGAAAGTAATGACATTACATAAAGAAAAGTATAAGTGGTAAAATTTATTGGAAGTTAACAAACATAGCATTAGTCAATGATGCAATTCATGAAAAAATTAATAAGGGAAGAGAAGATTCACATGCAAATATACCATCTTGGACATCTTTTATGATTGTGAGCCCCCATTAAGTATTTTATGTCAAAGTGTTGACGTTGGACAAGGAAGACAACGTAATGAATTATGTTTGTTCATATTCACATAGAAGTTATATTGTTATAGATCCTCCAACATGTGGTGCTTGCCCAATATCTTTGCTAGCCAAAAATTCGTACTAAGTAGAGATACTACTTGTGCATCCAAAACCCTTAAACCCAGTTTCTTGCCATGAGAGTCCACTATATCTACCTATGGATTGAATAAGATCCTTCAAGTAAGTTGTCATCGGTGCAAAAAGCAATAAAAATTGCCTCTAAATATGTATGATCTTTTATTGTAAGGGAAATAAGCGTTGTACGAACTTGTGATGGTAAAGAAATAAAAGCGACGGACTGCATAATAAAGGTTGCTATCACAAGGGGCAATATAACGTGACGTTCCTTTGCATTAAGGGCTTGTGCATCCAAAAATAAAAAGCGCATGACAACCTCTGCTTCCCTCTGCGAAGGGCCTATCTTTTACTTTTATGCATTTACTTTTATGTATTTACTTTTTATGCAAGAGTCAATAGTGTTCTCCTCTATTTCCTTTTTATTTTTCTCTTTTGCAAGCATCATGTGGTGGGGAAAGATCTAGGCACATATATCTAGTTGGATATGAGTGATCATGAGTTATTATTGTTGATATCACCCTTGAGGTGAATAAGTTGGGAGGCGAAATCACAAGCCCCTATCTTTCTATGTGTCTGGCTGAAACTTTTGCTCCATATATATGTCGTGAGTGTTAGCAATCATAGAAGACTAAATGATGGTTGAGTATGTGGACTTGCTAAAAAGCTCCTACATGAGACCCTTCCTGAAAATATGATGAATTGCAATTGCATTGTTGACTAGAATAGTTTGTTAGTTTCCAAGAAAGTTTATGCCTTATACTTCATTGTTGTGATGAATTGTTACTTGCTCATGAGAAGTTTTATGATAATAAATATTGCTATTATAATAATGATCTTGCTTTGAATCATTCAAGTCCAATGTCCATGCTATAAAAGAAAATATTATATGATGATTATGATAGGTAGCATTCCACATCAAAATTTCTGTTTTTAATTGCTACTTTATCATGATGACTTTTATGAGAGAAAGTTGATGTTATGATGCTAGGAAAAGTGATTGAAATTATCATTGATCAAACTTATGCACTATGCTAGCATTCACACTTCATAAATTATTTCTTTTATCATTTACCTACTCGAGGACGAGTAGGAATTAAGCATGGGGATGCTGATACGTCTCCAACGTATCTATAATTTATGAAGTATTCATACCATATTTATAACAATTCTATATGGTTTTGCTATGATTTGATTAGAACTAACCCGGACTGACGCTGTTTTCAGCAGAACTACCGTGACCCCACGCGCCTCTACTCCAACGCTGGCGCGACCACTCGGCCTCTTCTCTGACCCGGCGGCCTTGCGCGATGCGTCGGCCTGTCACGGCCGTCATCCGCGCGTCTGCCCGCGGCTGCATTGACCTGCATGCTGCCGCTGCGTCGCCCTTTGGGCCGTAGTGCCGCGGCCCGCGGTCCACCGCCGCCCCGAGGCCGTCCGCTCCAGGTCGTCCCGTGTCTACACAGACCCTCGCGCTGCCGCTGCGTCACCCCATCGGGCCGTAGCGAGCGTGGCACGCGGTCCCTGCCGCCGCCCCGTGGTTCTCCCCGCGGCTGCACCGACCCGCGCGCTGCCGCTACGTCGCCTCTTCGGGCCATAGTGTCGCGGCCCGCGGTCCACTGCCGCCCCGAGGCCGTCCGCTCCAGGCCGTCCCCGTGGCTGCACCGACCCTCGCGCTGCCGCTGCGTCGCCCCATCGGGCCGTAGCGAGCATGGCACGCGGTCCCTGCCACCGCCCTGAGGTCTTCCCGCCGTCGCCCTGACCCGAGCGCTGCCGCTGCGTCGCCCATTCGGGCCGTAGCCCCACGACACGCGGTCCACTTCGCCGTCCACGTGCGTCGACTTCTGTGTGGTATGCGCCGCGCCGCCTCCTTAGGCGCGGGAACGCCACCGTCCGTGCCGGTCTTCGTCACGCTATCGGGTTCTTCCTCGCCTACTTCGAGCACAGCCGCCGCGCTCCTGACCTAGCCGCCGCCGCCGCCTCCTCAGGCCGCTGATACGTCTCCAACGTATCTATAATTTATGAAGTATTCATGCCATATTTATAACAATTCTATATGGTTTTGCTATGATTTGATTAGAACTAACCCGAACTGACGCTGTTTTCAGCAGAACTACCGTGGTGTTGTTTTTTGTGCAGAAATGAAAGTTTTCCAAATGAGCTGAAACTTTTTGGAGATTTTTTATTGGACAAATAAAAAATATTGGCACGAAGACCCACTGGCGCGCCCTGGTACCTCGTGGGGCCCATGTGGCTCCATTTCGCGTGATTCCAACGCTGAAAAATCATATATATTCAGAAACCCCCGAAAGTTAACCTAGATGAGTTTTTACGCCGCCGCAAGCCTCTGTACCAGAGAGATCCCATCTACAGCCCTTTTCCGGCACCCTGCCGGAGGGGCGAAGGCATCACCGGAGGCCATCTTCATCATCCCGGCGGTCTCCATGACGAGGAGGGAGTAGTTCACCCTCGGGGCAGAGGGTTTGTACCAGTAGCTATGTGTTTGATCTCTCTCTCTCTCTTGTGTTCTTGAGATGGCACGATCTTGATGTATCGCGAGATTTGTTGATATAGATGAATCATATGGAGTTTTCCCCTCTCTATCTTCTTGTGATGAATTGAGTTTTCCCTTTGAAGTTTTCTTATCGGATTGAGTCTTTAAGGATTTGAGAACACTTGATGTATGTCTTGCATATGGATATCTGTGGTGACAATGGGATATTCACTTGAGTCACTTGATGTATGTTTTGGTGATCAACTTGCGGGTTCCGTGACCTTGGGGATTTATGCATAAGGGTTGGCACACGTTTTCGTCTTGACTTTCCGGTAGAAACTTTGGGGCACTCTTTGAAGTTATTTGTGTTGGTTTGAATAGATGAATCGGAGATTGTGTGATGCATATCGTATAATCAAACCCGTGGGTACTCGTGGTGACATTGGAGTGCCTAGGTGACATTAGGGTTTTGGTTGATGTGTATCTTAAGGTGTTATTCTAGTACGAACTCTAGGGCTGTTCGTGACAATTAATGGGGATGGCTCATAAGATTGATCGGGAAGGATAACTTCGAGGTGGTTTCATACCCTACAACAATTTCTTCGTTTGTTCTCCGCTATTTGTGACTTTGGAGTGAACTTTTTGTCGCACGTGAGGGATTTACATATGATTCAACTATGTCAACAATGTTGGGAGATCGCACTAGTGAAAGTATGAACCCTAGGCCTTGTTTCTAAGCATTGCAATACCGTTTTTATGCCCGTTTACTTTTTGCTACCTTGCTTTTTTATATTTTCAGATTACAAAAACCTTTATCTACTATCCATACTACACTTTTATCATCATCTCTTCGCCGAACTAGTGCACCTATACAATTTACCATTGTATTGGGTGTGTTGGGGACACAAGAGATTTCTTGTATTTGGTTGCAGGGTTGTTTGAGAGATACCATCTTCAACCTACGCCTCCCACAGATTGATAAACCTTAGGTCATCCACTTGAGGGAAAATTGCTACTGTCCTACAAAACTCTGTGCTTGGAGGCCCAACACGAGTCTACAAGAATAAGTTGTGTAGTAGACATCAGCCGCCGCGGCCGCCGCTCTTCTTCCCGGTCCACGGCGACTACCTCGACACCGGCCACCCCGACTCGACATCGACCATGGCGTCACTAGCACGGCTACCTCGACCACGACTACACCACCCTACGCTCTTGGCTACCTCGACACCGGCACAAAGGGCTACCGCCTTGCTTGAGCAACCTCGTCGGTTTTCACTCCAGCCATAGCTTCCACGATGCATCGACCGTTACGATTGTGGGGGGATGTCCGTCGGTTTCCCTTCGGATTCTTCTCCAGTCTCACCGTCTGCGTCGCTACCGTTGTGACTGCGGGGGGATGTTGAGTATATTGATTATTAGGAAAGATAGGATAGCGTAGGATATTATTCTACCTTCTCTTGTACTCCAAGTTGATCATTGTACTCCTATATATATGCCCACGAGGCTCAAGCAATAAACATCGATTTCACCAATTCTCTCTATCCGTTCTAACAGGCATCAATGTACAGGGACAATGGACTTAGCATCTACTGTAGGTCATCATCCTTTGCCCAACCTAGATAGCCTCGCTGTTGATCGTTGAGTGGAGGCATGCACGAGTGAATTGCAGAAAACCACCACATTACAGCGTAGGTTTGCAAAAAAGACTTCTATGAAATTGTTGCAGAAAATACTGATTCCCAGCCTAATCTTTTGCAAAAAACACTGATCGATCGCTTAGGCCATTTTAACCGCGATTATGACATATGGGTCCCATATTTGATGATGTGGCGTAACGTTTCGCGGTAGACACATTAGGCTGGTCTATTTTAAAAAAAACCTCCCTCCCAAAGATAAATCCAGATCGCCACCACCCTGCGCCACGGCGTCGGCCTCGTCGTCGTGGGCACTGGCCCTCGCGGCCGTCGGCCTCCTCATCGTCGCCTGCGCCTCGGCATCGGTCTCCTCGCCGTGGGCGCTGGCCCTCGCGGCCGTCGGCCTCCTCATCGCCGCATGCGCCGCCCTGCGCCTCGGCGTCGGTCTCCTCATCGTGGGCGCTGGCCCTCGCGGCCGTCGGCCTCCTTGTCGCCGCCTCTACGGGCCCTGGGCCATCGTCACCGGCGCCATGGACGGCATCGGCCGCGCCATCACCCTCCGCCTCGCCGCCTCCGGCCTCGGCCTCGTGCTCGTCGGCCGCAAACCGGACAAGCTCGCCGCCATCTCCAGCGACGGCGGCATCGGAGCAAGCAGCAGTGGCGAGGCACAGCACGGGCGCAAGCAGCGCGCGTTCGCGTGCGACACGAGCGTGAGCAGCGGTGGTGGCACGCACCGGCGCAAGAAGACTGGTGGCGGCTTGGGGAACCGGAGCAGGCAGCGGCATGCCGGCGCAAGCAGCAACGGTGGCGCGCAAGCAACAGCGGCGGCCCGGCGGCACGCAGCATGGGCGCAACCAAGCAGAGGCCGTCGTCGGTGAGCTCCGCCGCTGCCGGGGCACCGGCGTGGGCGGCAGCGCACGAGCGGGATGGCCGGCGGCAGAGTACAGTCGAGCTTGGCATGGCAAGGGCCTGATTGCATTTTTGTTTTCTGATAGAAGGGTGTCTCTGCAAAAATACCAGGGACTATTTGGTAAATTCATATCACACCATATCTAACGCCGTCTGGGACCAACAGTTACGCCACATCACCAAAGCTGGGCCACACTTATCATAAACGAGGTTAAAACACCCAAACAGACGGATCAGTGCTTTCTGCAAAAGAATAAGCCCAGAATCATTGTTTGCTGCAACAATTTTGTAGAAGAGTCTTTTCTGCAAACCTACGCTGTAATGTGGTGGTTTTCTGCAATTCACTCGGCATGCACGGTTAGTGCTTACTAAGGGCATCTCCAACACCGATCCATAAACCTCCTGCATGGGTCCGGACCGCGCTGTCCGGACAGCGGAGGCCATCCAACGCGAGCCTATATCGGTCTGCGGCATGGTCCAGACGCGATTTCTCCCGCAAACCGGAGACAAACGTGGCGGGGCTTTGCGGGAGTCCGGATCGATCCCACGCCCGCTTCTGACCGCCCTGGCACTCATTGGTAAATCAATTTTGATTCTCTATAAACCAAATAGGCTTAACCGAAGATGAGTAGAACTTGTTCGTAAGTCTAGGATTTTCGTTAACCAAAATATAAACATAAGTAGAAACCTAACAACTAACATGCACAATAGAGAAGAAAAATAGCATTCCATTTTTCTTTCTTTTTAGCTCACTAGCCATCCGTTGACAGTTTCGGGTTTAATACCAATATTTTACCAACAAATCTAAAAAAATTAACTGTTGTGGTTGGTGTTTTGATTTTTTATGGAAAGGGAGTGTGTGCGAGTTGTCTATTTCAAGAATAGATTCGATCTATCCAGTTGCACTTTATTTATTTTTTGGATAAATAAGATAAGGGTGCACGATCTCGATGAATTACTTCTGAATGAATTCAAAAATCATATGGAAGAACCACAACATTTGGCACTCATTGGTAAATCGATTTTGATTCCCTATAAACCAAATAGAGTTAACCAAAGATGAGTAGAACCTGTCCGTAAGTCTAGGATTTTCGTTAACCAAAATATAAAAATAATAGAAACCAAACAACTAACATGCACAACAGAGAAGAAAAATAGCAGTCTATTTTTCTTTTTTTAGCTCACTGGCCATCCGCTGACAGTTTCGGGTTTAATACCAATATTTTACCAACAAATCTAAAAAATCTAACTGCCCTGGTTGGTGTTTTGAATTTTTTTTTGGAAAGGGAGTGTGTGCCAGTTGTCTATTTCAAGAATAGAATGGATCTATCCAGTTGCACTTTATAAATAAATTCGGATAAATAAGAAAAGAGTGCACGATCTCGATGAATTACTGATGAATGAAAAATCATATGGAAGAACCATAGCATTTGGCACTTATTGGTAAATCAATTTTGATTCTCTATAAACCAAATAGACTTAACCAAAGATGAGTAGAACCTGTCCGTAAGTCTAGGATTTTCGTTAACCAAAATATAAAAATAAGTAGAAACCTAACAACTAACATGCACAACAGAGAAGAAAAATAGCAGTCAAAAAGATGATTGTTGGGGGGATGACCCCCGGGTAGTCCCAAGACGGCAAGCCGGACGGGGTGCCTGCCCGCCCGGGCCGGCTGCTCCGGCTCGCGCCCGCGACCGGCTGCTCCAGCCAGCCGGCTGCCCGAAGTCAACTACGGCGTCCCATCGGACACACGCAGACGTGACGGTTGTACCCTGCAGCAGCACACTATTGGCGAATAGTGGAGCACTGCGCACTCGTCAGCGTACCATCATCTACAGTGCATCACCATCATCCACAGCTCCCCTCGTCTCCTGGGCGTCTGGCATTAAAAGACCCCAGTGGGCCTCTCGCCTCAACAGGCTCGCGGACGCTCGTTCCCGCCTCTCTCATTTACCCATGTAACCCTGGGGGGGGGTCGGGCTATAAGACCCCCCAGGAAGCCTCCAAGCAGAGGAGGTTGGATTCTTCGCACACACTCACACACACACACACACTCACAGGAGAGGTAGAACGGCGGTCTAGCCCCTTCTTCCTCCTCCGCCCAAACAGCTCTAGGAGCGACCTTGTAGCTCTTGTGCTCTCATACTACATTCGGCAGGATTAGCGGTGTTACCTCTCTGGAGGGCTCCGAACCTGGGTACGTCTTGTGTCCCGCACTCGCGCGTACCGACCTCGCTTTCAGAACCCACCGGCGTCCTCACGCAGCCCCCCACTTTTAGCCATCTCATGGCATCTGCCGTGATTTCACCACGACAATGATGGAAGCCGAGAAGAAAATCATTCGCCTAATGATAGCAATTCTAAAAAGAAAACAACACAGCATGGGGCGCCTCCACCGTCTAGTAGAAGAACTAATTTGTCAAGGAGAGACGAACATCCTCATTAGGCATTATCAATTGGCAGCATATAACTGCTAAGTGGCTCCATCGTCTTGACGTAGGGCAATGTCTGGCACCATTCGTCATTTATCTCCGCGAGCCGCGTCCCATGAGCCCGGTGACTAACCCGCACCGGCACCGCCTTGTTGGATGCCCACATGCCTTTCTGTCTGTAGTGCCCACATATCAAGCTCCCCTCCATTGTCAAGGCTCACTGATAGAAGACGAGTGACTCGGGTGAAAGCTTTTGACGACGTCGGCGCCTGCGGGCGTCGTGACCTTCTTGGAGGTGTCGTTGTAGAGTTCTTCCTCTCCTTTCATGTGCTTGGACTCTCCGGGTGAGAACCTAAACTTCAGTTTTCTGGAGTGGGCGACGGCGGTGTTATACGTCGTTGTTGGAAATATGCCCTAGAGGCAATAATAAATTGGTTATTATCATATTTCCTTGTTCATGATAAATGTTTATTATTCATGCTAGAATTGTATTGATCGGAAACTTAAATACATGTGTGAATACATAAACAACATCGTGTCCCTAGTAAGCCTCTACTAGACTAGCTCGTTGATCAAAGATGGTTAAGGTTTCCTAACCATAGATATGAGTTGTCATTTGATAACAGGATCACATCATTAGGAGAATGATGTGATGGACAAGACCCAACCGTAAGCTTAGCATCAGATCGTTTAGTTATTTGCTACAGCTTTCTTCATGTCAAGTATTTGTTCCTTCGACCATGAGATCATGCTACTCCCGGATACCAGAGGAATGCCTTGTGTGCTATCAAACGTCACCTCGTAACTGGGTGATCATAAATATGCTCTGCAGGTATCTCTGAAGGTGTTTTTTGTGTTGCATGGATCGAGACTGGGATTTGTCACTCCGTATGACGGAGAGATATATCTGGGCCCTCTCGGTAATACAACATCGTAAAGAGCTTGCAAGCAATGTGGCTAATGAGTTAGTCACGGGATCTTGTATTACGGAACGATTAAAGAGACTTGCCGGTAACGAGATTGAACTAGGTATGGAGATACCGACGATCGAATCTCGGGCAAGTAACATATCGCCGGACAAAGGGAATTGCATACGGGATTAACCGAATCCTTGACATCATGGTTCAACCGATAAAAGATCTTCATGGAATATGTAAGAATCAATATGGGCATCCAGGTCCCGCTATTGGTTATTGACCGGAGAGGAGTCTCGGTCATGTTTGCATGTTTCCCAAACCCGCAAGGTCGCACGCTTAACGTTCGTTGACGCTAGAGTAGTATTGGGATATTTGATGATTGGTAACTGAATGTTGTTCAGAGTCCCGGATGAGATCCCGGACATCACGAGGAGTCTCGGAATGGTCGAGAGGTAAAGATTTATATATGGAAAGTCATATTTTGGGTTTCGGAAAAAGGTGCAGTTTTTTCAGTATTGTACCGGGAAGCTTCCAGAAGGTTCCGGAGGATTCCGGAGGGGTCCGGAAGTCCACAAGTGGGTCCACCACGTCCCAAGGGCTGGCATAGGCTGAGGGGAGGCGCCCTGGCCTTATTGGTCTAGGCGCACCAAGTCCTCAAAAGGCCATGTGGCTAGGGAAGGGGAAAAAAGGGGAGTCCTAGTAGGAATAGGATTGGACTTGGAGTCCAAGTCCTCCCCCCCTTGGCTGCGCCCTAGGGCTTGGAGGGGCTGTTCCCCATGCCCCTCCACCTATATATATAGAGGAGGGGGCGCCCCAAGAGGATACACCAAGCCCTTGGCGCCTCTCTCTCTCTCTCCCGTTACTCCGTAGCTCCTCCGTCCTCATTCTAGTAGCGCTTGGCGAAGCCCTGCTGAACTAGCTCCACCACCACGCCGTCGTGCTGGTTGTGATCCCATCTACTTCTCCGCCTTCTCTTGCTGGATCAAGGAGGAGGAGACATCATCGAGCCGCACGTGTGCTAAACTCGGAGGTGCCGTCCATTCGGCACTAGATCGGTTGGATCGTGATCGGATCGCGAAGAGTACGACTACATCAACCGCGTTATATACGCTTTCGCTTTCGGTCTACGAGGATACGTAGACACACTCTCCTCTCTCGTTGCTATGCTTCTCCTAGATAGATCTTGGGTGTTCGTAGGAATTTTTTTGATTTTCATGCTTCCTTCCCCATCAGTGGCATCATGAGCTAGGTCTATGCATAGATGTGTATGCACGAGTAGAACACAAAAGTTGTGGGCGTTGATGCTCAAATTGCTTACCTCTCTTGTCTTATTTGGATTCGGCGGTATTGTGGGATGAAGCGGCTCGGACCAACCTTACATGTCCTCGCACATGAGACCGGTTCCACCGACTGACATGCAACTTGTTTTGCATAAGGTGGCTAGCGGGTGTCTGTCTCTCCTACTTTAGTTGAATCTAATTTGACAAAGGCGGTCCTTATAGAAGGTTAAAAGGCAACTTGATTATCACCGTTGTGGCTTTGCGTAGGTAAGAACGGTTCTTGCTAGTTGCCCATAACAGCCACGTAAAATTTGCAACAACAAAGTAGAGGACGTCTAACTTGTTTTTGCAGGGCATGTTGTGATGTGGTATGGCCAGAACGTGATGTGATATATGTTGATGTATGAGATGATCATGTTTTGTAATAGGTTCACGACTTGCATGTCGATGAGTACGGCAACTAGCAGGAGCCATAGGGTTGTCTTTAATTTATTGTGTGGCCTGCGAGTCAACTGTTAAACGCCATATAATTGCTTTACTTTATCGCTATGCGTTAGCAATAGTTGTAGAAGCAATAGTTGGCGAGACGACCACGTGACGACATGATGATGGAGATCATGATGATGGAGATCATGGTGTCATGCCGGTGACGATGGAGATCATGCCGGTGCTTTGGAGATGGAGATCAAAGGCACGAGATGATAATGGCCATATCATGTCACATATTGATTGCATGTGATGTTTATCCTTTTATGCATCTTATTTTGCTTAGGACGACGGTAGCATTATAAGATGATCCCTTCACTTAATTTCAAGAAAGTGTGTTCTCCCTAAGTATGCACCGTTGCGAAAGTTCGTCGTTTTGAAGCACCTCGTGATGATCGGGTGTGATAGACTCTTCGTTCGCATACAACGGGTGTAAGCCAGTTTTACACATGCATAATACTTGGGTTAAACTTGACGAGCCTAGCATGTACAGACATGGCCTCGGAACACAGGAGACCGAAAGGTCGAACATGAGTCATATAGTAGATATGATCAACATGGAGATGTTCACCATTGATGACTACCCCATCTCACGTGATGATCGGACATGGGTTAGTTGATTTGGATCATGTATCACATAGACAACTTGAGGGATGTTGATTTGGGTGGGAGTTCATTAGTAATTTTATTAACTGAACTAATTATCATGAACATAGTCTAAATTGTCTTTGCAAAATTATGTTGTAGATCAATAGCTCGCGCTGTAGCTCCCTGTTTTTAATACGTTCCTAGAGAAAGACTAAGTTGAAAGATATTGGAAGCAACTATGCGGACTGGGTCCGTAACTTGAGGATTATCCTCATTGCTGCACAGAAGGCTTATGTCCTTGATGCACCGCTAGGTGACGCACCCCCTCCAGCGTCGTCTGTGGATGTTGTGAACATCTGGCAGGCACGTTCTGATGACTACTCGATAGTTCAGTGCGCCATGCTTTACGGCTTAGAACCGGGGCTCCAAAGACGTTTTGAGCACCACGGAGCATATGAGATGTTCCAGGAGCTGAAATTGGTATTTCAAGCTCATGCCCGGGTCGAGAGGTATGACATCTCCGACAAGTTCTTTAGCTGTAAAATGGAGGAGAACAGTTCTGTTAGTGAGCATATACTCAGAATGTCTGGGTTGCACAACCGCTTAACTCAGTTGGGAGTTAATCTTCCAGATGACTCGGTTATTGACAGAATTCTCCAATCACTGCCACCAAGCTATAAGGGCTTTGTGATGAACTATAATATGCAAGGGATGGAGAAAACACTTCCCGAGCTCTTCGCGATGCTTAAGGCCGCGGAGGTAGAAATCAAGAAGGAGCATCAACTGTTGATGGTTAAAAAGACCACTAGTTTCAAAAAAGGCAAGGGATAGAAAGGGAACTTCAAGAAGAACGGTAAAGCAGTTGCCGCTCCCGTGAAGAAACCCAAGGCTGGACCCAAACCTGAGACTGAGTGCTTCTACTGCAAGGGGAATGGTCACTGGAAGCGGAACTGCCCCAAATACTTGGCAGATAAGAAGGATGGCAACGTCAACGTAGGTATATTTGGTATACATGTTATTGATGTATACCTCACTAGTGCTCGTAGTAGCGTCTGGGTATTTTGATACCGATTCAGTTGCTAATATTAGTAACTCGAAGCAGGAGCTGCGGAGTAACGGAAACTAGTTGAGGGCGAGGTGACGATGGGTGTTGGAAGTGTCTCCAAGATTGATATGATCACCATCGGCACGCTCGTAATACCTTCGGGATTAGTATTAAACCAAAATAATGGTTATTTGGTGCTTGCGTTGAGCATAAAACATTATATCTGGATATTGTTTATTACAAGACGGTTATTCATTTAAGTCAGAGAATAATGGTTATTCTGTTTATATGAGTAATGTCTTTCGTGATCATGCACCCAATGTGAATGGTTTACTGAATCTCGATCGTAGTGATACACATGTTCATAATATTAATGCCAAAAGATGCAAAGTTAATAATGATAGTACCACATGATTGTGGCACTGCTGCTTAGGTTATATTGGTGTAAAGCACATGAAGAAACTCCATGCCAATGGACTTTTGGAATCTCTTGATTATGAATCATTTGAGACATGTGAACCATGCCTTATGGCAGGATGACTAAAACCCCGTTTTCCGGATCAATGGAGCGGGCAAGTGACTTATTGGAAATAATACATACCGATGTATGCGATCCGATGAGTGTTGAAGCACGCGGTGGATATCATTATTTTCTTACCTTCACAGATGATTTGAGTAGATATAGGTATATTTACTTAATGAAACACAAGTCTGAAACATTTGAAAGGTTCAAGGAGTTTCAGAGTGAAGTGGAGAATCATCGTAATAAGAAAATTAAATTTCTACGATCTGATCGTGGAGGTGAATATTTGAGTTACGAGTTT